>CM042385.1:16708021-17228021 GCA_023634145.1 Thymallus thymallus
AACTGTAGTACAGACTGTATACAGTCCAACTACTGGAACCAAGCATAAAATTAATTGCATTAGCTATAAACTATGCCGTAACTACTACTGTAATTTTCACTTACAGGTAGAAATAGTTCACCGAGCACACACTTTAGCATAAATGCTAACCCGTGAAAAAAATACAGCGCATCACTCTATTAAGTGCTTATTGCGAATATATCTGGTTATTCCTTCAACTTTGACTATTCACACATTGCAATCTAGATCAACACCCATACTTCCTTATAAAACATCTGAAGAAGGTCAACAACTTTCTTAACATTTTTACAGAAGAAAACAGGCAACGTGCCAAGAGACTAACTCTCCCAGACTCTTACATAGTCCAGTCCAGTGTGGCGGCTGAGGAGCAAATATCTACGCAACACTCATCGCTCCACTGTGGTATATAGTCAAAGAGGTGTCAATTACAGAGGACATGGAGTTAAACAAACCAGCTATGGATGGGGTCTCCCAATATAGCTTGACGTACACCCAGTCCCCTTCCTTCCTTTTTTCCTGCCAGAGAGAACAGCAGTTTATAACATTCGATCTATTCGATTTCTACTCCAATGGCTGAGCATTGTAAAAAGAAAAAGAAAAAAAAAAGAAAAAGTGTTACCTGAAAGACCTTAACTGGTCTGATTAGCATAAATCCAGGCCCCTAATATGTTAAGTTTAATTTTAGGAAATTAATTCTTGCCTGCAGGACTTCTCTGAGCCAAAAATAATTTAATGTCAACTAACGCCATGGCCGCCAGTGGGCGGAGGCTGACTAGTGGTGAAACAGTCTGATGGACTGGAGCTTTGATTAACCTGTACTGTCACCGCCTTCTAGATGGTTGCGGGGTAAACAGGCCGTGGCTCGGGTAGCTGAGGCCCTTGATTATCTTCTTCGCCTTCCTGTGACACCAGGTGATGTAGATGTCCTGGAGGGCAGGCGGTGTTCCCCCGGTGATACATTGGGCTGACCACACCACCCTCTGGAGAGCCCTAATTGCCATACCAGGCGGTGATACAGCCAGACAGGCTGCTCTCAATGGTGCATCTGTAGAAGTTTGTGAGGATTTTAGGGGCCAAGCCAAATTTCTTCAGCCTATTGCGCCTTTTTCACCACACTGTCTGTGTGAAGGGGCCCTTTCAGGTCACCAGTGATGTATACGGCGAGGAACTTGAAGCTTTTGATGAAATTTCCCCCCCGGGGGAGCAATAAAGTACCTATCTATCTATCTTTTGACCCTCTCCACTGCGGCTGTCTGGATGGGGGCGTGCTCTCTCTGCTGTCTCCTGTAGTCCCCGATCAGCTTCTTAGTTTTGTTGACGTTGAGGTTACTCCTCTCTGTCGGCTGTCTCGTCGTTGTTGCTAATCAGGCCTATCACTGTTGTGTCGTGAGCAAACTTGATGATTGAGTTAGACGTGCGTGTCCACGCAGTCACGGATGAACAGGGAGTACAGGAAGGGGTTGGGTACAGCGTGGTGGAGGTGTTGTTGTCTACTAGGCTTGGGCGATACACAGTGTACCATGGTATTTAGAATTCAATACCATTTGTTTTATAGCACCCCTTGTGTGCACTTCCGGTAATACTCTATACCCAGTATGGTACAGCCCCGGACTGGCCTTTCTTTTTCCAGGAGAGTTCTTTCTTCCTGTCTGAGCAATGGACGGAGAACACCACAGGCTGAATAGATGGGAACAATATATCTGGAGGGAGCCAGGATTACGTAAAACAGAGTATGTTACAGTCCCTGATGTCTCTGTAGAAGGAGATCCTCGCACTGAACTCATGGATTATCCAAGATGGCGTAATCAGTGCAGACGTGTTTTTTTGTTGTTGTCCCGTCTAAATAGTTTGTAGTAGTTTGTAATTTGTCTTTACATACATTTTTATTTTGTTCCCGATTTACCCCTCCTGCAAGCCACCTTACCCAACGTGATACGGATCAAATATCAAATATCGGATCAAATATCCGTACTTTTTCCACTATTTAACTGAACCGCAGTCAAAAGTTAGCCTGCTAGCTAGCTTGCTAACCAGCCATCGCTAACCACTGCTAGCGGTCTTCACCTCCGCTCTGGCTGTTGAGCCAGCTTTCAATTCGGACAATATTGGCCAGTCTGCTCAGCGCGCTACCAACCCAGCGCTTATCGGACTGCGTTCCCTTCCACTTCACCGGATTTCCACTGAAAGTACCGGACCACCACACCGGATCATCACAGCTAGCTAGCTGCATTCGACTGACCGACGTCTATAGCTAAGCTCCATTGTCTACATGCTACCAAGGCTAGCGTGAGCTAGGCCCATCTCCCGGACATCCGACGTGTGCTAGCTACTCTCCCGGGCTCCAGTACCTTATCAACCTACCTGGACCTTCTACTGTCGACACGGAACCCCACCGAGCCACCGTGACTGGTCTGCCGACGTAATTGTCCGACGTGGTCTCAACAGGGTTCTCCTCTGCTACGTCGCTGAAGATACATCTGCTAGCTCCGGACTGCTAACACTCTGAACGCCGTGCCATTGAACTGATCCCCCGGCTCACCACTTTGCTTTTTCATCGGATCCTACGCTTGTTCAGCTCCACAGCTGATGCCTGCAGGACTGCTTGGTTATATGGTATTTATTTCTGTTTAACTACCAGGCCTCAGGTCCTGTGTGTAGTACATCACTTTTTCTAACTGACCCTCTTTGTCCATTCACCTCCATTACCCGTCGTTGTCTTAGCTCTCTTAATTAACTGTTATCTTTTATTTTTATTAATTTTTTTGCCCTCTTCTTATTTCAATATGCCTTGTCTTTTGTTGTTTAAGTTAGCTATTATTGTTTTATTTCACTGTAGAGCCCCCAGTCCTGCTCAACATGCCTCTGATAGCTCCTTTGTCCCTCCCCCCACACATGCGGAGACCTCATCTGGCTTAACTGGTGTCTCCAGAGATGCAACCTCTCTCTTCATTACCCAACGCCTAGGTTTACCTCCACTGAACTCACATCCTACCATACCCTTGTCTGTACATTATGCCCTTAACCTATTCCACCACGCCCAGAAATCTGCTCCTTTTATTTTATGTAGCCAACGTACTAGACGTCCAGTTCTGAAAGCCCTCAGCCGAATATTGATTCTATTACTCCTCTGTTCCTCTGGTGATGTAGAGGTAAACCCAGGTCCTATAACCCCCAGTACTACACCTATTCCCCAGGCGCTCTCATTTGTTGATTTCTGTAACCGTAAAAGCCTCGGTTTCATGCATGTTAACATTAGAAGCCTCCTCCCTAAGTTTGACTTATTCACTGCTTTAGCACACTCCGCCAACCCGGATGTTCTAGCTGTGTCTGAGTCCTGGCTTAGGAAGGCCACCAAAAATTCGGAAATTTCCATCCCCAACTACAACATTTCCCGTCAAGATAGAACTGCCAAAGGTGGCGGAGTTGCAATCTACTGCAGAGATAACCTGCAGAGTTCTGTCATACTGTCCAGGTCTGTGCCCAAACAGTTTGAGCTTCTACTCTTAAAAATCCACCTTTCCAGAAATAAGTCTCTCACTGTTGCCGCCTGTTACAGACCCCCCTCAGCCCCCAGCTGTGCCCTGGACTCCATATGTGAATTGATTGCCCCACATCTATCTTCAGAGTTTGTACTGTTAGGTGACTTAAACTGGGATATGCTTAACACCTCGGCTGTACTTCAATCTAAGATAGATGCCCTCAATCTCACGCAAATTATCAAGGAACCCACCAGGTACAACCCAAAATCCGTAAACATGGGTACCATTATTGATATCATTCTGACTAACTTGCCCTCCAAATACACCTCCTCTGTTTTCAACCAGGATCTCAGCGATCACTGCCTCATCGCCTGCGTTCGCAATGGGTCAGCGGTCAAACGACCACCCCTTATCACTGTCAAACGCTCCCTAACACACTTTTGTGAGCAGGCCTTTCTATTTGATCTGGCCCAGGTATCCTGGAAGGATATTGACCTCATCCCGTCAATAGAGGATGCCTGGTTGTTCTTTAAAAGTGCTTTCCTCTCCATCCTAAATAAGCATGCCCCTTTCAAAAAACGTAGAACTAAGAATAGATATAGCCCGTGGTTCACCCCAGACTTGACTGCACTAGACCAACACAAAAACATCCTGTGGCGCACTGCATTAGCATCGAACAGCCCCCGCGATATGCAGCTATTCAGGGAAGTCAGGAACAAGTACACACAGTCAGTTAGAAAAGCAAAGGCCAGCTTTTTCAAACAGAAATTTGCTTCCTGTAGTACTAACTCCAAAAAGTTCTGGGACACTGTTAAATCCATGGAGAATAAGAGCACCTCCTCCCAGTTGCCCACTGCATTGAGGCTCGGAAACACTGTTACCAACGATAAATCCACGATTATCGAAAATTTCAATAAGCATTTTGCTACGGCTGGCCATGCTTTCCACCTGGCTACCCCTACCCCGGCCAACAGCTCTGCACCCTCGGCAGCTACTTGCCCAAGCCCCCCCCCGCTTCTCCTTCACCCAAATCCAGACGGCTGATGTTCTGAAAGAGCTGCTAAGTCTGGACCCCTACAAATCTGCTGGGCTAGATAATCTGGACCCTCTCTTTCTGAAATTATCAGCCAAAATTGTTGCAACACCTATCACTAGCCTGTTCAACCTCTCTTTCGTATCGTCTGAGATCCCTAGAGATTGGAAGGCTGCCGCGGTCATCCCCCTCTTCAAAGGAGGAGACACTCTAGACCCAAACTGTTATAGACCAATATCCATCCTGCCCTGCCTTTCTAAAGTTTTCGAAAGCCAAGTTAACAAACAGATAACTGACCACTTCGAATCCCACCGTACCTTCTCTGCTATGCAATCTGGTTTCCGAGCTGGTCATGGGTGCACCTCAGCTACGCTCAAGGTACTGAACGACATCATTACCGCCATCGATAAAAGACAGTACTGTGCAGCCGTTTTCATCGACCTGGCCAAGGCTTTCGACTCTGTCAATCACCGCATTCTTATTGACAGACTCAATAGCCTTGGTTTCTCAAGTGACTGCCTTGCCTGGTTCTCTAACTACTTTGCAGACAGAGTTCAGTGTGTCAAATCGGAGGGCCTATTGTCCGATCCTCTGGCAGTCTCTATGGGGGTGCCACAGGGTTCAATTCTTGGGCCAACCCTTTTCTCTATATACATCAACGATGTCGCTCTCGCTGCTGGTGACTCTCTGATCCATCTCTATGCAGATGACACCATTCTGTATACATCTGGCCCCTCTTTGGATACTGTGTTTACTAACCTTCAATCAAGCTTCAATGCCATACAACACTCCTTCCGTGGCCTCCAACTGCTCTTAAACGCTAGTAAAACTAAGTGCATGCTTTTCTATCGTACGCTGCCAGCACCCGCCCACCGGACTATCATCACTACTCTCGACGGATCCGAATTAGAATACGTGGACACCTACAAATACCTAGGCATCTGGTTAGACTATAAACTCAACTTCCAGACTCACATCAACCATCTCCAATCCAAAATTAAATCCAGAATTGGCTTCCTATTTCGCAACAGAGCCTCCTTCACTCATGCTGCCAAACATGCCCTTGTAAAACTGACTATCCTACCGATCCTTGATTTTGGCGATGTCATTTACAAACTAGCCTCCAACACTCTACTTAGCAAATTGGATGTAGTCTATCACAGTGCCATCCGTTTTGTCACCAAAGCCCCATACACTACCCACCACTGCGACCTGTATGCTCTCGTTGGCTGGCCTTCATTATATATTCGTCGCCAAACCCACTGGCTCCAGGTCATCTACAAGTCTTTGTTAGGTAAATCCCCGCCCTATCTCAGCTCACTGGTCACTATAGCAACACCCACCCGTAGCATGCGCTCCAGCAGGTTTATCTCTCTGGTCACCCCCAAAGCCAACACCTCCTTTGGCCGCCATTCCTTCCAGTTCGCTGCTGCCAATGACTGGAACGAATTGCAAAAATCATTGAAGCTAGAGGTTCCTATCTCCCTCAATAACTTTAAGCATCAGTTGTCAAAGCTGCTTATCGATCACTGCACCTGTATATAGCCCTTCTGTATATAGCCCACACTACTACCTCATCCCTATATTTATTTTTGTTTATTTCACTAATCTTGCACTCCAGTATCTCTATTTGCACATCAAAATTTGCACATCCTTCATTCCTGTGTTAATGATGATAATTCTGTAATTTATTTTACCACTATAGTCTATTTATTGTCCTACCTCCTAACCTTACTGCATTTTTGCACTACATTTTGCACTCTGTATATAGATTTTCTATTGTGTTTTTTTTTTTTTGACTGTTTGTTTAATGTGTAACTCTGTGTTGTTTTTGTCGCACTGCTTTGCTTTGTCTTGGCCAGGTCGCAGTTGCAAATGAGAACTTGTTCTCAACTGACCTACCTGGTTAAATAAAGGTGAAATAAAAAAAAAATAAAAAAAAATAAATGTACTTTATTGTACAGGGAATGAACATTAGCAAGTAATATACTCAGAAGTGATGGATGGTATGCATGCCGCCTGAGTCTGACTAGGGCCCCACTTCTTCTTCCTCTTCTCCGGCTGCCTCAGTAAGTTCAAACAAAGGATCCAGGTCAGGGAAGTAACATTTCTGCTCAAACTTCTGGTGAGTGATCGCCGATCTAATATCCAAAAGTTAATAATACAAGAAAGGTTCTGAGCAAATAATGTAACAAATAACAAAAAAATATATTAAAAAATAATGGAAAAACAAAGAGTGGATCCTGTGGCTAGACAGCAATCATCCATTGGCTAGACAGCAATCATCCATTGGCTAGACAGCAATCATCCATTGGCTAGGCAGCAATCATCCTTTGGCTAGACAGCAATCATCCTTTGGCTAGACAGCAATCATCCTTTGGCTAGACAGAAAGTGAAGAACAACAGAAGGAGAATAGAAAAACAGAAAGACAGAATGGTTCTTTCTTTCAAGGCAATGGTCTATGCTTGAAACCCTATATGGTCTTGTTACAGTCAGTGGCTATAGAAACCCTACTGTATATCCTCTATTAATACGATCTCTCTCTCTCTCTTTTTGGTGGAGAGGGGTGTGGAGCTGTGTATGTTTCACATCCACAACTAGCCACATATAACAGAAATGAGAGAGAGAAAGATCAAATGTGAGCGAGAAAGATCGAGAGAGAGAGAGAGAGAGAGAGAGAGAGAGAGAGAGAGAGAGAGAGAGAGAGAGAGAGAGAGGGAGGGAGGAGAAGCGCAAGAGAGAGTCAAAGAGAAAGACAGTAGGGGGAGTTTTACACCATAACGCAATTAATGAATAAACTATTTCAGTGAAGAGGTCATTAACATGAGTTGCTGAGCTGTTCCTTGCTACAGCCACACCTAATTATCAAGTGCAAGAGGTTTTCGCTACAAAACTTTCCTCACTGCATCACTCTCTCTCTCTGAACCATTGTTCCAAATGAATCAACCATCAACCATCTTTTATTAATTCTTTCAGTAATTAATGTCAAGTGTTTTTCTAGAACAACTGAAATGGCCGCAATGTAGTTTTTTTGTGCCAGAGTCACATCACGCAGCAACATCATTCCAGTCATTAGTTCAGTTATACGCTTCAATGCACCATAAACACCGCACTCAGTCTGTCGCTTTGATGAAACCTTTTGATATGCCTACCCTCGATTGGACAAATCAAACAAAATACACTAACATACAGCCTATACAACCGAACTGGAAAACCCTTTTAAGTGGAGGAGGAGTATGTCACAGTATGTCAGGAGTCTGGAATTCAATCAAACCAGGGTCATTTCATTAGTGCATTCCTTAGAAAAATATTTATCACGGAAAACAAGAGAGAGAGAGAGAGAGAGAGAGAGAGAGAAAGAGAGAGAGATAGAGAGAGAGAGAGAGAGTGGAGGAGAGAGAGAGAAAGAGTGAGAGTGGAAGAGAAAGAGTGAGAGTGGAAGAGAAAGAGTGAGAGTGGGAGAGAGATAGTGAGAGTGGAGGAGAGAGTGAGTGAGTGAGTGAGTGAGTGAGTGAGTGAGTGAGTGAGTGAGTGAGTGAGTGAGTGAGTGAGTGAGTGAGTGAGTGAGTGAGTGAGTGAGTGAGAGAGAGAGAGAGAGAGAGAGAGAGTGTGGAGGAGAGAGAGAGGGAGGGAGGGGGGAGAGATAGAGGACGAAAGGGAGAAAAGGTAGAGGAAGAAAGAGAGATGGAGAGAGGAAATAACAGAGAAAAAAGAGAGAACCAGAGTTGGAATGAAGAGAACGGGACAATGGAAGAGACAATAGAACACGAGATGCCCTCCCCAAACAACACATCCCAGGTATACCTTGCATCAGGAACAACTAACCCCGCCTGTGTAACTTGAGCAGACATTCCTTCAGCATTAGTATCTTTGTAAATCATTGTTCCACAGATGCCGAACATTCCCAGGCACCGAAGGGACAAAGGGAGCGGATGTGTAATTTTCACTGCGGAGCGTTGATCATTTAGAGAGTAATGGGTTTATCTCAGAGGAGTTGGGCCTGGTTTTAATCTGCTTAGTTCCCTCTGACTAGAATCTAATAAAGACTGGTCAGGTGTTTTTCATATTCCTTGTTTCCCCCCCCCCCCTTCATTCTCTGACTCTTTGCTAATAGGATTGAAGGAGGGGTCGCTGTTCATTTTATTGGTGTTCTAATCTGTCACTCACTCACTCACTCACTCACTCACTCACTCACTCACTCACTCACTCACTCACTCACTCACTCACTCACTCACTCACTCACTCACTCACTCTCACTCACTCACTCACTCACTCTCACTCTCTCACTCACTCACTCACTTCCTCCCTCCCTCCCTCCCTCCCTCCCTCACTTATCACTCACTCCTTACTCACTCACTCAATCATTCACCTCTCACTCACTTCTCATTTCTCACTCACTCACTTCTCACACCCACTCTCCACTCCTGCCAGCATCAACATGAACAGTTCCCGTCCAACGCACTAAATCTTCAGTTATATGAATCTTCAGTTATCTAAATGTATGAATGTGTCAATGGCATGTCATTCCACTCAATCCCAAGGTTTTCCATACAATCGGTTGGCATAAAAGTGAGAGAGAATCTAGGTATTTTCATTGAATAAAGGTTAAAATGAAAGATTTGCGTATCTACAATTGAATGATGAAGTTTGATTGAATTATATGAATTATTTATCAAGCTATCTGCAAAGAAGAGCAATAGGTCATAGAGTGGCCTTGGGCAAAGTGGTCTCAAGCATTAAATAAAAGCTGGGTAGAAAACAAAACACACGTTTTTACTAACAATTTCCCCTGCCATTTTTATCCACCCTCAAGCCGTTACCACAACGGCCCTTAAAGAACTTCACTGGACATTATGCAAACCACATATCCTGAGGCTGCATTTATTGTAGTTGGGGATTTTAACTCAAACAGGAAGTACCCGTAATAAAGACTATTCATAGAATTAGTATTTGGTAGCATTGCCTTCAAATTGTTTAACTTGGGTCAAACGTTTCAGGTAGCCTTCCAAAAGCTTCCCACAATTTTGGCCCATTCCTTCTTACACAACTGGTGTAACTGAGTCAGGTTTGAAGGCCTCTTTGCTCGCACACGCTTTTTTAGTTCTGCCCACAAAGTTTCAATAGGATTGAGATCAGAGCTTTGTGATGGCCACTCCAATACCTTGACTTTGTTGTCCTTAAGTCATTTTGCAACAACTTTGGAAATATGCTTGGGGTCATTGTCCATTTGGATGACCTATTTGCGACCAAGCTTTAACTTCCTGACTGATGTCTTGAGATGTTGCTTCAATATATCCACATAATTTTCCTTCCTCATGATGCCATCTATTTTGTGAAGTGCACCAGTCCCTCCTGCAGCAAACCACCACTACAACATGATGCTGCCACCCCGTGCTTCGAGGTTGGGATGGTGTTCTTCGGCTTGCAAGCCTCCCCCTTTTCCTCCAAACATAACGATGGTCATTATGGCCAAACAGTTCTATTTTTGTTTCATCATCTCCAAAAAGTATGATCTTTGTCCCCATGTGCAGTTGCAAACATTAGTCCTGCTTTTTTATGGCGGTTTTTGAGCAGTGGCTTCTTCCTTGCTGAGCGGCCTTTCAGGTTATGTCGATATAGGACTCGTTTTACTGTGGATATAGATACTTTTGTACCCGTTTCCTCCAGCATCTTCACAAGGTCCTTTGCTGTTGTTCTGGGATTGATTTGCACTTTTCGCACCAAAGTACATTCATCTCTAGGAGACAGAACTTGTCTCCTTCCTGAGCGGTATGACGGCTGCGTGGTCCCATGGTGTTTATACTTGCGTACTATTGTTTGTACAGACGTTTGGCTGATTTCTTTTGATTTTCCCATGATGTCGAGCAAAGAGGCACTGAGTTTGAAGGTAGGCCTTGAAATACATCCACAGGTACACCTCCAATTTACTCAAATTATAACAATAAGCCTATCAGAAGCTTCTAAAGCCATGACATCATTTTCTGGAATTTTCCAAGGAGTCAACTTAGTGTATGTAATCTTCTGACCCACTGGAATTGTGATATAATGAATTATAAGTGAAATAATCTGTCTGTAAACAATTGTTGGAAGAATTACTTGTGTCATGCACAAAGTAGATTTCCTAACCGACTTGCCAAAACTATAGTTTGTTAACATGAAATTAGGAGTGGTTGAACATTTTGTTTTAATGATTTCAACCTAAGTGTATGTAAACTTCCGACTTCAACTGTATGTATATAGGCCTAATTCATTCCTTACTTAGATTTGTGTGTATTGGCTATATGTTGTGTAATTGTTAGATATTACTTGTTAGATATTACTGCAATGTAGAAACTAGAAGCACAAGCATTTCACTACACCTGCATTAACATCTGCTAAACATGTGTATGTGACCAATAAAATTTGATTTGATTTGAAACGAGTGAGTGAGCGAATGCAGAACTGCAGATGGCATTTTTCGACCAATTATAAAACAATGTAACTCTCTCATTCAATAAAGACATGTTTGAGAACATAAACTGAGCGATATGACAGATTGAGGAAAGCCTTGTTGGAGTTGAGACAGATCCCTTGTACAGATACAGTACCTCCCCAAGCCTCAGAATTCCAAGGGAGCTTTATCTCACATGTTGAGGCCTTTCTACCAGGTCTGAGTGATTACAGTATTCCTTTACAGTCCATATATCATGTATGATTCACGGCAGACACAAATCCCTTCACTGTACCCATTCTTGGTCTGACTTCACATTCTGTTTGAGAGAGTCCAATATTTACTGCCCTGAGCACAAGGGGGCATCTAAATATGATACATGTCCAACCAAACACCGCCAAGACGACAAATCTATAACGAATACTATCTTAAACGTTTTCCTCCGTCTGTTCTCAGCAGTTAGTCTCCTAGGGATAAAAAGACAAGGTGGTCAGCAGTCATGACAAGTACAGAGTGACTTGACATTTAGTACTTTTGGAAGGTAATTAGTAAATATTTCCCCTGTGTTGATTCAATACAGCCTGGATTTGAATCACAGCGTTAAAATGAAAACCCAATTTCAAAAACGCTGGAACCATATAGTATGTTTTTTTTTTTTTTAAGAAAAAGATAATAAGAATTGCATCTCTGTATTTTATCTAATTAATCCTGCCCATGCCCCTAGGTTATTTAATTTGTTGGGAGATCATTAACAAGCCCGTATCCGGCAAATCAAATAATGAGAGTCTTAATTTGCTCCAATTCGGGAAAGCGTCGCAATAAAGAAGAGAGAAGTTGTCAGTATCGGGAGGCCCTTTCTAACGGCAGAGCCGGTTGACGGAATGAACACCAATAACGACAGAGCAACTTTTGGCAACTTAATAGCTCTGACAGCAGTGACAATAATTTACACATTGTGCCCACATGACGCCCTATAAACTGAGAAACAAAACATTAACTTGTCAGGGTGAACTGATGGGGATTTAAGTGACAAACACTGGAGCGAGAAAATTGTTTCTCAGCCCCGCCCGCTTGGCCTGTCTATTACAATGCTCAGACCAAACAAATGGCAATTCATCAAACTGAGACTAAGAAGGGAAATAGGGATATTGTTGGATAGATAGATAGTTGGATGGGATGGTGAACATTTTAATTATCAGCTATAAACTGTGTGTCATGGGCCATTCTGTCTCGGACAAGGCTTATTCCTATTCTCATAAACTGTGTAGATAACCTGCCGGTATAAATGGGGACATTCTGTACGTAACCTGCTACTATGTAGGTAACCTGCTACTATGTAGGTAACCTGCTGGTATAAATGGGGACATTCTGTACGTAACCTGCTGCTATGTAGGTAACCTGATGGTATAAATGGGGACATTCTGTACGTAACCTGCTACTATGTAGGTAACCTGCTGGTATGTAGGTAACCTGCTGGTATGTAGGTAACCTGCTGGTATGAATTGGGAGATTGGCCCTGAGTGTTTTATAAGCAAAAATGCTCTCTTCCTTCTGTTAGCGTCTGTGTTAAACGATTAGAGATGGCACTGAAGATAATTCTCACAGTAGACATATGATAACAGTTTTACTGAGGACCACCAATATGGTAATAGATTTACTGAGGACCACCAATATGGTAATAGTTTTACTGAGGACCACCAATATGGTAATAGTTTTACTGAGGACCACCAATATGGTAATAGTTTTACTGAGGACCACCAATATGGTAATAGATTTACTGAGGACCACCAATATGGTAATAGATTTACTGAGGACCACCAATATGATAATAGATTTACTGAGGACCATCAATATGAAAATAGTTTTACTGAGGACCACCAATATGATAATAGTTTTACTGAGGACCACCAATATGATAATAGTTTTACTGAGGACCACCAATATGGTAATAGTTTTACTGAGGACCACCAATATGGAATATATACAATGTTTTTGAATATTCTCTTAATATGCATTCATTTTCTCTAGCTACATTTAATCATCTGCATCCCAGCCATGTGAGCCAACTAGTGGCCATGTTCCAGCCTCCCAAACCTTTAGGCATTACAAGACAGAATTTCAAATAACTGCACTGAGTTTCCCACCCAAATGGAAGAGATGGAAGTAGCTTCCAGTATTCTGAACAACATACTCCTGACATCCATCATCAAACCCCAGCAAATTTAGCATTACAAGGCAGAAAAAAAATTGTATTTAAAAAAATCGATCTGTTGCTTTAATTAATTTGTTTGTTACCCAAAACCAGTGTCCCCGATCGATAGTGTGGGCGCCAACCGGCTATGAGGGACGTCTTGGATAACACTATGATAATTTTTTATATTAAGCTCCACTTTATCTGTAAAAGCCATTCGACATAGTGACTGCTCACCGTTTCTATTCCTCAGGACCAGCGGATAAGATTTATGATTTTCGAATAAAACCCTGCTTCTCCGGGGCTCGATTCCTCGTCACTAAGAATAATATCAATCTATAGAAACTATTCATTGAGTGTTGAAGAAAAATGCCACTATGCCGTTGTTCACTGTAGAAAACAAAAAGTGGTAGGCGATAATCAAGACTAAAGAGTCAAACTCGCTCCTCTTCCAGCAAAATAGAGGCAGGGGGGCAGAAAATCCTCGACAGAAGTTTGGCTGTGTCTGTTTCTTTCTGAGCTCAAATGGCCGGCAGCAGCACCGCGTCTGATCGGTATATTAAGCCTCAATTAATGTTCACATTACTGCGAGGAAAATTTAATTCACTCTCTTGTTAATGAAGTAAAACTTCCAAGAATGGAATATTTAATCCTGAATTAGATTATTTCTTCATCTTTGCCTCCCCCCTCTCTCTTCTCTCACCCAACCAGCCAGAATCCTATTTTGCCTGTCCACACACTGATCACACTGTGGCGTGAGCTGCATTCGTAGGGTTTCCTTTAGCTTTGTGAGTAAAAACTCTAATCTAAACGCCTGGCCTTTCTTCTCCTCCTGTTGGGGATTAGAGCTGTGCAGCAGCCGGGGTTTTACACGGGAGAGCCCATGGAAATGGAACACTGCTCAGCAAGCAGCCCTACCAGCTATAAAGGAAGAGACAGTGTTGAAAAGGCTGGTTGAGTAAGAAAAGTGATGGCTGTGTACTATTTCCTGTGTGTAGCTTAACCTGTTACTGGACCGTAAGTTTTGCAAACTCATACTCATACCAATGTTTTCCTTGTAATATGCCGTGGTATGTTGTTGTCCTGAACTGTTGCTCTTTAAGGAGCCCCAAAATTCCTACCAGCTTACTCCCACAAAAGCCTCAAAGCAAAATGTGTACAGTATGCTAGTAAACTCAATCAGAAACATCCCCAAATGGATGTTCGGATACGACCCCATTATGACCTAGCCTCGAGGTATTCATGCACGCTAAATGTTGTGTACAGTGTACTGCTCTAATGTAGACCATGTACTGTATGTGAGGGTTTGAAGGCTGCCAGGGTAAACACACACAGACAAGGTGTGTGTGTGTTTCAGTGTGTGTAGAGACCCACTGAAAAACACACAGACAACAGTATAGCGGTTCCACAATAGGCAGCCTAACAGACACAGATGTGGATCTCTTGTTAACTACCTCATAATATGGTATGAGGAATATCTCTCACACACACACCACACACCACACACACACACACACACACCACACACCACACACACACACTAGTACCATAGGTAGCTCCACCTCCAGCAGTACCATAGGTAGCTCCACCTCCAGCAGTACCATAGGTAGCTCCACCTCCAGCAGTACCATAGGTAGCTCCACCTCCAGCAGTACCATAGGTAGCTCCACCTCCAGCAGTACCATAGGTAGCTCCACCTCCAGCAGTACCATAGGTAGCTCCACCTCCAGCAGTACCATAGGTAGCTCCACCTCCAGCAGTACCATAGGTAGCTCCACCTCCAGCAGTACCATAGGTAACTCTCTGAGCTTTGGTCAAAAGTAGTGCACTATATAGGGAATAGGGTGCCATTTGGGACACAGCACTGTCTCAGCTGAGGATGCACTGCATCAATATCTTTACCTGCAAACATGATCTGCATAATATACCACCCTGGAAAACAGTCATGCTCTGAGGAGGGTGTGTATGTATGCACATCTTTATCAAGCAATTTGAAGACTTAAAACCTCTTCCAACAGGAGACACTTAGTATTCCATGTTTTAAAAGACTTAACAGATATACAGCAGTGAGGAATATATGATCACATTGAGGAGCGTTGTCAACAGCACACCATGTCACTCCATGTCAAGAGAAGGGGAACTCAAGTGGTAGCTTTGCCCCAGATGTTTGTGCTCTTGCCAACTACATTGCTTTCATTGTTTGGCATGACAATGAGTGACACGGAGTTGGCATTATAGCACAGACTGGCACTCAGGCAACAAAAGTCCTCGGCACTAACTCCTGTAGAACGGATAAGGCTACGCCTAGTTCAATACTACTGTACACCACACCTGTTGAAAGGAAACAGGAGGAGTTATGAAGTAAAAGCAACCCCCCTCTTTTTGGTGTGGCATCTGCTTCCTACACGATTCAAGAGCAGTCTCTCCCGCTCAGTACCACTTACCAACTTCAAGGTGATGGAACTGGAGATGTGTTAACTTTACAAAGTACATATGTCTCGGCCTGGCGGGAGGCAGAGTAGGACAGAAAGGGATAGAAGAGGGGCAGAGGGAGGGATGGGCGGATGGATGACAGGCATGTGAAAAAGCACACCTCTGAAGTGACAGACGATGGGCTCGGCTGATGAGGAAGAAGAGGAAGAGAAAGCGAGGGTGGCTGACTGCACATCTTAGATATCGAAGACGGTGTGAAGGCTTTAAAGTCAGAAACGTCACATTATTACAGCAGTACACGGTAGTGGAACCTTGTCGTGGGATCATGGAGTTGAAGGCGTCAGAGGAACATGGGTTAGAGTGCTAGACAGACCCGCGTGCAAGTGGGTGTGTGCTAAAACAGAGAGGGGTGTGTGTGTGCTTGTGTATGCCTGCATAAGTAGGGGATGGGCAGAGGGGGTAAATGTGTATGGCTCGACATTAACGCTTGTCTGCTTGCCCAGGGCAAGTTAAAAAATATACAGTTGAAGTCGGAAGTTTACATACACTTAGGTTGAAGTCATTAAAACTCATTTTTCAACCACTCCACAGATTTCATGTTGACAAACTATAGTTTTGGCAAGGCGGTTAGGACATCTACTTTGTGCATGACACAAGCAATTCTTCCAACAATTGTTTACAGATCATTTCACTTAGAATTCACTATATCACAATTCCAGTGGGTAAGAAGTTTACATACACTAAGTTGACTGTGCCTATAAACAGCTTGGAAAATTTCAGAAAATTATGTCATGGCTTTAGAAGCTTCTGATAGGCTAATTTACATAATTTGAGTCAATTGGAGGTATACGTGTGGATGTATTTCAAGGCCTAACTTCAAACTTAGTGCCTCTTTGCTCGACATCATGGAGAAATCAAAAGAAAATCAGCCAAGACCTCAGAAAAACATTGTAGACCTCCACAAGTCTGGTTCATCCTTGTGAGCAATTTCCAAACGCCTGAAGGTACCACATTCATCTGTACAAACAATAGTACGCAAGTATAAACACCATGGGACCACGCAGCCGTCATACCGCTCAGGAAGGAGACGCGTTCTGTCTCCTAGAGATGAACATACTATGGTGCGAAAAGTGCAAATCAATCCCAGAACAACAGCAAAGGACCTTGTGAAGATGCAGGAGGAAACAGGTACACAAGTATCTATATCCACAGTAAAACAAGTCCTACATCAACATAACCTGAAAGGCCACTCAGCAAGGAAGAAGCCACTGCTCCAAAACCGCCATAAAAAAAACAGACTACGGTTTGCAACTGCACATGGGGACAAAGATTGTCCTCTGGTCTGATGAAACAAAAATAGAACTGTTTGGCCATAATGACCATCGTTATGTTTGGAGGAAAAAGGGGGAGCCGAAGAACACCATCGCAACCGTGAAGCAAGGGGGTGGCAGCATCATGTTGTGGGGGTGCTTTGCTGCAGGAGGGACTGGTGCAATTCACTAAATAGATGGCATCATGAGGAAGGAAAATGATGTGGATATATTGAACCAAAGTTGTGGTATGTATGTATTGTATTGTAATACCAGGAATTGTGAAAAACTGAGTTTAAATGTATTTGGCTAAGGTGTATGTAATCTTCCGACTTCAACTGTATATATGTTTTAAAAAATCATGCAAAAATCACAACAACTCAATTTTGGATACTCCAATCGGAATTGGATCAGACCGGAGAAAGAAAGCGAGAGAGAGGGAGGGAGGGAGGGAGGGAGGGAGAGAGAGAGAGAGAGAGAAATAGAGAAAACGAGAGAGAGAGAAAGACAAAGAGAAAGAGAGAGAGGGAGAGAGATAGAGAGGGAGAGAGAGAGAGAGGGGGATAGTGAGAGAGCCGAGAGAGAGCGAGAGAGAGAAAGAGAAAATGAAAAAGACAAAGAGAAAGGAGAGAGGGAGAGAGAGAGGGAGGGAGAGGGAGAAAATGAGAGAGAAAGAAAACGAGAGAGAGAGAGAGAGAGAGAGAGAGAGAGAGAGAGAGAGAAAATTAGAGAGAAAGAAAGAAAGAGAGGGAGAGAGAGAGAGACATTGCAGCAGAAGGTAAAATAATTATATACAACAGACTAACTAGATAGTCAATTCGAAACATATTGTGTTGTATGGCTGGTTATGTCGCTAGTTAACTATTTAGCTATTAGCATGTATTAATGTCATTGTCATGTTCCATGTCCTAAAATAACTTTCCGCAAATGGCTTAAACGCAGTTCATACGGGTGCACAGTTGATGAATGCTGCAACATCCTATTGTAAAACCTTCTCTCAAGCGCTCAAAATTGAAATAATTATTACAGTTGGAAAGCTAGGATTCTCTTCTATTCAATACATGTAATTCCGACAAACAAAAAACAAAATCTTAGAATAGCCACATTTTTTTATTTAACCTTTATTTAGCTAGGCAAGTCAGTTAAGAACAAATTCTTATTTACAATGACGGCCTACACCGGCCAAACTCGGATGACGCTGGGCCAATTGTGAGCCGCCCTATGGGACTCCCTATCACGGCCGGTTGTGATACAGCCTGGATACTTTACCTGTGCTGTCAAGATCTCCCCTTAGCCTTACAAATAGCTAAACATGGCTTAGCTACCTGGTCCATCTTACCCATTTGATCCCTGGTTCATTGAAAGAGGGAATTATTTTATAAAGACAAAAAGTATTTGGTTGTAATTGTAATGTTGCAGGGTGGCCAACCCTCTTCCAGGAGAGTACAGGAGAGCTACTGGAGGTGCGGGGTGGCCAACCGTCCTCCTGGAGAGTCCAGGAGAGCTACTGGGGGTGCAGGGTGGCCAACCCTCCTCCTGGAGAGTCCAGGAGAGCTACTGGGGGTGCAGGGTGGCCAACCGTCCTCCTGGAGAGTCCAGGAGAGCTACTGGGGGTGCAGGGTGGCCAACCGTCCTCCTGGAGAGTCCAGGAGAGCTACTGGGGGTGCAGGGTGGCCAACCCTCCTCCAGGAGAGTCCAGGAGAGCTACTAGGGGTGCAGGCTTTTTCTCCAGCCCTGCTCTAACACACCACATTGTAAAAAATCAGCAGCTCAACAGGACATAGATAAGCTGTCTCTGGTGTGTTTGATCAGGGTTGGATCACAAGCCTGCACACCCAGTAGCTCTCCTGATGGAGGGTTGATGGACCACGACGTGTTTTATACAGTAGCCTAACAGTGCAGAATTTTACTTTGTGGGGGGTTAAGAGCCTTGCTCAAGGCCACAACAGCAGGAGATAAAATACCTGGGATCAAACACCAGCAGCCTTTCATTGTCAATACCAGTGATAATAATAGGGGGTTATTTGTAAAGTGGTTCCTTGCATCATACAACACAATTTTCAGTCACCTTTTTGGCTCAAGGTGTTACACGCCATTTATTTTTCTGGGGACAAGTGACTTTCGCTTTCGGACATATCAAAAATCAGTCCAACTTGTCCAAAGAACAAGTGGCAAAAAACAGTTAATGTCAAGCCCTAGGGTGGGAAACAAAAAAAACTAAATAAGAAATGTATAAATGATGTATAAGCGCCCTAATCACTGTGACACTCTTGATAAAACGCCAGCCAGAGTAATGATTAACAGTAATATAAATGTAACACTGCCATTCCTGAAAGTTGGCCCTGAAAAATCAATGCCGGGCCCAGCATAGCAGCATCGAAAATTGCTGCAAAGCAATCAATCCCGCTTAAGTTCTCAATCCACTCCGCTAGCTTGCCAAAGGAATCTAGCCAAGGGCTTCAACTGCAGGCACCAGGGGAGACGGGTCTGCAGACAAAGACAAAGCCTTGTCAATAGGAGTTTGTTTTTCATCAACTTTGTTCCTTAATCACCATGGTCTTTCACGTGGCAGGACTATGACACCTCTCTCCCACACAGATGTCCAGTGAGCTGTGCTAAACAAACATCTACCTGCCTCATATCTCTTTCTCTCACTCGGTCTCTCTCTGTTTACGTTCTCTTTCTCTCGCTCTCTCTTTCTCTCTCTCCTCCCTGGCTTCATCCATCACAGCCAATAGCAAAGGTCTTCATTAGAGATTGTGAAAGGGGAGAGTTTGTCCTTATTGACATCAGTCGTCTTTCCCACCGAGTGGAGAGAGAGAGAGGGAGAGAGAGAGAGAGAGGGAGAGAGAGAGAGAGAGAGGGAGAGGGAGAGAAAATACCCCTCACTAATTACCCTCACTCTTTCCTCTTCTCCTCCTTTATGGTAAAATGTCTGCTAGTCTAGAGTTCTTGCTCTTAGCAATTGGCTCAACTCAGAGAAAAAAAAACAGAAGTTGTTGAAAGGTTAAAGTTGAACAAACGAATAACAAACTCAATTCAAAGACGGATACACAGAAATCTACAGTACAGAGCAATCGCTGTGCCTTAGTTAAGAATACTTAACGTGCTAATGAAAGGCTGATGAAATGGTTCATGGGACGTACCATTTACCATTTGTGACCTCTGACAGTACGTGGTGTAGGCTAAGGAGGTCATTTAATTCCTTACAGAGCACAGCTGCCCTTTCTGTAGCTCTTGGTTAACAGAGAAATCTAATAAATCAGTGAAATGTCAAAACATAAACAGTCCATGCTCCCTAAAGGAATGAAAGAATGAAAAAAACAACAACAAAAACAAGGGGTGGCAGGCTTGAACAGCCACAGCAATGATGATGCAGTGACACCTAAGAACCGTTAAGAACAAAGAACCGGAAAACTTCATTAAACTTGACTTAATTTTCTTAATTACCGGAAATCCACAGTGTGTGTGAGTTGTGTGATGGAGTAAACTGTGTGTGTGGTGTGTCCCTCCCTGATGACATCACCCCTAGGATTCTCCCGCTGACTAACTGGCTCTTCCCACTCCATGACAATTATTTGGAAGCAACCCTTGGTACATATGGCATTATTTAAATGCCCCTTCAAATTGAGACAAGACGGAGTAAACTTCCAGGGAAAACAAATTGTTTCATAAGACGTGGGGAAATTAAGTTGTCTTAATACGAGTAAAGAGTGATTTGGACGACACATTTTCTGATTTAAAGAGGTTGCAGTGATATTAATTTTGGAAGGTGAAATTACATAATGATGTGATTTGTCATCAGACGGGTCAAGGGAATGCCAGGGGAAGGTCAAGGGAAGGTTATGGGAAGGTCAAGGGAAGGTTAAATCTGATCTGACAATGAAACTACGCCCTCGACACAAACTGGCAACCTCCCATTTCAATGACTTTTAAGTCTCATTACAGTTAGTATTTAGCCAACCAAAATGTTAGTTCAACGTTATTTGTTTGCTCCAGAGATTTTGACAGCGTCGTAAACACCACTTTAGTAGTAACTTAACAAGCCCAACGTTGTAGCAATGTTTGTATCACACTAACAGCCTGCCTTGCACATGACTCAACCCTGTTGCCTCAAGCGGTGAGACATCTCAGCCCTGAAACCATGCAGGTTGAGGTGACAAATGCGTCACGTTTCATGCTCCCTGCCACGGCAGACTTCGTTTCTGCATCTGATTTGGTTAGTTTTGACTTAATTCAAAGGCAGACTTGTCAAACTATCATTTACCCTGAAACTGTCACTTTCTAGAAAAACTGTGGTTTGGGGATCTCACTAGTTGACGCTCCCTGACTCAGAGTGACAGTTACAAGTTCTCTGACACTCTCTCTTGCCTTTACAGCCTTGTAAGCATGCAGCCAATATCTCCCTGTATGTCACCATTTGAACTCAGAGACTTTTTGACTCTTTGGAAAGGTTCCTGAAATGTAGTTCACCGTGTGACAATGTTTGCAGTTCGATAGTTTTCAAAGTGAATAAATATACACTGCTGTTCAAAAGTTTGGGGTCACAGACACCTCACAAGTCCTCAACTGGCAGCTTCATTAAATAGTACCCGCAAAACACCTGTCTCAACATCAACAGTGAAGAGGCAACTCAGGGATTTAAAAAAAAAGCCATATCTTCCTCTGTGCAGTGTCTGTGTTATTTTGCCCATCTTCATCTTTTCTTTTTATTGGCCAGTCTAAGTTACATTTTCTTTGCAACTCTGCCTAGAAGGCCAACATCCCGGAGTCACTTCTTCACTGCTGACGTTGAGACTGGTGTTTTGCGGGTACTATTTAATGAAGCTGCCAGTTGAGGACTTGTGAGGCGTCTGATTCTCAAACTAGACACTAATGTACTTGTCCTCTTGCTCAGTTGTGCACCGGGGCCTCCCACTCCTCTTTCTATTCTGATTAGAGCCAGTTTGCGCTGTTCTGTGAAGGGAGTAGTTCACAGCATTGTGCGAGATCTTCAGTTTCTTGGCAATTTCTCACATGGAATAGCCTTCATTTCTCAGAACAAGAATAGACTGACGAGTTTCATTAGAAAGTTTTTTCTTTCTGGTCATTTTGAGCCTGTAATCGAACCCACAATTGCTGATGCTCCAGATACTCCACTAGGCTAAAGAAGGACAGTTTTATTGCTTCTTTACTCATCACAACAGTTTTCAGCTGTGCTAACATAATTGCAAAAGGGTTTTCTAATGATCAATTAGCCTTTTAAAATTGTAAACTTGGATTAGCTAACACAACATGCCATTGGAACACAGGAGTGATAGTTGCTGATAATGGGTCTCTGTACACCTATGTAGATATTCCATAAAAAATGTGCCGTTTCCAGCTACAATAGTAATTTACAACATTAACAATGTCTACACTGTATTTCTGTTCTATTTGATGTTATTGTAATGCTTTTCTTTAAAAAACAAGGACATTTCGAAGTGACTCCAAACTTTTGAACAGTAGTGTAGCTCAACTTCAGTGAACTCACAGACATCGCTACACATCCCAGAAGAGTTGAAGATGGAGGTCATATTGACTTCCATAATGACTTGCTGAAATTCCAACCATATGAATGGTGATTTAATTATGTTTATGTGCGATGGTGTGTAAAAGCGGGAGGTGTCCCCACGTCAGGGTGAATTACACTTGAATAAGTCTGACTTGAAGTAAGATTAATTGATGAAGGATGATGAAGAGGAGATGAGGAAGAGATGGATGACGAGAAGGAGGAAGAGGAGGAAAGGATGGATGAAGAGGAGGAAGTTGAGAACAAGGATTTAGAGGAGAGGATGAAGAGGAGGAGGATGAAGAGGAGGATGAAGTGGATGAAGAGGATGAAGGATGAAGGGGAGATGGTGGATGAAGAGGAGATGGAGGATGAAGAGGAGAGAATGAAAAGGGAAAAGGAGAGGATGAAGAGGAGAGGATGATGAAGAGGAGAGGATGATGAAGAGGAGATGGAGGATGAAGAGGAGAGAATGAAAAGGGAAAAGGAGAGGATGAAGAGGAGGACTACAAAACCCCCCAGGAGTGACAGTGCTCAGAGTTATCTATTTATAAAGAGTGGGACTGTAGTCTGCTCTGCACCCGCAGTGACTTTCCATGGTGATCCAAACACGCGCTGCACTGCACACACACTCCAAACATCATCCCCAGCACGGCACCATTCCCCACAGCACAGAGAGTGATTACGGACCACACGTTCCACAGTGATTCTAATGAGCCCCACAAAGAGTCCCAGTGTGCCTTGCGCTCAAACTTAACAGGCCTATACGCGTGCCTCTGTAGGCGGCAGCTCTACTGTACTGCTTGGTTGACAAGCAGGGTTATGGACAAGAAGAGGAAAAGTACAGTACTTCTATGTGTCTGTATACACTAGTGTGCTTGACGTGTCAGTTGGTGACTGCGAGAAAGCACCACTAGGAACGTTAATTTACTGAGCCTAGAAAAGCAGCTAATCATTTGTAGCAGTGCTCAATAAACAAAAACAACAAACACTGACTGGAAGATCTATTCCACCTGAAGTATCACTCTTACCAGTGACACCTGTCAGATATCTGTCAACAAGAACTGTCATGACGGGATGAAGCAGCAACAGAAATAGCGCCTGGAATGCTATGTTGTGTTTCGCATGCTTTCTCAACAGCTATTAAAACTTTCAAATCAAAGTGATATACCTCAACTGCGTGAGACATTAATAACACTAGTGGAGGATTGCTCGATAGGAGACAAAACCTCATTAAGACTATCGCCACGGCTGTGGACGCCTTCGTAACAAAGTCATTGCGTCGAATTTAGCAGAAGTGGACTTCGGGCAAAAAGCCAAGACGTGAGCCGCGTCGGAGCTGACAGTAGCCGCTAGTCTTAAATATATAAAGTAAGAGAATGATTAAGATGAATGTAGTTGAATTACTTTTAACACATTCGTTTGGAATCCGCTGTAGGCTCGTGGCGATGCACCGACTGACTAGCGATTTGGGCTTAAATTTACTGCACCGAATGACTAGCGATTTTGGGTTTAATTTACTGCAACGAATTACTAGTGATTTGGGGTTTCATTTACTGCACTGAATAACTAGCGATTTGGGATTTTATTTACCTCTCCCACATGGATGAGGTAATCTGGAGGGTCCAAATATGTCTAATAACACACATGCACAGAGAAATGGACATTGGCACAAGTACACACCCAACAAACAGACATTGTAGACACAGACACATGCAAAGACATATTGTAGGCACAAAGAACATCAGACACACACATTTCTACTAGCCTTGACTACTTGAATTATTTTGGCCAGAATCTACAGCAAATCCTAGGTTTTAACATTCTAACAACCATCGCTGCCTGTATGTCCAAATCTGAACCCTCAGGCACTCATAGAAAAAAAAAAAAAAAAAAATTTTCCAAGGCCTCCCAAAGGTTTTCTCTATAAAAATGGTTAATTACTTGCCATTGCCGAAGCCCTCTGTGAATAGCCCAACTTCCCATTTATCTCAGTGCAATGAGAAATTATCGTAATAGTCGTAATTGCTCCAGTCAAACAATGAGACAAGGACAGAATCATGGAGGATAGAAATTAAGACAAAGGAGTCTAGGCTTTTTTTACAACACCTCAGCTGAGTCTGTGCGTGTGTGTGTGAGAGAGAGAGAGAGGGAGAGAAAGAGATGAGAGAGAGAGGGTGGGGGGGGAGTGATGAGATACTGAAAGAGAGAATATTTCCTTGAAGTCAGTACAGTGGCTGTGTTGAACTCAACTCTGACTTCAGTGTTGTTTTAACAGGGAGCTGTCCTCTCATCCTGTGGTGCTGAAACCACTTCCTACCAAAACCCCCACACTAACCCTAACCAAAACCTTTGCTCAATATCTACATACTCAGTAATTATCATGGGTAGCTTGCTTGGTGCTTCCTTTGAAAGCAATTTATCCAATAAGCCTAGTCAGCACTGAGCAAAACCAAACTCCCCAAGGTTCTCACTCAATCAGAGAGGCCCGATGCCGATTCCTCAGCATCACCTGGATGTACAGGTGTCTGTGGAAAAGCTTGTATTGGTTTACTCTCTTACAGCGATGGAGTGGGGGGAGTAGGGGGGTTGTAGGGTTGGGAGGGGCCTATTTGTAAGTTACGAGGCTTAGATACATAGGCTACGTCCCAAATGGAACCCCATCACCTTTATAGTGCACTACAAGGATCCTGGTAAAAAAAAAGTAGTGCACTATATAGGAACCATTTCAGACGCAGGCACAGGAGTGATGGTCGCTCCGGGCCCCTCCTGCCTACAGGCCCCTCCTGCCTCCCCTCCCCTCTCCCTCCCCCCGCCAGCCGAGGGACGAATCTAAACACAGGTGTTAGAAGAAGAGAAGGATGGCTTCTGCTGGGAGGCCCACACCTGGCTGGGACTGTGGAAGGAGTTGCAGAGAAGAGTTTTCATTCAGTCATTGAGAAAAACTATCTGTAATATTTAGGCTACTATCAACTTTATAGCACACCAAGTGGTGGGGCTGGAGTTTGTCCCAAAAAAACAAAACAAACTAATTAATTATTGTTTGCCTTTAAGATTCTATGGAGGTGTCACCACCAGCCGCCACCGGTCCAGAAAGCTGTGTTTTATATTTTTTATTTCCAAAAGGGAAGACTTAAGAGAGATTCATCATTATCTTTCACAATTAGGGGCTCAGAGATGTGCTGTGGTGGACAATGTAAACTGTGAGGAAAGTTCCTGAGGGAGTTCATTCTCTCTCTCCCTCCCTCCCTCCTTCAATTTCCCTCACTCCCTCACTCACTCACTCCCTCCCTCACTCCCTCCCTCACTCCCTCCCTCACTCCCTCCCTCACTCCCTCCCTCACTCCTTCAATTTCCCTCTCTTTCTTCCTCTCTCTATCTCCCTCTCTCTCTCGTTCCTATACTCTCTCTCCCTCCCTCCCTCGAGGTGGAAATGTTATATTCTAGTGCATATCAAACCATCAGACTGTTTACCCAGCTATGTGTGAATTATATCAACCTAACCCTGCATGCCCTCAGATATCATTAATAAATGATTACACACACACACTCTCTCTTGTTTAACTAACCTTGTGGCGACACACAATTTATAACCATTCAAAATCCTATTTTCCCTAACCCCTAACCTAACCCTAACCACAAAACCTAACCCTAATACAAATTCTACCTTAACCCTAAACCCTAGATAGATAGATAGATAGATAGATAGATAGATAGATAGATAGATAGATAGATAGATAGATAGATAGATAGATAGATAGATAGATAGATAGATAGATAGATAGATAGATAGATAGATAGATAGATAGATAGATAGATAGATAGATAGATAGATAGATAGATAGATAGATAGATAGATAGATAGATAGATAGATAGATAGATAGATAGATAGATAGATAGATAGATAGATAGATAGATAGATAGATAGATAGATAGATAGATAGATAGATAGATAGATAGATAGATAGATAGATAGATAGATAGATAGATAGATAGATAGATAGATAGATAGATAGATAGATAGATAGATAGATAGATAGATAGATAGATAGATCGGTACTTTATTGATCCCCGAGAGGGACATTTCTTTGTCAAGCAGCTACAACAAAACACAGGGCAGGTGCAAAATGCCACAACGAAGGTACACAAAAGACAGACACGATACATAGAGCGGCAGTATGAAAAAGTATAGAAATACAAGATATCTGGAGTGCAAAAAAAAGCTATAAAAAGACATTGCTTAGTATGGGTGGTTGGCTGAATATGTACACTATACATTGGTGGATGTTGGATGGTTAACTATACTATACGGTCGATGGCAGAGAATTACTTCAGTAGCTAAAAATGCATATGATATGAGCGAAGGTAATAATAGTTTACTTAATAGACAGACTGGCCAAATGAACAGGTAAGTGAATATTTTGCCTGGTTAAATTAGCTGTACAGGTAAATATACAGTTAAAAATACTAGAAATAGCATTTGACCTTGTGGGGACAATAAATTCTCAAATTGTTGTTTGTTTACTATTTTTGTGGGGACTTCTGGTCCCCACAAGTATAGTTAAAAACATCCACTAAATGCCATCTCTTATTCTTTCAGGAAACAGAGAAAGCTTAATTTTTCTATTTCCATTAATGTAAAGTAAAGAATAAGGGAGTGGGTGGATAGACAGAAAAACAGATGATTATCTGGTGCTGTTTTTGCCAACCCGTAAATGGATTGTACAGTCTCCTGTGCCTTGGAGAACTTGTCTGCTCTTTCAGGTGAAACATAGGCGGGGGGTTTATTCCACAGTGTATCAATCAGTGTGGCAGAGTTTTGAAGATGCATGAAACGAGCTGGGGCTGATCAGCAGTTTTTAACAAATCGAGAGGGTCAGCAAAAATAGTACTCAGCTACAAGGCTCCTCTTTCCTTCCCAACCATGTAGAAAGGCACAAGACCCCATTGATAGACCTGGGCCATCTGTTTGCTATTTAGATCATACAATTTTCCAATATAAATACATAATATACATACATCCTGAATAACATGTGAGGACAACTACTAATTATGCAAGGATTTTTATTCATTACAATATAGTGGGCTTGTGTTTCACATGAGCATGTTTTACCTTAGTAAATACAGAAGATGTGTTACACTTACTAAATAATATTTAAAATGATATTTAAAATTAGGACTAATCTAGTAACTTTGAGAGCATTTACAGTGAGACTCCAAATCTGAATGACTTGGTGCAAACACAGTTTCCCTGAGTGGTGTGCATCACATAACAAAGATAATACAAAACAATGTATTAACTTATATAACCTGAAAACAAGAAGTCAGATAACATAGCACTGACAGATGATTGACAGATGACAAACAATGTAATGAAAGAAACGTAAGAGGTTGTTTGTGTTCGTCGAGTCAATACAAATATATTAACAATAAGAAAATGTATTAATAAATATGAAACATATGAAGCCTTGCTTGATGGTTGATTAGATTACATCTGTGTGACATGATTCTATTGAGAGAAGGCGCCACCAAATTATCCCACTCAGACAAAAGAGCTTGAGACGGGCAAGACAATAGCACGCCAATAACACACGTTCATCAGCCCGATCTAAATGCAAGGGTTTGTTTGTTTCCAACTAATTATAACTTCATTGTAAGGTCAGACACCTCGGCTGTCCTCTCTCTCTCTCTCACCAGCTATCCAACCTTTGACGCACAACTACAGTTCACACACACAAATATTTTTGTCGCGTTCAAATGTGAGCCAGAGAAGTCATTCTCAGTGGGGAAGCAAATGGAAAAGGAATTAGAATGATTGAACTAGTACACTTGAAAAGACTTGTGTTAACCATGCATGGTGAATGGCGCCTGGGCGCCCAAAGTGAGGGCATCATCTTTAATCGGAGGGTAATTTAATGACTCCCATTTACGCCACCCCATAATATGAGTGATCAAGGCCCCCATCCGTAAAAAATGCAATAAGGAAACATTATGTGAACAAAATAAAATGAGGCCCACATATCATTATGTTGCACATAGAGTGAGTCCATTAGAATGGCTCCATAATGGGGGCCTCGGTTTCATAAGCCATTAGAATGGCTCCATAATGGGGGCCTCGGTTTCATAAGCCATTAGAATGGCTCCATAATGGGGGCCTCGGTTTCATAAGCTATTAAAATGGCTCCATAATGGTGGGGTGGATGGATGGGGGAGCCACAATGGCTGCTAAATAGGGACCCGAGTTTAAGTTGTGGTTAAGCATGTGAAACATCGAGACAATAAAGTGGATGACACTTCATCACGTGGCTATTTTCAATGATAGAAATGACTAAGGCAGTGTCCCAAATGACACCTTATTCCCTATAGAGTGCACTACTTTCGACCAGAGCCTTATGGGACTAGGGTGCCATGTGTGATACACCCATGGGGACTTGGCACATTGTTCTAGCTAATTCTCTAATGCCATGTCTAATGTGGGGACTTGGCACATTGTTCTAGATAATTCTCTAATGCCATGTCTAATGTGGGGACTTGGCACATTGTTCTAGCTAATTCTCTAATGCCATGTCTAATGTGGGGACTTGGCACATTGTTCTAGATAATTCTCTAATGCCATGTCTAATGTGGGGACTTGGCACATTGTTCTAGATAATTCTATAATGCCATGTCTAATGTGGGGACTTGGCACATTGTTCTAGCTAATTCTCTAATGCCATGTCTAATGTGGGGAACTTGGAGGAATCCATCCGTGTACAGACTTCACCAGCTCATGGTTTGATGTTTTTCGTATAGATTAAGTCATTAGAGATCTGCCCACTGTCATCATTCTAAAAAAGAAACATAGTCCTGTTTAAAGAGCTCCGGGGGGGGTTGGTAGAGGGGTGTTGCCGTACACATCTAACTACAGTAGAGTGTTGCCACAGGTGGTGCAGCAGGTACCACCATACAGTGATGTAAGTCCACCTCTCTCTGTCACTGTCTTTTTCTCTCTCTCAACTGGTGTCTCTCTCTCTGTGTGTGTGTGTGTGTGTGTGTGTGTGTGTGTGTGTGTGTGTGTGTGTGTGTGTGTGTGTGTGTGTGTGTCTGTGCAAAGACTGTAGGGCTGGCAAGGCAAACCTCTTCTGAGAGAGAAGTCTACAAAGAGAGAAGCAGACTTAGACCAAAACCGAGACAGAGAGAGAGAGGTGGAAACTGAGCTGCACTTCCTAACTTCCTGTCAAATGTATGACCATATTTGAGACACATATTTCCCTCAGATTACACAGATCCACAAAGAATTTGAAAACAAACCCTATTTTGATAAACTCCCATATCTACTGGGTGAAATACCACAGTGTGCCATCACAGCAGCAAGATGTGTGACCAGTGATGAATAAACACCATTGTAAATACAAACCAAATTTATGTTCACTTGCTTTGGCAATGTAAACATGTGTTTTCCATGCCAATAAAGCCTGTTAAATTAAAACTGAAATTGAGAGAGAGAGAGAGAGAGAGAGAGAGAGAGAGAGAGAGAGAGAGAGAGAGAGAGAGAACACAAACACACATACATACACACAGACAGACAGTCACAGATGGAGTACTCAAAGCACACAGACAAAAGTCAGGGATAAATAAAACATCATCGTAGTGGTACGAAAAATGCCTTTCAGACAGCACAAATACTATGATCGTTATTTCAATGGATGAATTTCTCTAATTGGTAGGCTTACATTCGTAAACACAGACACACACATCCTAGACATAGAGAAAGGGAGACATTGTCTTTCCATCTCCATTAAATTCCTTTAACAAGCGAGAGACATTTGGACAAGTACACCAGTCAACAACACTGCCAACCGGGCCGGCCCGCCCATTAGGCAAGATTTGGCGATCGCCACCTGAATTTGGGGGCGGCATTTTGACAATTGGCTGCCGCCCTCCGGCGCCCCGATCGGCTACTACACCGCCGGCGGCACTCCAGCTGCCAGCTCATAACGTTGCTGCAGTTCCCGCCTCCACCCGCTTTTCCCGGGGGGCGCCGGCGAAGTAGTAGCGCCGGAGAGCGGCAGCCAATTGGGGGGGGGGGGCATATTTTTGTGTTGCCTAGGGTGGCAGAACGTCCAGGGCCGCAATTAAGGGAGGGAAAATGTGCACAGAGAGTGCGGAGCCTAACAGTGATCAAAACCCCCTCCCCCTAGCTTGCTAACATTCCAGACAGTGATCATGAGGTAAATGACGGCCATACCTAACCTGTCTCACCAAACATATGGACCCCTGAAACCGGGGGAGTTGAACCCCCCCCCCCCCCCCCCCCCCCCAAAAAAAAAACCTATTAGGATGATCAATTCCATTCTAATGAGATAACATCTGGAACAAAGGCCCCTAATAGCAGACAGATGCTGAGTGAAGTGGGATAATTAGGGTTGGGTTCAGAGATGCTGACTAATGCAGGCGCCGGCCATTTTGGAACGCGCCATCAACCTCTAAAACAAAACACACTGAATATTTCATATCTATTCTATTGATTATAACAGAGTAATATCAGTAACAGCTGTGGGTGAGTGCAGAGTGTGAGTAAACTTGGATGCCATAGAGAGATAGAGAGCGACTACTACTGTCTCAAGGTTTGCTATGATCAATGCTTATTGGTCAATTAAGGGAGGAAATCTCCTTATCAAATAAGGTATAAATCATCTTTAGGAACGAGAGGCATTCATGGCTTTTAATGAGTGTGTGTGTATGTCCGTGCGTGTATGGCAGGGTGAGAGAGAGATAAGGATTCGCTTTGATTTACGGACATACAGCGCCATGAAAGTATTCATAACCATTGACTTATTCCACATTTTGTTGTGTTACAGCCTGAATTCAAAATGGATTCATTGCTAGGCAACCATTTTTCAGGTCTGGCCGAAGATTTAAGTCAAAACTAGAAATCGGCCACTCAGGAATATTGACTGTCTTCTTGGTAAGCAACTCCATTGTAGATTTGGCCTTGTGTTTGTCCTGCTGAAAGGTGAATTTGTCTCCCAGTGTCTGAAGGAAAGCAGACTGAACCAGGTTTCCCTCTAGGATTTTGCCTGTGCTTAGCTCCATTCTGTTTCTTTTTTATCCTGAAAAACTCCCCAGTCCTTAACGATTACAAGCATACCCATAACATGCAGCCAATATGGAGAGTGGTACTCAGTAATGTGTTGTGTTTTCCCCAAACATAACACTTGGTATTCAGGCCAAAAAGTGAATTGCTTTGTCAAATTTGTTGTAGTATTACTTTGGTGCCTAGTTGCAAACAGGAAGTATATTTTTTAATATTTTTATTCTGCACAGCACACCCCCCCCCCCCGCCATCTCCCAGTAGCACACACCCCCATCTCCCACTAGCACACACCCCCCATCTCCAGCGCCGCATCACTTTCCGCCACATGGCCTGAAACTACACCCTTTTGTTTCTCTCCGTAGCCCACACACTTTCTATATTTAAAGTTAATGATGGCAGATTGATTGATTTCCAAGTTTTTAGTATATGTTTTTCAAGATGAGTGATGAGAAGAGAATTGTCCAACCCATCGGGTATTTCAGTACACCCCCATATGCCATGTTTTGAAATATGCAGACAGACGGATTAAAAGTAATTTTACATTGTAATACTTCTGACAGCCAACTTTCTAGCTCCGCCCACAACTTCTGGACTTTATAGCACTCCCAGAAAGCATGGGTTATTGTGTCGTTGTTAATTTGACACTTTAGACATGACTCTGCCGTTGTGCTGTAGAATTAGGGAATTTTGTCTCTTGTATAATCAGCTTATACTGGATTAAGAGTACATTTTTGTTAATTGTAATTTCGTTCAAAGGGATATTCAATGTCAGTTTTTTTTTTACCCATCCACCAATAGGTGCCCTTCTTTGTGAGGCACTATTATTGCACATAGTGAGCCCATGCAACTTATTATGTGACTTTTTAAGAAATGTTTTACTCCTGAACTTATTTAGGCTTGCCGTAACAAAGGGGTTGAATACTTATTGACTCAAGATTTTTCAGCTTTTCATTTGTAAATTATTTGTCCAAATTTCAAAAAACATAATTCCACTTTGACAATTCAATAAAAATGTTATTCAGGCTGTAACACAACAAAATGTGGAATAAGTCAAGGGGTGTGAATACTTTCTGAAGGCACTGTAGATACAGAATACTTCCCATTCAGATAGTCATGTGATATAGAGACCATTGTGTACCCTTGTGTGCCACACATCTTTCTAGCCTATACACCACTGATTAGAAAAGCTGAACAAAAGCAGAGAATCAAAGATAGCGGAAACAGAGGGTAGAGTACACCTCCCAAAAGTCTATGTGAGCAGCAGACAGTTAGAATAGAGGAACACCTTGGTAATTCACTGGATATACAAGTCTTTGGTAATCATTAATATGTATAATTACCCTGAACAAAGAGAATGGTGTAGTATACCGTCGGCTACTAAGAGAAACACCATTTTAATTAGCACAAACCATTAAGTATATTAAATAGGAACACGGGGAGTAAATCTCTCTCTCGCTCTCAAATTCGTCCTTTTCAGTTTTGATACAAGTATGCCTTTTTTTTTTATCCCACACAACAGAGGTAATGTTCCCTTGCTTTCATGTTCTAGTCTTTTATCATGAGTTGACGTAACACAACATCTCTATTCACCTGTGAGAGCATAGCATGCCTATCCCTACTCAGACACTCAACATTGAAGATGGAGGTCATAGTGACTATCTTCAGTACAACTACCCATCAACATGATGTGTAACCTGCGCTGCTTTGCCCATATTTTCTTTCAAGCTTTTGCCATATGATGTATTTCTGGTCAAGTATACAAATACGGCCAACAGTTTCAGTCATTCACTAACTTTGCTCTTCTTCCTGGAAATCAGGCTCCCTTGAGAGGTACTTCTGTTTAAAAGGGGAGGTATCTGAATACCAAAAGAGACACATTAGCATAGAATAGTCCGTTTGGGGAATAGAAGGAAATAGCATCAAGTTTGACTGCAGCAGCAGACAATGGCAGATATTATGACACACTATTCCACAGAGAACACGACAACATTGGTAAAGAAGCCTCCCAACTAACAGTAATTGGTTTTAAAATAATAGAATTCATTAACATTACGGAGGCTTGTTCAGAAATGCAAACAGAAGTGAAAAACCTTTCACTAGAGGCCTGGGTTGAACTGCTTAACTAAAACCATGGGGAGATGAAAGGAGAAATTCTAATGACAATTTTAGAACCCTTTTAGTTTGTTTCTATCAGAAGCTTTTGAGATGTTGCCGAGAATAATAGCTTATTTCTTGTGTTCTACTCTTTTATGTAAAAAAATGTTATGTTGTTTTTTGGGGGGGATATGCATTCCTATTTTTATTTTATTTAACTAGGCAAGTCAGTTAAGAACAAATTCTTATTTACAATGACGGCCTAACTACAGATTCAGCCCCTTAAGCAAATTAGGGTTAAGTGCCTTGCTCAAGGACACAGACAGGTTTTTCCACCTTGTCGGCGCGGGTATTCGAGCCAGGGACCTTTCGGTTACTGGCCCAACGCTCTAATCGCCGGGCTACCTGCTGTCCTGTTCCTATCCCTGACACTGATCTCGTTGAGGACTTACAAACAACACAATACAGCATGATTGGCAGGTAAGGGGCTAGAGTTGAGAAAAGTCAGAGGGGAAGACTAAAAGCACATACAAAAGTTCATTAGGTACCAGTGCTTTCGATGAGTCCACAGATCATCTACATTCTCTTCGGTGCCATCTACCAAACAGCCTTCTCTTGCATTGCAGAATAGATATCTTATTCCAGGTCATCTTTCGAGGGGCTAGAGTTAATGGTGACTGAAAACACATTTATTGCGAGAGTTAATTAGGTAACAGTGATTTAGATGTGTACAAACATCATTTAAACTGTCTTCTATCCCATCTACCAAATTACCTTCTCTTGCATTGCAGAATCTCTTTCATTCCAGTTCAACACTAGCAGGTTGAAGTCAGCCAAACATTCTGGCAAAAAAACAATCATCTCCAAAGACCACTCAGGACATAAAGAGACAAACATCGGCCCATCTCTCACCGTGATTGGATGTCCGTTCACCTGCTGAGTCTATATCCCATCAAGGACATGGCCATTTCAGGAAACACTGTACATCTACCATCAAATAACCCTCTGGGCAATATTCACTAATTGGTTCCCATTCTAAAGAACTGCTTTATATGTTGTTTACACCATTAGTAGAGTAGTATGACGGCCCTATTGTGTCTGTCAAGCATCGACCGAGTCCGAAAGAGACAAGATGGTGATTTTTTATTTTTTTTTAAACGTATATTCCATTTGGCACAGACGCCTGAAGAAAACAGGACTGCCATATGGTCTTGTTTTAAAAATTGATGTGGCGTGTTTGTGGCGGGCACCTGAGCAGAGGGGGGCTTGGTGGGGGGGGTCGCTGTTGTGTTCCCTTCTGAGGAGAGAAGCACGACATCAACAAGCCCAATGCCAGGCTATGCCAGCTTTACCTAATCACCGACTGCATGACTCTACAACTCACTAAATCAGTTCTGTATAAGGAGCCTCAAAACCCCAATACAGACAGTTGAATGGAAGGATGGATAGATAGAGAAATAGAAATGAGAGTTTGAGTAATGCAGCTTGGTGACACAAACAAGCCCCTACCTACCACACGTCTCCACTACACTGTGTGGCTCTGAATCAGTCCTGTTTCAGGAACCTCAATAACCAAACACTGAGTGGACTAAATAGATGTGCAGAGACAAAGAGATGAGAATTTGAGTTGTGCAGCTATGGGACCAGTGAGGTGTGTTTTCTTAATTTGTTACACCGGTGCACAGATACATGATTCAGTTCTGATTACATAAATGTCTGGTCAATATGTGGGGCCTTGTCGATAACAGGCGAGGTTATGTAACCGTGAGCTTCCCCACTGTCGTGCTATAGGCTTAACAGCAAAAGCAGAGCAGACCACATATGTCTGCAATGTCAGAGTTGTTTTCAGAGAAAAATAAAACGGTGAATCAGTTTTATTTTTGATTTTTTCCGACTGCAAAGTAAATCTGAAAGTATGGATTGGTGGAAGACGGATCCGTTTGAATGCTTTTGAGGTGTTTCAAACTTATTCTCCTGTTTAAAGATCAGACTACTTCTTACAAAAGGCATTAGAGGAGCCAGACATTGTGGTGTGTGTGTGTGTGTGCGTGGAAGCTGCTAGGTAGAAAGAAACCTATTAGGTCAATTCCATAGCAACACTGGCTTTTTCCCTTCTCCCTCCCTTTTGCACAAGAGTGCATGGAGCGTTCAATAGACTTCTACTGACATCTTATGGCAGCCTCCAGTACTGCACACCAGAGACAGACAAAGCTGTTGATGCTGCTGCTGCAATCTGACCACCATCACCATCAAAACCCTAGTGTGAATAAATTCCTAACGACAGTGTTTATAGCAATGGGGCGCAATACAGACAATACGCTGTCTGCATGTGTACACAGACAGAGGTCAATGTGGAAGGAGCTGTGTCATAAATATCTCTAGGGACAAAACATTGTCCTGTTTGTTCTTGGGAAGTACGCCTCAAAGTTATGCGGAAGGGCGGACTCTCAGCTCTCCAGGCTCTCTCACTAGGCGAACGACACAAAGGGTGAAGTCGTAAAAGTTGAAAGCGGCCATTTTAACCTGGCGACCCATCTCTCCCGGGCGCCCTTAAAGTGGAAAACTGCAAAGACAGACAATATAACGCTGAGTCCCAGTCTTGATTATATCACCGATCATTACAGCCAGGAAACCTGGAAACCGCCTGGGAATCAGTGCTGTTGATGAGGCGATTACTTACTTCCTGTGCAGCCGAGTATGACAGCAGCTGAGTGTGTTGGAGACTGAAAAGGAGAAGGCACACCTTGTTAGAGATGGGATTTGTGATTTGCTGAGTGGGCTAATTGACTGCGGCAGGGGCAAATAAGGGGGGGGCTCCGCAAAGAGTTGGGTGGGCTTACTAGAGGAGATTATGGTATATCAGTTTAGCCCGGAAATGACCCAATCTCCTTATGATTTATGAACCTATGCCTCTGGGTTAATGAGTGAAACAAACAAGGACTGAGAGACCGATGCCTCTGGGTCAGTGAGTGAAACAAACAAGGACTGAGAGACCGATGCCTCTGGGTCAGTGAGTGAAACAAACAAGGACAGAGATGCTCTGGGCTGATGGAAAGTAGCTACTCCTGACGGAAAGTAACTACTCCTGACGGAAAGTAACTACTCCTGACGGAAAGTAACTACTCCTGACGGAAAGCAACTACTCCTGACGGAAAGCAACTACTCCTGACGGAAAGCAACTACTCCTGATGGAAAGCAACTACTCCTGATGGAAAGCAACTACTCCTGATGGAAAGCAACTACTCCTGATGGAAAGCAACTACTTCTGATGGAAAGTAACTACTCCTGATGGAAAGTAGCCACTTCCTGCTTCACGAAACTGGCTGGTCAGTGATGAAATCAACAGATGTTTTGAACCTGTGCCCAGTGCGCGTGCGCGTGCGCACACACACACACACACACACACACACACTCCCGTGACCGCTGCCCGTGGTCGAAGTCAAAGCCACATATGCTGCGTCATACTGGAGTCGTACTGCGTTTGGCATGGGCATCAGAGAATCACAGGAGGGGATGGAGTCAAAGAAGGTTAGGGAAAGGACTACTCATAGTCATCACACACTGACACACCGACACACACACAGTCAGGCAAAGTGATAGGCCGAAAGAGACATCTCTAATAATCACCCACCGCCTTTAAAAAAAACACCCCTGTAACCCAAAACAAATAACTTAGTACATATAAACATATGCGGCGGGGGAGGGAAGGAACCAATCCTTTCAAGAACAAATAAAGAAAATCAGGGCACAACTGAATCATGGCCCGTCTACGCGACCATTAAAAGTGAAGGGATACACCGAATTTCACAGCTGCGTGAACAGTTAAAGCAGATGCGGCCAGGGATGCGGTAGTAGAATCGCACACAGAGAGGCGGGTTGTAAAAATATGCCATAAAGTTTATGGAGCCTAATGCAGCCTGCAGGAGCACCCTGTGGAGTGTGTTAGACAGAGAGCCGTGGGGGGAGCGCGTAGGCAGTTCTCTCTCTCTCTCTCTGCGGGGCAAATGACAGTGCTACTTACTCAGGACAGCAAAAAACAGACAGACAGACAGACAGACACACACACACACACACACACAGGTAGTGTCACAGTGCTTCCAATACCAGCACACTATGTCCGTTTCAGACACCCTTTGAAAAGAGATGTATGTAGTATAATGCAATGGTGAGTAGAGGGGAGGGGAGGAGGAGGGGAGAAGAGAGGTGGGTTAGGGGAGAGGTGAGATGAGAGGAGAGATGGGGAGGAGGGGAGAGGTGAGATGAGAGGTGAGATGAGGAGAGGAGAGGAGAGGAGAGGAGAGGAGAGGAGAGGAGAGGAGAGGAGAGGAGAGGAGAGGAGAGGAGAGGAGAGGAGAGGAGAGGAGAGGAGAGGAGAGGAGAGGAGAGGAGAGGAGAGGAGAGGAGAGGAGAGGAGAGGAGAGGAGAGGAGAGGAGAGGAGAGGAGAGGAGAGGAGAGGAGAGGAGAGGAGAGGAGAGGAGAGGAGAGGAGAGGAGAGGGAAATCTCATTCCATTTCAAAGAGAAGAGAAAAGAAGGGAGGGAGGGATTTGTTCTCTGCAGTGGGAGTTGGGGAGAGTGTTGACTCAGAGAGGTTCCTCCCACGAGTTACGCTGCTATCTACCACAGCTCAGAATCATGTTCTATATGTGTTGCACTTTACCTTCTCCCACAGTTACACACATCACATGGCAACGGTGGGCGTTTGAAGTCAGGAGCATTTCAGGTGAATCTAGTGAAAGGTTAGCCAAGCCTAGCATGGAAAATAATCTAGGAGAAACACAGCAAAGAAGTTGCATACACCAGTAGAGTAATACGGTAGTAGTTAGTAATATACAACAGTAGAATACATATGAAGTATATACAGGGGTTTAATTGTTGGTTTTGTTCAGTTGAAACCTCCAACTTGACGTGACAGAACAGCTACAAAGCCATGTAGACAAGAGAGGTAGTTAATAGCTAAAGTTGTTCTCAACTGGCCTACCTGGTTAAATAAAAGGTGAAATAAAAAAAATAAAAAATAAAAATAGCATGTCTCGTCAAGACTCAGAATGCAAACTCCTGCACAACGCTGCTTAATTAGATTCATGAACACCTATATTTAAACCTCCTGCACAATGCTGCTTAATTCAATTCACAATGCTTCTTAATTCGAATCATGAACACCTATATTTAAATCCCTTTGCTTTTGCGAAGCCAATATGCTGCTCGCCTAATTCCAACAGACTCAACAGACGTATAATAATCCTTCATAGAAAAGGTCTCGGAATTGTCTAAAGAATGAATCAATCAGATACACTTGACATTTCTGAATTAGAGTTGGACTGAAAGGCATTAACATTTCATGCAAAAAGGTGTCGGCATACCAAGTTACTATATTGAAGTATTAATAAAAGGGCTCGGGGGAAGGGCGAGGGGACAAATGAAAATTAATATTGTTTTACTGTCAAACAGCGCTGAGCCCTGGGCAACTTGAATATGAATGATGGTCTAGCGGACAACGTAAACAACACCACTGATCTACAGACTCAATACTGGACTAACACGCTGCATTGCTGATGTCAGTCAAACTTATAGCCAAGTTATAGCATGGAATCATAGGCTTCTAGACAGTACAATATGGCTTGAAGAAGACACAGCACATGTGTTCTTAGTAATGAGTTAAAGGAGAGAAAGCATGTCTTGATCCCATTAAAGCGTCCCCTGACTCTTCGTGACTAGATATTATTGTGAAAATATATCACCCCAACAGGTAAATATATATATATATGGTCAAAGTAATATAAGTAATCAACTAAATTAATCCCGAAGACATCAATGTGTTTGAGTAATGGGAAAAGCAATGGTTTGATACTGCCCAAAATCTACAAACGTACCAAGAAAAAGCGGCGAAGGACGGTTTGGCACTCCAAAAATCACTTGAATTATCTTTTTGGTCAACTTTAAATGTCATCCAAACAAATTCTCCGCAAGGCCACTGTCTCTCAAAAACACATCACATTGAAAAGCCTTTTCAGAGAACTTTTTGTTGATCTAAATGTTAAACTGGAGTCCATACTGAACGCTAGCCAGGGGCATGCGGGGACATTCTCTGTTGATTCAGTTTTTCATTGACAGTCTTTCAAAGCACCAAGGACATGTGCCACATCAAATCAGCTTATGGGTACAAACAGTTTAATAGCCTATTTGAAACAAAAATAATGTGTGAGGCTTGGATGAGTGGGGCTTGGAAAGAAGAGGGGACGAGGGAGTGTGGTCTTGGTTTCATTCAGATTCCATTTTTACAAAAGGCCCTCTAAAAACTATTGCTGTTGGTAGCGAGGAAGGAAGGGTAGCGAGTGACCCCCTCTCCCTACCTACCTCTCCCTCCCTCTCGAGGCCTTAAACAGCAGCCACAATGAGCAGAAGTGCCTAAGGTGATGAACAGCCTTGGAGTGTGTGAGGTGCTTAATACGACGTTTGCCAATGAAACGAGGTGAACAGGCAACACATTAGCCAAGGTTATTAATTTGCCTGGGAATACAGCCTTCCTCTGCAATACACAGAAACAAAGAGGCGTAATCAGGAGAGAAAAATAAAATCATCTCGGCTTAAATGAGAATTGTTCTAAGTGCTTATCCTCAACATTGGAACAAAAGATGCTGGAGAGTGTTGGCAATGAAATGTTGGGCCTTCTCCATGTTCCATGGTAACTGTCTGTAATACCTACATGTTTCAAGCAGACCACCATAGTCCCTGTGCCCAAGAATGCGAAGGTAACCTGCCTAAATGACTACCGCCCGTAGCACTCACGTCTGTAGCCATGAAGTGCTTTGAAAGGCTGGTCATGGCTCACATTTATTGAATTATTTTTACCCTTATTTTACCAGGTAACACCCTCATCCCGGAAACCCTAGACCCACTCCAATGACACATACTGCCCCAACAGATCCACAGATGATGCAATCTCTATTGCACTCCACACTGCCCTTTCGCACCTGGACAAAAGGAACACCTATGTGAGAATGCTGTTCATTGACTACTGCTCAGCATTCAACACCATAGTGCCCACAAAGCTCATCACTAAGCTAAGGATCCTGGGACTAAACACCTCCCTCTGCAACTGGATCCTGGACTTCCTGAAGGGCCGCCCCCAGGTGGTAAGGGTAGGCAACAACACATCTGCCACGCTGATCCTAAACACTGGGGCCCCTCAGGGGTGTGTGCTTAGTCACCTGTACTCCCTCTTCACCCACGACTGCGTGGCCAAGCACGACTCCAACACCGTCATTAAGTTTGCTGACGACACAACAGTGGTAGGCATGTTAACCGACAACGATGAGACAGCCTATAGGAAGGAGGTCAGAGACATGGCGGTGTGGTGCCACGACAACCTCTCCCTCAACGTGAGCAAGACAAAGGAGATGATCATGGACTACAGGAAAAGGAGGGCCGAACACGCCCTATTAACATCGACGGGGCTGTAGTGAAGCGGGTCAAGAGTTTCAAGTTCCTTGGTGTCCACATCACCAACAAACTATCATGGTCCTAACACCCCCCTACCCGTATTGGCCATTTTGCTGTGTTAATTTTTATTTTATTTGGTAGTTTATTTAGTAAATATTTTCTTAACTCTATTTCTTGAACTGCATTGTTGGTTAGGTGCTTATAAGTAATATTCGGCGCATGTGACAAATAAAATGTGATTTGATAATACACTCACCACAAACTTCACATAAGTGGATCATCGTTTCTGCAATATTTTGAATGTTCTGTTCTTCCTACATGTCCTTCTCCTCCTTGTGAAGACCGAGGTTCTACTTTGGGGGGAAAACGAACTATTCCCTCCGATCACTTCAAAGTTCTATTCAGTCACTTAACCATTCTAGAGCTCCTTGGGGAGGCCTTGTCAGGTGATACATACAGCACACTTTCACACCACAAAAAGAGGTCATCCTTAAAAATCTGTCTCTGCCATTTTGAAGAGGTTAGGCGTCCCAGGGGTGAGCCAGATCTAATTATTATTTTTTTTAAACAAGCATTGTCCATTATTCTGGCAGACATGATTATCTGAAATGGAGTCAGCTATCACTAATCCAACAGACTCCTCCAGTCCCTGAAGTCTGAGGTGTTTCAGGCTCCCTACACCCCTCCCTCCCCATCTTTCCCCCCACTGTCACCCCTTGACATATTGTAGGCTGGCCAGTATGTTACTGTGGAAACAGGCTCGGTCTCAGGGACCGCCAGTCATGTTGATATCGATCTCCTCCCGTTGGTCAGATACAGATCAGAGCGAGTAACCCCTTAAAACCCCTCTCTCTGGTAACAGCGGTAATGTGGCTTCAAGAGCTGCATTCCGACCGGGGCTGCCCTGCCCCTGCCTGCGTGTAACAGGTGGTTTATTGAAGTGCCAAGGCAGCTCGCACTAACGCACCACAGGTACCATGATGCACTGTTGTTCCAAACGTGGCAGTTGAGTTGTGACGTAAATCATTCTTGTTTTAAAAGGAGAGTCAAACTATGAGGCCATCAAGCTAGTAAATAGACTCCAGAACTCCAACCATCTATCTTTCTGTCATCTATCTTCATGTCTGGTTTGCTTGCAGGTATCTTGGCAGTCAGCTACTTTGTGGTCCTCATCTTCCCCCGCTAGCTTGATCAACAAGGTTGATGACACAGACTCAGCAGTGGCGGCGGTGAATGTGGACATGCTGGCCAGACTGAATTAAAGGCAATTCACACACCCGCTGCCCCGCCTCCCCTTGCACCCCTACCTGGGGGAAGGTGTCAGAAAGAATTGATGGCTGAGACGGAGGAATAAGTGTTGCAGGCTCCCTACAGACCCCACAGTACCTTCAGTTTAGGGCTGAGCGATTATGTCAATTTCTTCAAACCTATGGGTGATTCACGATATACAGATGAAGTCAGAAGTTTACATACACCTTAGCCAAATACATTTAAACTCAGTTTTTCACAATTCCTGACATTTAATCATACAAAAAATTCCCTGTCTTAGGTCAATTAGGTCAGAATAATAGTAGAGAGAATGATTTATTTCAGCATTTATTTCTTTCATCACATTCCCAGTGGGTCAGAAGTTTACATACACTCAATTAGTATTTGGTAGCAATGCCTTTTTAACTTGGGTTAAACATTTCAGGTTGCCTTACACAAGCTTCCCATAATAAATTGGGTGAATTTTGGCCCATTCCTCCTGACAGAACTGGTGTAACTGAGTCAGGTGTGTAGGCCTCCTTGCTCGCAAATGCTTTTTCAGTTCTGCCCACACATTTTCTATAGGATTGAGGTCAGGGCTTTGTGATGGCCACTCCAATACCTTGACTTTGTTGTCCTTAAGCCATTTTGACACAACTTTGGAAGTATGCTTGGGGCCATTGTTCATTTGGAAGACCCATTTGCGTCCAAGTCTTGGAGCAGTGGCTTCTTCCTTGCTGAGTGGCCTTTCAGGTTGTCGAAATAGGACTCGTTTTACTGTGGATATAGATACTTTTGTACCTGTTTCCTACAGCACCTTCACAAGGTCCTTTGTTGTTGTTCTGGGATTGATTTGCACTTTTCGGACCAAAGTAAGTTCATCTCTACGAGACAGAACGCATCTCCTTCCTGAGCGGTATGACGGCTGCGTGGTCCCATGGTGTTTATACTTGCGTACTATTGTTTGTACAGATGAACGTGGTACCTTCAGGCATTTGGAAATTGCTCCCAAGGTTGAACCAGACTTGTGGAGGTCTACAATTTTCTTTCTGAGGGCTTGGCTGTTTTCTTTTGATTTTCCCATGATGTCGAGCAAAGAGGCACTGAGTTTGAAGGTAGGCCTTGAAATACATCCACAGGTACACCTCCAATTGACTCAAATGATGTCAATTAGCCTATCAGAAGCTTCTTAAGCCATTAAATAATTTAAGCTGTTTAAAGGCACAGTCAACTTAGTGTGACCCACTGGAATTGTGATATAGTGAATTATAAGTGAAATAAGTAGATGTCCTAACCGACTTGCCAAAACTATAGTTTGTTAACATGAAATCTGTGGAGTAGTTGAAAAATGAGTTTTAACGTAAACTTCCGACTTCAACTATATATATATATATATATATCTTGATTTTTTAAATTATTTCTATAAATAAGCTTTGTTGTAAAGGTCAAATACACTGCATGTAAAACTGTCAGCAATAATCGAATGAATTCAGACCTTGTGAAATTATATCTAGGCTGAATATGCCTTCCACAACCGCAAGACCCACTAATAATTTAAATATTTTATCAATATAGTTGTACCTGCTTTTTTTTGCAATAATCACTTATCTGGCTTTCAAGTCTGTCTATGAAAATGCCCTTTTTGTTACAAATGTAACCAGAACCATGTATAACGGACATTCACTAATAATGCTAACTTGTAGCAGGCATTATAGAAAATTAAACACAGGTCTCATAAATAATCTCTCAAGCACAAGCCCACGTGCTAGTGAGTAGCCAGCGTTTCTTAATATTTCAAGTTTAGCTAACTTGGATCTAGCTATAATTTCACAAGCTCTGAATTCAGCTAACAAGGCAAAATAGTTATGTTATGAACACAACCTTCTGTCCGTCTCCAACTGTTTGAACAGCATGCTAGCCTGTCCACTTTTCCCAGATGTTGAAATCAAGTCGCCTACCTTATTTCTCAGAATGAGAACGAGCTGCCAATTCCTTACATAATTGTTTTACGCTTCTTACACATTTATAAAACACAGACTAAACAACTAGTATAACAATCTTTATTTGACTAAAATGCTGCTAGCGATACGTGGTACAGTAATGCGCGCGCAACAAACTGAGCATTCATTTTCCAGAATTAATGTTCATTGGTACATCCATTTTAGTAGTGTCTGCTCTGCTAAAGATTTTAGGAGTTTAAACATAAACAGGATATGGTTTGGAAGGTTAACTTCTCCTCTATCACAGTATAATAATGTCTCCATGTGTTTCAGTGTCCATATCACTGTTACTGTTGGACCAAACCTCAAATGCAAATAGCAAAATCCTTCAAAAATAAGGCCAATGCTTCTATGCGCTTATTTTGAACCTAAGCTTGTTGCCTGCCTTCCTGAATTTGGAAAAACGACTCCCATTGTTAGGGCGGAGACATGAGCATCTCGTCATTATACAGTATACAGATCTCTGGTGTAAATGGGAAGGTGCACAGCACAGAATGAGCAAACGAGACGAGACCAAAAAAACTAAAAATACAAAAAAAAAATGTTGATTCTGCGATACAGGCATTTGGAATATAGCGCAAAAACATACATTCAAATTAATCCGATATACCCCCCAGCCCTACTTCAGTTCCCCCCGCCACTACGACTGCACAGCTCTGAGAAGGCTCCCTACTTACCCCACAGTACCTCCAGTTCCCCCCGCCACTACAACTGCACAGCTCTGGGAAGTCTCCCTCGGAAGCTCTGCGCTGACAGCGTGAAAATGGGAATCTGCCAGGCCGAGCCGAGGCGAAAAGTACTCACGCCAGGCTAACTGAGTTAAACGTCTCACTTGACTGGTACTTTAGGTTGAGTGGAGCTTTTAGACTGACAGCTTGCTCAGTGTTAGCTTTTTGTTAGCCTACTACATGGGGCACTGATGTGACTGAGGGAGAGGTTAGAGGTCAGAGAGGACGCAAAATGTTACTAGCACCCTCTGAGTTTGGAGAAGCTTCTTGGGCAAACTTTGAGACGGTTCAATCTTCAAAATAGGAATCTGCTCTCGGATCAACAGTTCTGATACACTTCTGTCATAGCCCATTTCCTTTGTACAATGAACTCTGTTCCTGCTGATCAAGTCACAATACATCTTGGTTCGTAACAACGTCTTCAAAAATCTACTTTTGCAGCAGAAACAACCCAGCACAAAAGAACAGTTTGTCAAAGAATCGACACAAAAAACTTCTGTCTGTAGAGCGAGTCAAAAAGGGAGAAGGTTTGTCTGGGCCCATCAGTAGAGCACCGACCAGGTCTTTGTCCCAAATGGCACCCTACTCACTAGGTAGTGCACTACTTTTAACCAGTCCCATATGGGTCTGGTCAAAAGTTTGACATAATATAGGGAATAGGGTTCCATTGGGGCCCATCCCAGGTCACAGTGTACTGGCTGGTTTACCTTGTCCTCATTCCCTCTGAGCCTGTGGGCCTCCTTAATCCTGAAGGCAATAAAACACCATTCAAGGTGACAATTCACGCTAGCAAAAAGCAATGAGTGCTTTTTTCACCAAAAGCTTTGCCAAAAAAAAAAGGTCTGCCTCCTCACAATAGGGCTCCACTTTGTGATAAATTGCCAGAGCAGATCTGCAATTACTGTATTACAGTGGCAGAGAAATGAAGAAAGGGCCCCAGCCCCTTGGACAGTGTATATTTATAGAGATTATGGGGGTTGGGTTTGTGGAGGCTATTGAGGGAGTGACAGCAACATCTACATTTCTGAGACAGAGGTGACATGCCTTAATGTTGTGGGATTGAGACAGAGGTGGCATGCCTTAATGTTGTGGGATTGAGACAGAGGTGACATGCCTTAATGTTGTGGGATTGAGACAGAGGTGACATGCCTTAATGTTGTGGGATTGAGAGAGAGGTGACATGCCTTAATGTTGTGGGATTGTATATTTTCCACTGTTCAATCTGTGTGTGTGTGTGTGTGTGTGTGTGTGTGTGTGTGTCTGTGTGTGTGTGTGTGTGTGTGTGTGTGTGTGTGTGTGTGTGTGTGTGCGCGATGCAATCTAATTAAGTGATACATTCTCTCAGTAGGCTGTCTCAAGGAAAGAATGATGAACACAATGAAAACCATTTAGATGCAAAACATTCCAATAAACAGATTAGATTGCAGATGATCATTATTTGCCTAAAAACTACTGCTCATCCCTGGTATTACAATATTTAAATGCTAATACGGGTTAGCCCACAATCCATTTCAAAAAGAGAAACGGCTTAGACCAACAAAAGGGCTCCCAGTTCATTTGCGAGGCTGTATAATTTTAGAAATCCCTCATTTGAAAACCATTTCAATTTATATGCAAGAATTGCGTAAACAATTTATAGTCTTACCGAATCACAGCGTATTAGCGATATCAATGCTGAAAAAAATAGATTCAAGCCATACATTTGATGACCTTGTGCATTCAGGGACAAACTGCCTAGAATCTTTTGAAAGGGGAAAGGAGAAGAGTTGGGAAGGAGGGAGTGAGGAGATGGAGAAAGGCATGAGAGGAACACAACTCACAAAGCGTAATAATATAAAGGGGTACTTACCGTGACTTTGCTCCCAGTGAACTGCATGCAGCGGTCAGCGGAGAGGAGTTAATGTGCAAAAAGACAACAAACAACACAATCATTAGTAGGCCAAGAATTACCTCTTAGCTATAAGAGGTATCAAGCGCACCTTATTCTGACATTACATAGGCTGCACACTGCGCTCACACACTACTAAACTCTCCTAGGGTGACATAGCTGTACCAAAAGATCATGATAAGACAGTGTCTGTTCGTTTGGCAGCCTTTTTGGAACCAATATGGAGTGTCCTGATCACTTGACCTCTAGTGACTCGGTCCCTTTGCAGTGTTAGGGTTGATAGGGAAACGCCTAAAATTTCTATTGTCTTTGCGCTTGATCGATTTCCCACAGAATTAACCCCTAAAACGACAGTTTGTCCACGGCTAACAAACAGGTTGCTCAAGGTTACCAAAGCCAAAACCAATCAGCTGCCATCTGTGCTTGACTTCAGGTGTCAGAGTTTGCGACTCCTCGTAGCACCTTGGAGCCCATGTAGTCAGCATTATTTCTGTAGTTTAACCTTGTTATCTGTCAATAGTGGTGGGGAGTTCGGAGTGTTTCTTTCTATTACGGTGGCGCTGTGTCTCGCAGTGGGAGGGTGTCTGTCAGCCCAGTAAATGTATTCTAATTTGCAGCTGAACACACCTCTCTCTCGCCAGCCAGCTGTACTCCGAGAAGCACAGCGCAGTGCGCACTGATCACAGTAAGTTACAAAGTGAGGGAAAACATAGTCTCTCTCTCTCTCTGGTCATCTTTCTCTCTGTAGTCCTCTCTCGCTCGCTGGCCATCTTTCTCTCTGTGGTCCTCTCTTTCTCTCTGTGGTCCTCTCTTTCTCTCTGTGGTCCTCTCTTTCTCTCTGTAGTCCTCTCTCTCTCTCTCTGTGGTCCTCTCTCTCGCTGTGGTCCTCTCTCTCTCTCTCTCTCTGTGTGGTCCTCTCTCTCTCTCTCTCTCTCTCTCTGTGTGTGGTCCTCTCCCTCTCTCTGTAGTCCTCTCCTTCTCTCTGTGGTCCTCTCTTTCTCTCTGTGGTCCTCTCTTTCTCTCTGTGGTCCTCTCTTTCTCTCTGTGGTCCTCTCTTTCTCTCTGTGGTCCTCTCTTTCCCTCTGTGGTCCTCTCTTTCTCTCTGTGGTCCTCTCTTTCTCTCTGTGGTCCTCTCTCTCTCTCTGTGGTCCTCTCTCTCTCTCTGTGGTCCTCTCTCTCTCTCTCTGTGGTCCTCTCTCTCTGTGGTCCTCTCTTTCTCTTCTCTCTCTCTCTGGTCATCTTTCTCTCTGTAGTCCTCTCTCGCTCACTGGTCATCTTTCTCTCTGTAGTCCTCTCTCTCTCTCTGTCCTATCTCTCTCTCTCTCTCGCTGTGGTCCTCTCCTTCTCTCTGTAGTCCTCTCCTCTCTGTAGTCCTCTCTGTAGTCCTCTCTTTCTCTCTGTAGTCCTCTCCTCTCTGTAGTCCTCTCCTTCTCTCTGTAGTCCTCGCTTTCTCTCTGTAGTCCTCTCTTTCTCTCTGTAGTCCTCTCTTTCTCTCTGTAGTCCTCTCTTTCTCTCTGTAGTCCTCTCTTTCTCTCTGTAGTCCTCTCTTTCTCTCTGTAGTCCTCTCTTTCTCTCTGTAGTCCTCTTTCTTTTGCAGTGGTCTAAGGCACGAAAGCGTCACCAAAGTCCCTGGTTCGAATCCAGGCTGTATCACATCCGGCCATGATTGGGAGTCCCATAAAGTGATGCACACTAGGCCCAGCGTCGTCCGGGTTTGGTCGGGTTAGGCAGTCATTGTAAATAAGAATTTGTTCTTAACTGACTTGCCTAGTTAAATAAAAAAATTAAAATAAACTCTCGTCTTTCTCTCCCACTCTCCCATTAGACGCTCGGCTTCCCTCTCCTAAATCAGCATTTATGATGGCAATAAAGTCAGTTTTAACTGTGTTGCCGTTTGATCATGTGCACTGTGCTTTTCACCATAAATCCACATTTCCCCAGTCATCCTCTGATGAATGTAGCATGTCATTGTCTAATGTTGAGGGATCATGCTGTCTGGTTATTATCAGGAGATTTGGGACCTTGAATCACATAGAGGCAGGGACAACTGGGAACTACCACTGTCACCAGCATTGTTTTAACGTTGACAAGACTACATGGTGAGAACAATAAACATGTTTCTCTTCTGGCTTGCTGTTTTTGCGGCTTGACCAAAAAGAACAGACATCATCTTGAAAAAAAAAAAACAAGTAGAGAACTGTCAGGGAGGAGCTTGAGGAGGAATAGCGCTTTGAGTGCTAACATCCATTCCCCACGCAAGGTAACACCTCGTTCTCTATAACACTGTGACAGAATTCCTGTCAGTTCTCAGAGAAAAAAAACGACCTGAAGGTAGTCCTAATAATAATTTAATGCTTGGTTATTTTATGCTAATGAAGACCTCTAGCGCTCCATTATAGAACAACTCCCTAGTAAACAAACTTCTGAGGGAGATGTCATCTTATCATGAGCGGTAGTATTTATTTAGATTCTCCTCTTACTGTCATTACCATTAGCATAATTTCTCATGTGGTGTGGGTGAAATACAGTATTGTATTATTCATCAGACCAGATAACAGTATAACAGGAGAAGAAGATGAAGGGCCTTGATTGTCTGACGAACTGTCAGGCTTCACTGCGAGAACGGGGTGGCACATTGGTGATTGATGATTGGTCAAATCTCTTTGAAATACCAGGATGTTGATGTAACACATTGGAGAAAGGTCAGATCCCTTTAAAATACCAGAATGTTGATTTCACATTGTGTTAGTACAAAGGCAGCAAAATGGCTGCTCAAATCATTTCAACTAGTTTCCCCTCAAGACCCGGCCATCACACTCATCCTCATCTCATCATGAAACACTGAACATTTGAATTGGAACACAGAAATCATCTGCAAGGCAAAAGAGAAGTAAGCAAAGTTTATGTTTTTCCATCACACCGGGAATAGAGGCGAAATGATTGAGTTAGCGTGAAAGGCATGCGTTTGGCATATTTAATGACACTGGCATACATTTGTCAGATTGAAAGAGAGAGAATGAAATAAAAATAAAGAGAGGTGGAGAGAGAGAAAAGACGCTTCATACGAAGTTAATGGTCAAGGACATCCACACTTGCTGCAACAGCTGCGCTTCATATTCAAATGAACATGGTCAATGCCAATAGAAATATTCTCCTTTTAGAAGACATTGTGTGCATCTCAAATGGCACCCTATTCCCTATGCAGTGCACTGCTTTTGACCAGAGCCTTATCTTGAGTAGTGCACTGCATAGGGAATGGGGTGCCATTTGGGACACACACATCTTTGTTTTGTGTTGGGGGGTAATTTGAAAGGCTCCCACAGAGGCACCCTGGTAGTATATGGGCCGAGGTCTCCATCTTGCTCGGTGATAACGCAGCGAGGCAGCAAAGCATGAAAAATATAACTCTGGAGAGGAGCCACGTTGGGAGAGAACAAACAAACTAATAATCAACCCTGTTGTCCCATTAGCCAGCTAGTATTTTTAGCCTAATAGCCGCAGGGAAATATATTCCAGTATATCAACACGCTAATGGTCATATTGTTCATAGTAGAATGATAAAATGTATATATTGGATGATTAATTGCATTAATAGATTTGGGGAAGAAATAATTACAACATTATCCAGAACAATAAAGCATACTAGCTCTATGTACCGAGTCTCAAAAGGGGTGTTTTCAGGTCTGTTGAGACTGACAGGCAAGCAGAAAAAGGCCACAGGATATTGGGGACACATTTGTCACTCCACTAATATTTGCACTTTAAACCTTCATTCGCAATGCAATCTGGTCCTCATACTGTGCTGTACCTGAAGCTTAGAAGGAATAGACTGACTTACAACTTCACCTAGATGGATTTGAGGTATTGCTGAGAGAGCTGGTGGAATTCTCAATTGCCCTCTCAAATGAACCTTTTCTTCTCTGTCTACATAACCCATAGGGAACGTTTAAATATAGATAGTAAACAGACAGCTCCCATTCTATTGATGCCATTCTCTTTTTGCCATTCTACTTTATATATTTATATGGTCTCTATTACTTGATAAGGGGCAAGGATCCAGAACAAAACATATAGACACACAAGAAAGAGGTGACTTGATGTATGATTGAGTGAGTGCACGTTATTAGTCAATTTTCCTGCAAACGGAAAACTCTGTTGGAAGCAGGTAATCAGGCATACAAAGAATACCCTAAAAACTGTGATTCCATAGGACGGCAATCATCTTTGGTAGGGGAAGAGAACACCAAGATTGAATAAGGCACAACATTTTATTAGTTGTGAAAACACCCCACCACACGATCCCCAAAATTAACCCCAAATCTTGAAATGTAATCCAGCTGTTGTCACACCATACCATGTTAATGTCAAATCTAGTACCACGCCTCAATTTCCATCACGTGTTAAATCATTAAATAAATAAAACATTTAAATTTAAATCTGCCTTACTCCTTCATGTATGAACAAGAACCATCCTTGGAAGGCACCCAATCACACTCCACTCACTGAGACATAGGATGTGTCCCAAATGGTACCCTATTCCCTGTGTAGTGCACTACTTTTGACCAGGGGCCATTGGAAACGTAGCCTACCATTCACCTACAGGAGTCTAATTGGCCAGAGTAATCCTACGTCTTCCTTATTACAGAAATCAGTCGGATGGATTGGGTTTCTAACAGGGGGAGGTGATGGATTGGGTTTCTAACAGGGGGAGGGGATGGATTGGGTTTCTGACAGAGGGAGGGGATGGATTGGGTTTCTAACAGGGGGAGGGGATGGATTGGGTTTCTGACAGGGGGAGGTGATGGATTGGGTTTCTAACAGGGGGAGGGGATGGATTGGGTTTCTAACAGGGGGAGGGGATGGATTGGGTTTCTAACAGAGGGAGGGGATGGATTGGGTTTCTAACAGGGGGAGGTGATGGATTGGGTTTCTAACAGGGGGAGGGGATGGATTGGGTTTCTAACAGGGGGAGGCGATGGATTGGGTTTCTAACAGGGGGAGGTAATGGATTGGGTTTCTAACAGGGGGAGGTGATGGATTGGGTTTCTAACAGGGGGAGGGGATGGATTGGGTTTCTAACAGGGGAGGGGATGGATTGGGTTTCTAACAGGGGGAGGGGATGGATTGGGTTTCTAACAGGGGGAGGGGATGGATTGGGTTTCTAACAGGGGGAGGGGATGGCCGTGTTGCAAACAGGCACTTATCACACATAAACACATGTCCCCTGGACGGCTAAACTCATGTTAAACTGGTTCTCTGACAACTTCTACCCTGTCGTAGTGGTGTAGGTTGGTGTGTCTCTCTCTCTCTCTGTGTGTGTGTGTGTCTATATGACATGGATCTGACCGGCTCCCACCAACGGGGCCTATAGAATGTGAGGGGTAGTGAGGTCCCTTTCACCCAGACAGAGGAGGCTGTTCATCTGAATAACATAGCAGTGCTCACAAAGCATAATTCAATCATCTCTGATCATCATCATTATTAATAAAGCCAGTTAATTACCATAACAATGATAATGTCAAATGTCAGCGGAGTCGGAGTGACGGGAGAAGAAATCACTTTCCATTTTGTTTTGACGGGAGTCTATCCTCAGTAGGGGCCCTAAACTTCATAAAGAGAAAAGGAGAATTCACCCTAAAACCCTGGGATTACCCTCAAACGCGCTGGGTTTACCACACTTATTGGTTTTGAGTGATGAAAGTGTCATGTTTCAAGATTATGCCGCGTCGGGACGGGTGATGCGTTCCAAAGTCAAATGAAAACTTGATCCCTCCCCAATATTAAGCCACTGAGAGTTACGGTTGCGCTGCAACAAAAGTGGTTTGATGACCCGGGGAAAAAATTTGGAACAATAAATAAAATGGAGAGCAAGGAGAGAGAGACGGAGTGAGAGGGTGATGGGCAGGTAGAGAGAGAAAGAGAGAGAGACGGAGTGAGAGGGTGATGGGCAGGTAGAGAGAGAAAGAGAGAGAGACGGAGTGAGAGGGTGATGGGCAGGTAGAAAGTGAGTGGCAGAAAGAAAGCAGAGTAGGCTAATCTCATTATTCTGTAGTGTCTAGGTAGAATATACTATCTTTCAGCCCACTAACTACTACTACACTGGGTGAGAGTAGCTTAGAACGGTTACAATACAGATATAATACAGAAAGCCCATTAGTTTCAATACAGATATATTGCAGAAAGCCCATTGGTTACAATACAGATATAATGCAGAAAGCCCATTGGTTTACCACAAGGACTTACAGATTTGGCGGTGGCGGAGATGTACTGGACGACCATCTCTCTCTTGGTGCTCAGGTCCTTCCCACGCAGGGGGGCTTTACGCTCATCGTTCAGGTTCATGTCCTCCTGAAGACACAAACACAGAAAGTGAGGACAGATTACTACAACACATAATGGGGAAGTTAAGGTAATTTTAAATCCATTAAGACTCCACCAACTGCACTTAAAATTGGTAATCTGCAGTTGCTACATACATTTTTGACTTATAAATTAATGATACTCATTGATTGAAGAATATGAGCTTAGTTCAACTGTCATACCCCATCAAAACCAATAATATACCATAAGCTTGTTTTACTCCAATGTTTGTAAACAAAGTAAAAACCTGGTAAAACTATAATTGTGATATCATGGATGGCCCGTCCTTGCATCCATAGCTCTGTCTATTAATTTGAGAGCCATTACATTTTTCAGCACCATATCCATATTCCTGAAACAGGGGAAGGGATTTGCTTTGTTAGTTTTAACTGCTGATTGCTCCATTAAAGGATGCCAACACTCTTGACTCAAATGGAAACAACAGTCAATGATTCTCCTACTGTTTGTTGCTCCCAAAGATGCAGTCCTTACAAGGGTTTATATGCATTCCAGCCGGTGTCTATTCCACAAGTTACCACCGGCTAAATCTACGACCTTAAAATGCCTATTTACTCTGTTCCATCTGACTGCGCTATCCACTGTCTCATCAGCCCAGCCAGGAAATGTATACAATTCATCTCCACTATAAAAAGCATCTAGACATTATCTCACATTTCTTTTAGACTAACATTTATTTTTCAACAGCAGAGATTTGTATAAACCTTGCAGTCTGTTACTCCGACATTTACAACATTGTTTCAATATTCAAATTCGATCTACTGCTGTCCCATAGTAATGAACGTGTCGGGAGTCGGGACGAGACAGGCAGGAAGCGTTTCTCAGCCAGTCGAAATGATGACACAGCTGGCATAATTTTTATGGATATATACAAAGAAGTGTCAATTGAAAAAAGGTCAAACAAAACGAAGTGCAGCTAGTTTGCAGTCTTTCCAGTTTAAAGTGCTTTTGTGTGCTGTGTTGTTGGCTAGCTGTGTAATGACAAGTGAGCACATTTTCTATGCCAGGAAAAATAGCGCCTCATTAGATCATTGTTATGGATGTATCCAAATAAATGTCACTAGAAAACAGCTTAAATAAATGCAAATGCAGCTACTTTGATTATATTCTGGCTGCACTGTTTGACGTGACTGTAAATTAGCCGTAGTTGGCTAGCTAGAAAGCAACGGATAAGAACGTTGCCAGCCAGTATGGCAACAGAACATTTAGAACGAACAACTGGGTTGCGTCCATAGATACAGAAAAAAAAGACTTAACTGGGACACGTCTCTGGCAACCGAACAGATAGAACGAACGACCAGCCGGATTGGTTAGCAACCCTACATTTGTGTCGGGACTATATCTTGTGGAAGGACGAAATAGTATAAATAAATTAATCAAAATAATGCTTTTTATGAAAATATGTAAATCATTATTTGAATATGTTGGTAACCTGTGTTGGAGTGTTTGGAGGATATATTGGCACAGTTTGCCGGCCCCTGACGAAAACACCAGCTTCTCGGGCATTATCACTTAAATAAAGAGGATGTTATACTAGAAAAGGTAAACCGTGACAGCACAATATGTCCAGCTGCATTTTGTTACATTACAGTCTTATTCTAAAATTTATTAAATATTTTTACCCCTTCATCAATCTACACACAATACCACATAATGACAAAGTGAAAACAGGTTTTTAGAAATGTTTGCAAATGTATTAAAAACATAAAACAAAAATACCTTATTTACATAAGTATTCAGACCATTTGCTATGAGACAAACATTTGAGCTCAGGTGCATCCTGTTTCCATTGATTATCCTTGAGATGTTTCTACAACTTGATTGGAGTTCACCTGTGGTAAATTCAATTGATTGGACATGATTTGGAAAGGCACACACCTGTCTATATAAGGTCCCACAGTTGTCAGTGCATGTCAGAGCAAAAATCAAGCCATGAGATCGAAGGAATTGTCCTTAGAGCTCCGAGACAGGATTGTGTCGAGGCACAGATCTGGGGAAGGGTACCAACAAATTTCTGCAGCGTTGAAGGTCCCCAAGAAGTTTGGAACCACAAAGACTCTTCCTAGAGCTGGCCGCCCGGCCAAACTGAACAATCGAGGGAGAAGGACATTGGTCAGGAAGGTGACCAAGAACCCGATGGTAACTCTGACAGAGTTCCAAGGTTCCACTATGGAGATGGGAGAACCTTCCAGAAGGACAACCATCTCTGCAGCACTCCGCCAATCAGGCCTTTATGGTAGAGTGACCAGACGCCAAGCCACTCCTCATTAAAAAGGCACATGACAGCCAGCTTGGAGTTTGACAAAAGTCACCAAAGGGACTCTAAGACACTGAGAAACAAGATTCTCTGGTCTGATGAAACCAAAACTGATCTCTTTGGCCTGAATGCCAAGTGTTACGTCTGGAGGAAACCTGGCACCATCCCTACTGTGAAGCATGGTGGTGGCAGCATCATGCTGTGGAGATGTTTTTCAGTGGCAGGAACTGGATAACTAGTCAGTATTGAGGGAAAGATGAACGGAGCAAAGTACAGATCCTTGATGAAAACTTGCTCCAGAGCGTTTAGGACCTCAGACTAAGGCGAAGGTTCACCTTCCAACAGGAAAAGGACCCTAAACACACAGCCAAGACAACGCAGGAGTGGCTTCGGGACAAGTCTCTGAATGTCCTTGAGTGGCCTAGCCAGAGCCCGGACCTGAAAATAGCTGTGCAGACACTCCCAATCTAACCTGACAGCGCTTGAGAGGATCTGCAGAGAAGAATGGGAGAAACTCCCCAAATACAGGTGTGCCAAGCTTGTAGCGTCATACCCTAGAAGACAAAAAAATGTTGCTCCATTTTTTTATACATATATATAAAAAATAATGTTTTTATTTTGCCATTATGGGGTATTGTGTGTAGATTGATGAGGGGAAAAAACTATTTAATACATTTTAGAATTAGGCTGTAACATAACAAAAACGTGGAAAAAGTCAAGGGGTCTGAATACTTTCCGAATGCACTGTACAGTACCTCCCTCTCTCTATAATGCTTCTGTACTACAGTTGAGGGTACACAGTCCCTCCCTCTCTTTATAGGCAATATGACACACAGGCATAGCAACAGGAGGTAATGTGGACAAGCCCACAGCTAGTGACAGTGATAACTAGCCCTGGAAACAGATGAGCGAGGCCACGATGCATTCCCCTCTGTTACCGTCCAACACTATCATACCACAGTGCCTGGATGGACAGTAGCCTATGTCTCATTAGCGATTATCTTCAGCACACATGCTACGTTTTACTCTGCATCACATGGAGGGAGTGAGGGATGGAAATAAGAGCACTAAAAGCAGGGGAATGACATGATGATGAGGATAGTAGGAAGATGTTTATTCGGAGCACTCTCAGACAAAGGTATGGACAGAATGGCATCGGAAAAACACATGGCTAAAGTGACACGGATGAGTGGCGCTGCTGTGGAACAAGGCTGTCATCTAGTGGGAGACAGAGGAACTGTGTGTTGGTTGAGCTTCTTTTGCTGTAGGGTGGTGGACTGGGAACTGCCAGGGACCTCACGATACAACATTATCACCATACTTAGGTGTCGATGCAATTCTCTAAGTATTGTGATTCGACACTGGGATTTTATTGCGATTCGATGTTCCAAACATATTGATCACCATATGGAGGAAGAATACTGGAGTTTTGGTACAGCCAACTAGCGCAAAAGTAATATTTCACTATTGTCAAAACAATAAAATAAGATTTATTGTAAAAATATATTTTTATTTTCTCCCATCACTAATGTATAGCCCAGAATATAACAGAGATAGTCTGCATCCCAAACAGTATCCTATTCCTTATATAATGCACTACCTTAATGCACTACCTTATGGGGCAACGCCATAGATAAATGTATGATCTAACATTTGATGAAGAGATTTACATTCCTGTCCCTTTAATTCTGTAGGCTATTGTCTGGTTCAATAGTCAGTGGCTGTTGAAAGGCACTAGGTACAGCATCATGGGTATTACCATTAAGGGTATCATAACCCACTAGGTACAGCATCATGGGTAATACCATTAAGGGTATCATGACCCACTATGTACAGCATCATGGGTATTACCATTAAGGGTATCATGATGCACTAGGTACAGCATCATGGGTATTACCATTAAGGGTATTATAACCCACTAGGCACAGAGTCATGGGTATTACCATTAAGGGTATCATAACCCGCTAGTTACAGCATCATGGGTATTACCATTAAGGGTATCATAACCCGCTAGTTACAGCATCATGGGTATTACCATTAAGGGTATCATAACCCGCTAGTTACAGCATCATGGGTATTACCATTAAGGGTATCATAACCCGCTAGTTACAGCATCATGGGTAATACCATTAAGGGTATCATGACCCACTAGGTACAGCATCATGGGTATTACCATTAAGGGTATCATGACCCGCTAGTTACAGCATCATGGGTAATACCATTACGGTATCATGACCCACTAGGTACAGCATCATGGGTATTACCATTAAGGGTATCATGACCCGCTAGTTACAGCATCATGGGTAATACCATTACGGTATCATGACCACTAGGTACAGCATCATGGGTATTACCATTATGGTATCATGATCCAATGTCCTCCTCCCTCTACATTTTAACTCAATAAAGACCATTAGCTAACATCCTTGTTGGGGCACACTCGTGCAGGGAAAAAGTAGAGCCTTTTACCAATTGGACGTTTTCTAATGGAGGGACCGGCAGGCTTTTAATTAATCTCTGTACTCTGCTAATTTGTCCGGTTAATTGGCATTCATTAAAGAAGGCGAAACGCGGAGCGGAGAATAAAGGCGGATAAAGGGGGGAGAGAGGGGGGAAACAGTGGGGCCTGCAGGGTACTCATCAGGGCCAACTGGAAGAGAAAGGCGTCTCTGCGTTCAACCTCCCAAAAATGATTTATGATCCATTCATAATGATATCCTCGAAGGTCCGCGTGGAAGAATCCCAACATATCCCTGGCTGCCGGCTCGGGTAAATGGAACATTTACACAGGCAACACCAAACACATGACTGTGTGTGAAGCTATCTGACGGTAGTGGAGACATCTGCTTGTGTTCTTTCAGCCGAACGGACTGGGCCTCAACTCTGTATGGCCTGACTACTGTGGGAAACAACGTGAGACTCTGAGGAAATAACTGCCTCGGATACGTCAGGAATCACAGAGCGATGCGGAGATATGTGCTGCCTGTGAACGCAGCTTGGGGCTTCCATTGGCTCCCATTGCAAGTACGTATAACGTACCGTCAAAATCTGTCTTCTATTGAAATGGATATGGACAAGATTCACAATCCAATAGGACAGAAGTAGGAGCAGGAAGAGGAGGAGGATAAGAGAAAGCATTGTTTTGATTTTCTCCCCTGCCCCCACTAGTTTGATTCAGGAGCATAGGGGTACACCGTGTCTCTCCTCCTCTGTGGTTTAAGTGCCCAGCTTGTGCAGAGAGAAAGTGTAACTGCAATGGAGGCTGTTATTACGGAGAATGCTGCTCCTGGCAGTGAGGCATAGGCTCAAACAAGCCTATGCACTCTGCAATGTTCACTGTCACTCCCTCCGTCTCTCACTCTCTTCTACGACTTCAGTGGGCATAAGGTGGGGGGGGGGACGAGGCTCATCGTTTGGATCTGTTCCCTGCCAAAGCTGAAGAGAGGAATCATAAAGTGCTCATAAAACTGAAAACTAGAAGAGCAGGTGGAGGCATGTTGATGGTAGTTCACATATTATACATTGATCCCAGGTATTCTCGCTCTAGAATACCTGGAATATGACAGACAAGCAATAAGACAGACAGGCATAGCAACGGGAGGTAATGTGGAAAAGCCCACAGCTAGTGACAGTGATAACTAGCCCTGGAAACAGAAGAGTGAGGCGGGAGTATGATGTATCAATGGGACCTGGTCAAAAGTAGCGCACAATATGCACAGAATAGGCCAAGGAAATTATCTTCCACAATACCGACAGGTTGGTATTGTATCCACCCTGGATAGGGTGACATTTGGGACGCAGCCTTGGAACATTCTGTGCCAAGATGGAGCAGCGTGGTATCGCATCAAATCAAATCAAACGTGCGCCGAATACAACAAGTGTAGACCTTACAGTGAAATGCTTACTTACAAGCCCTAACCAACAGTGCAATTTTGAAGAAAAAAAAATAAGTATTAGCTAAACAATTGATAAGTAAAGAAATAAAAAAAGAGTCAAATGACAGTAAGAAATTACAGTAGCGAGGCTATGTACAGGTGGTACCAGTTAGTCTGGCTAAATGTATCATGTACAATGCTGCTGCCTATGGCTGATCCCTCTGACTGTGTGTCTGTATGTGACATAATTCACACAGAGACAGACGTGTTGGCCTGGAGGGCACGGCCTAGAGAGGAGGAGTGACCGGACCGTCTGTCCATTTGTCCATCCTGAGGCGTCCTCACCGGTCATCACAACCCCATCCTCTTCCATTCCAGCCCTGCCCTTGTATGAAACGTGTCTGAATGTTATTGTTAGACCGGGCGATGGAGCTGATGGGGAGGGGTACAGATTCATAAAGATGGGGGTTTGCCGCTGGCTAAATGAGGATGTAAACGCGGGTGTCACATCGCGGCTCGCTGTTATCCCAGAGTGAGGACTCACATTAAGAATCCTGCCACAGCGCCTCCTTCTCGGCAAAAATGCTTCCGCCAATGGGATATTCATCAGAGGATTTACCGCTGTGTATATATATCAGGGGTTCACACTATCACTACTGTAACACTAACACGACACAATACCACTACTGTAACACTAAACCCTACAGTACACACTACCACTACTGTAACACTAAACACTACACCCTACAGTACACACTACCACTACTGTAACACTAAACACTAAACCCTAAAGTACACCCTACCACTACTGTAACAATAACCCTACACCCTACAGTACACACTAGCACTACTGTAACACTAAACACTACACCCTACAGTACACACGACCACTACTGGGTCAGCACTCTCATTTGGAACTCATTTGAAAACAGCAGAGTATGCTATGTTATCGATCAATAAGAGCTTGGGATACGAGGAGACACACTGAGAACAACCAAATGCTACGTTTGAAAGCAGCTGCAAAATCTCTATATTGAATATCTACGTATCGAGATTAGGATGATGCAGTTTGAATACTTAGCTACACCAATTCAAGCTGTATGATCATTTCAACATAGGCTGCTGGTGGTACTTCAGCTATGAATATGCTCTGCCATCTATAGATGTGGGCAAGTTGGTGCTGGTGGCTTCAAAAGCACGTAAAGGTAATAAAAATCCCTTCCCGTAAATTCATTACTGTAATCTTTCAGTGAGGGTTCTCAGCGCAACACATTTTCAGCCGCGGTGAAACATGCCTTCCCTGTCACTGAGCAAATGGAAGCCTGAGTTTAATGTCACGGCGGGGTGAGCACAAACACAGTAATTGAGAGGTGAGCTGAGTGACAGGCAGGGCACGAGGCGCGCTGAGGCAGGAAAGCACAGAGCGGCAAGAAAACAGAACGGCAAGAAAACACAGAGCAGCTTGTGATGACAAAAAGAAGAGAAGCAGCATCTTTGGCTCCCGCAATAAAGACCATTGCATGATAAAAGGTACAGACACACACACATACAGAGAGAGAGAGAGAGAGACCTATGCAATGAAGCCTGGGTAAATTAGCCTTGTCCGCTTCAAAGAAATAGGCTGAAAGCTTTTTGTTAGATTTTCAATCTTACAGAATACACAGAGAGCCAGCCAGGGCCAATGTCTATGGAGTAAAAGGAGGTTGCAAAACAGGTTTGACCTCAAAGATCGGTACAACTTTAACTTAAAATTCAACACTCAACAAAGTCTGTCATCAACAAGGGACACAGTGAGCACTTACAGTATGGTACTGTATATCCAACTTTTCATCCGTAAATCATTCATTTTACATAACCTATGGATTATTAAAGGTCCAATGAAGCTATTAACTCAAGCAAGAGCAGTCAAACTACCTTGTACTTGGGTTAATTTATACTGAACAAAAATATAAACGCAATATGTAAAGTGTTGGTCACATGTTTCATGAGCTGAAATAAAAGATCCCAGAAATGTTCGATACGCACAAAATGTTTAGTTCTCTCAAATTTTGTGCACTAATTTGTTTACCTCCCTGTTATTGAGCATTTCTACATTGCCAAGATAATCCATCCACCTGACAGGTGTGGCATATCAAGAAGCTGATTAAACAGCATGATCATTACACAGGTGCACCTTGTGCTGGATACAATAAAAGGCCACTATAAAATGTGCAGTTGTGTCACACAACACAATGCCACAGTTTTTAGGGAGTGTGCAATTGGCATGCTGACTGCAGGAATGTCCACCAGAGAATGTAATGTTAATTTCTCTACCATAAGCTATTTGTTGTTTTGGAGAATTGTAAAAGTCTATTGAAAATGTTTTGTTACTAGCTAGCTACCTTTTGAGTTTGGATCGCGCAAAGTGGTTGGCATAAGTTGCTGAGACTGTGATCCTGCCGACCAAGGCCGGTCTGAGGAGCTGGGTCCTATCAAGCTAGCTGGGTTTTCTTGAGGGCTTGAACGCAGCCCGTGACGCGGCTAGCAATTGTGGCTAGGACCACGGAATGTCCCAGGCTTGTGGCTGTCTAGACCCCTGTTGTTTTTTGTTGTTGTTTCCAATCTCCCTGCAACCTGGAACTGTAAGGAGTAACAGCGTAACCTACGTTGCTACTACGACAAAGAGCAAAGGACAGTGGTGAGGACAGTGGTGTCTCTCTATCACAGGATGAAGGATCTTTTAAACGAGCAAAAAGAGTTCTACAAGCAGTTGTTACAACAACAAGAAAATAGCTTCAGGTTTTGTGTCCAAATACTGGTGGAGTTAACTAAAAAAAGAATGGACCTGACCAGAGTGGTCCAGGTGACAGGCCCAGGCCGATAGTAGCTGTTCTGGAAAGAGCCAAGAACTTGAGAGGACTATCCTGAAGCTGTGCGCCAGAAGAGGAAAGAACTTATCCCAGTCATGACAGTCATGGGAACATTGATTACATCCGCTATTTATTTAACCTTTATTTTGCTAGGCAAGTCAGTAAAGAACAAATTCTTACTTACAATGAGAGCCTAGGAACAGTGGGTTAACTGCCTTGATCAGGAGCAGAATGACAGATTTTTTTTTTGTGACTTTTTCTTGTCAGCTTGAGGATTCGATCCGGCAACCTTTCGGTTACGGGCCCAACACTCGGCTACCTGCCGCCACCAAGTGGATCTCTGATCTCCACTGGTTGTCATAGTAATTATACAATTAGATGTGAATTGTTGACAGCTTGCTGTGGCACATTGAACCAACTCTTGCCAAGAAAATGTAGCAGGTTTCTATTCTATATATTCACATCATGTCAATGTGGGTGCTTTTGTGTCTCAAACTATGCACCACACTTCTCTTATACTGATGAGCTATGACAGGCTCATCAGTACATGTCTAACAACAAACTGTAAAGATGGTGGTAAAACTGATGCGAAGCATCCTTTTTCCTCTCCTTTCATTAAGTCAAGCAGAACCCCACATGGGGTAATGTTGAGCTTTACCCAGAACACTCATTAATCAACATGTCCTCTCATACTAAAGCCATGTAAGGGGGGGTTAATATAAAAAAACAAGCTACCCTTGCCTACATTTAAATATGGACTCACACTTTGCAAGGATAGTTACATGTCATGTAAATGCACAGTGATTAGAAGCTAACATTATTTTTAATTCAAATAAACAAAGGAGGTTTCTTTTATCTTTGAGTAAACTGTCTAGTTGTTATAGTTAAGTGATTATGCCCTCGAAGCCGGTGTTTGGAGGATATATTGGCATGGTTTGCCGGAACTCGGCTTTGTCTCGGGCCTAACAACACCCATACCAATATATCCTCCAAACACCGGCTTCTCTGGCATTATCACTTAAATATAACAACCAGTTTAATCAAAGATAAAATAAAGTTCCATTGTTCTACAGGCAGTTCTGGCCATTTTGCTCTGATAGATAGGTACTTTATTGATCCCAGAGGGGAAATTTCTTCTTCAAGCAGCTACGAAAAAAACACAGGGCAGGTGCAAAATGCCAGAACGAAAATACACAAAAGACAGATACACGATACATGATACATAGAGCGGCAGTATGAAAAAGTATAAAAATACAAGAAGTCTGGAGTGCAACTATGCAACTGATGAAGCTGATGAAGCTCTCTGGAGCTTTCAAACCGCTGCTTTACCCACGTGTGTTCTGGCTCTGGCCTAACCCATTGGCTTCCGGACCAATCAGACGGACCCAAATGTGTTCGCATTCGGTGAAGGGTCGGGAAGGTACTCAGATCCAGACATATTGCGGAGAAGAAACTAAGTTCTATGGGCGTCAATAGCTCTATACAGCTCTGATGAAGCTCTCTGTAGCTCTATACAGCTCTCTGTAACTCTTTGGAGCTCTCTGCAGCTCTCGGTTTGAATGAGGGCTGAGTCAAGTGAAATTGAGTTACCGAGTTAATTGAGAAGTCACGACAGTGTTACGCTGATAAGCTCCCTCCTGTCTCTCTTTGTGATCAATGTGCTCTCTATGCTAAGCATCAGTGTGACTTGGCTCTGCGCAGCGAACCGGGTAAGTACTGTTCTGTAGAGGCTTAGAATGAGCACAGAGCTCCCTGCCGGCAGCTTACAAGGAAGAGAATTGTGATGCATAGTTTGAGACACAAAAGCACCCACATTGACATGATGTGAATATATAGAATCGAAACCTGCTACATTTCCTTGGCAAGAGTTGGTTTAATGTGCCACAGCAAGCTGTCAACAATTCACATCTAATTGTATCATTACTATGACAACCAGTGGAGATCAGAGATCCACTTAAAGATCAGTAAAATATCTATGTGATTGGTAGCCAGTACTAAAAAGGCCCCACAGGGAGTTGCAGACGTAGAAGCAGTAACCATGTCCCTTCTACCCATTACATCTTTATGGTTCAAGACAAGTAGTGATGGAAGGTGGACCGGGGAGCAATAGTTATCCTACAGTACATATTCACACAAGGACTCTCTACATTCATTCTTATAGGAGAGCACTGTGGATAGTGGTGGCTATATATACTGGGTTCAAAAGGAGAGTTACAGTATCGGACTTACCATCATCTTCTCAAAGAGGTCGTTGACCTCTTTCTCGGAGAGGTTCATTGAGCGGTCGTCGAAGAGGGGCTGGGGCATGGGCATCTCTACCTGAGTGGACAGGGGGTCTGTGGAGTGCTGAATCAGGGGCTTGTCCTTTTTATTCCCCGTCTTCCGGAAACTGGTGATCCGGTCACGCTGAAGGGGAAAGAGAGGGTGGCGTTACCAATGTGTGTATGGTAAGCGTTATGACATATAGTATTTCCCTAGGCTTTAACTAGGAGTATTTCCCTAGGCGTTAGGCTTCCTGAATGCTTACATACTGTAGGGTTGTGTAATGCTGTCATATCCTTTTCCTGCCATGACTTTCCAGCTCCTTCCCAACATTTAAACGAGCATCAGCTTGGCTTAATTACAGGTTGGGATGGTACCACAGGACGGCTAAAGTAAAGTGTTTGCCTGTGGCAAGGGACAGACCGACAGTGTTTGTTCATGATCTGTTGTATCATTCATCTTATGTGTTAGATAAAATGATACATGTACTTGAACAACGGTTAAAATTGCTTGCTCTATTTCTTTCAAACTGGCCTTGATTTCTTCATTTTATTAAAAAAAAAAAATTATTTCACCTTTATTTAACCAGGTAGGTCAGTTGAGAACAAGTTCTCATTTGCAACTGCGACCTGGCCAAGACAAAGCAAGGCAGTGCGACAAAAAACAACACAGAGTTACACATGGGAAATAAACAAAAGTACAGTCAATCTGTACAGTTCATGTGTATCTGAATGAAAACATAGTACATAATAAAATAGTGAACTGTAAACTACAGTGAGAGTCATGGATTTGACTTAACTTCACACTCACCATTAAGCCTGTAGGTTAGGTTTGTTCAACATCACAGACTTATGGGAGTCTGTAGAACTTCCAGTACAGAGGAACACCTATATTTGCTTTAGAAAGATACTCTCTCCTCACTGTATTCAGCTATTCTAGCTACACCGATGAAAGCAGAAGAAACGTAGGTCTAATGCACATACGTTTACCTGAGCTGGGCCTGATTTAGCTTACCTGGTGCAACAGACCAAATGGAATAGTTTCAAAAAGTGCAAACTGCAAGCGTTAAATCAAGAGCATCTCATATGTATTCAGGGCGGATGACGGAAGACAGACCGAGATCAAACGAGATGCCGCCAGCACCACACACCTTTGTTACAGAGTCAGAAGAGGGTAAGTACATGCACCAGTCGCTGTTAGTTAGTCATCATTGGTATTAGCTATATGGGTTTAGAGGCCATGCTTGTATGGAAGGGATGAGTGCATATACAGTACATATGAAATGGAGTAAGACAAATAACGACTAAAGGAAATGAAATCAATGATGTCTCACCGGAATCTACACTGAAATCGTTGTGGAAGGACCAGGGCAAGTCAAACCAACGATGGTGAACATGATCGGAGAACCTACGTCCATTGAAACAGCACCAGTGTTTGACACAAATAGAGTGCACTTGTTCTTTGTTAACAAATTATTAGGAGGTGTAACAAATCCAAATAAAATTCTAACCGATTCAGAATACTGTTGGGTTCAATCCTCTAATACTTGACTGATTAGGCTTTCATAGAAAAATCTAATCTAAACTTTTTTCATATTAAAGGACGTTATCGTTTGGGTACATAATATAACCATAACATCATACAGGAACCCTACTTGGTTAACAGAAGGCACTGCGTAACTCTGGTTTTATTGATCCATCCACAGATTTCAGTTCAACTTCCTGTGCAGCCATGACACAAAGAGAAGACGATGATCCAAACAAAATACACATAGAAATGAAAACAGGACGCCTTACCATGTCGTCAGCCAATGTTTTTCTGTATATGTTCTGTCGAAGGGAAAGCACATTGTGAACAATAAGATTAAACTGTAAATGACACCCCTATAGTGTGTATGAGAATATACTGAACAACCAATACACAGTAACAGATGGACACGCATGGACGCAAAAGTGACAGAAATATAAAGCCTCATATGAACCCATATGAATGAACCCATATCCACACCTATAAAATGACACCAAGCAGTAAGACCCGTTTGGCTTGTGCATGTCCATAAATCTTTGCTGTGATATACAGTAATAGTGCATGTGTTGAAGTGGAGGTAAGTATTGTACAAATAACTTGTCTAGGCTAGTTGATATCCCTCCCTACTAAGAACAACAGAGGACAGTTACACTATGCCTCACACCATCCGTATCTTTGCCATAAACAACAAACACTTATTTTCTCAATACTTTCACAATACTTTCCATTGTTATTTTAGTGGATCACCTGTAGGCTAACTCCTTTGTATTACACAAAACCCTTTAGCAAACACATTCAAATTCAGAGCTTCAAGTTCCTTGGTGTCCACATCACCAACAAACTATCATGGTTCTACAGCTGCACCATCGAGAGCATCCTGACTGGTTGCATCACTGCCTGGTACGGCAACTGCTTGGCCACCGACCGCAAGGCACTACAGAGGGTAATGCGTACGGCCCAGTATATCACTGGGGCAAAGCTTCCTGCCATCCAGGACATATATACCAGGCGGTGTCAAAGACTCCAGTCCCCCCAGTAATAGACTGTTCTCTCTGATACCGCACGGCAAGCGGTACCAGAGCTTCTACCCCCAAGCCATAAGATTCCTGACCAGCTAATCAAACGGCTACCCGGAGTATTTGCATTGTTCCCCCCCCGGGGGCTTATTTTTCTTAAAACTGCATTGTTGGTTAAGGGCTTGTAAGTAAGCATTTCATTGTAAGGTCTACACCTGTTGTCTTCGGCGCATGTGACAAATAAAATGTGATTTGATAAACGGGCAGCTGCTACATACAAATTAATGATATGTACCCATTGATTCTTGAAGAAAATAACAAATGACTCACAAGCTTAGTTCAACTGTCGTACCCCATCAGAACCCATATATAAGCTTGTTTTACTCATGTTTGTAAACAAAGTAAATGTAAACAAACACAATATAGCCTCAAAACATGTTTAACACTATAATTTTTATGTCATAGATTTATTTAACTAGGCAAGTCAGTTAAGAACAAATTCTTACTTTCAATGACGGCCCACCAAAAGGCAAAAGACCTCCTGCGGGGACGGGGGCTGGGATAAAAAATTAAATGATCAGTCCTTGCATCCATAGATCTGTCTATGAATTTGAGAGTGGTTACATTTCTCCAGCCCCATCGTTATTATTTTAACTGCGGATTGCCCCTTTAAAACAACAATAACAGACATTACAGATGTTTGTTCCTTTCCAGACACAAGACAGACGTTGCCAACAGCCTGTGGCTCTGCTGAGGTGGCCATTTGTAAAGATGCCTCAGTCACACACTGACACAGGAAGCAGTAAACAACACCATATGCTGTGGCGCTAGGCTATGATGGTTCTGAAGCGCTAACAAGCGGAGAATGTGGGGTATTGTGGACATAAAGCAGCCCTCCCACCGAGGGGGTTCTCTCCTTGGTTAATCTCAGGCTATCGCTCTCAGCGGTCCACAGGGCTGGCTGGGACTAGGAGGGAGACCAGCTTGACACTGCACCTCCTCCAGCCGTTACTCCCATAGCTCCCCCAGGCTAGGCTTGGGCGGTATACTGTATACTGGGGTATTTGGAAAAATCCACGGGATGGTTTTACAATACTGTCAATAACTATTTATTTGAAGTTTTCAATTAATGTGAATATTTGTAGCTATTTTTTAAGTTAATACCTGCTGTCAACTTGTGCAATGCATTAGGCGATAAAGCAGATTGCGTTCCTCATTTCACATAATGCAATTATTTTACATAATAAAGCTTACCATAGTTCCCCAGAATAGTTGAGCCAGTCACGTGCTTGTTTGTAAATAGCACAACGAGAGCTGGGGAGTCCATTGCGTTCTATATCTATCGGCAAGTCTCTGTTGTGCGCCGCACATAAGGTGCTGAAGTTACACTTGTATGCAATTCACTACTAAATGTTTGCCATCAGATATCTTATAATGGCTTTCTGCCAGAAGTCAAAGAGCTCTGGATGAGTTGTCTGTACAGCTGCCATTTTTCCCCCTCCGTTCTTCTACCCTCTGCTCTGTGCACATGCTGCTCTTGCTTAAGAAAAGAATGCATCACAACTTTGTTAATTTGCACAATTTCTCTCAGTTCACTTTCGCTTATAAAATGTCCACACTAACTGAAAATGACATTCGGTAGCTACTAGCTATGCTTGTATAACTTTATGAGCTGCATTTGCCTGTCTTTGCAACTACTTTATGTTAGTTTTCACTCGATAGCATTTAGCTAACAGCATCTATGTGATGTAGCTATTAGTTTGTGCAAATTCTGTTAGCATTCTGGTAAGAGGCCCAATCGGCTTTTCTTGTGTTTTTAGCCCCCCTTTGTGTGCCATGCCGGTAATACAGTAAATCCCGGGATAAGAAAAGGACGGTATGACAAATATGACAATCTGGATACCGCCAAGCCTACCTCGGGCTAAAGACTGCAGCTGGCAGATGCTCAAACTGCCATTTCTATCACTGCAATCTCTGTGACTGTGTATCAACCGTTGGAAGGTGTTTTGTGTCAGGGATAAAGCCTCTGACTATGAATTTCTAGGTCTAGGGCCTAGGCCTATGGACTATGTGAACATTTAATGGAATTACTCCTTTGAGGCAGTCTTGTCAAGATTATACCTGCATATTATCACTGATTCAAGAGGTTATGTGAGGTAACAGAGAGCATCGTCTCAACTGTATTGATCATGCTGCAATAGTCTATGTGCCGGGGGGCTAGGTTCAGTCTGTCCTATCTAGTGTAATTCTCCTGTCTAATCTGGTGTTCTGTGTGAACGTAAGTATACTCCCTCTAATTCTCCCATCTCTCTCTCTCTCTCTCCCCCCTTCCGGAGGACCTGAACCCTAGGGCCATGCCTCAGGACAATCTGGCTTGATGACTACTGGCTGTCCCCGTCCCCAGTACACCTGGTCGTGCTGCTGATCCCGTTTCTGCTGTTTTGCCTGTGGCTATGAACCCCTGACCTGTTCACCAGACGTGCTACCTTGCCCCGGACCTGCTGTTTTCTACACCCTCCCTCCATCCGTCCGTCTGTCCGTCTGTCCTAATCTCCACAGCCAGAAGAGGACTGGCCACCCCTCAGAACCTGGTTCCTCTCCTGCCTTTCTAGGGAGTTTTTCCTAGCCACTGTGGTTCTACATCTGCATTGCTTGCTGTTTGGGGTTTTAGGCTGGGTTTCTGTATAAGTACTTTCTGACATCTGCTGATGTAAAAAGGGCTTTATAAATACATTTGATTGATTGATTGATTGATCAGGGAATGCCAACAGGGCCAAAGTATTGTTAGAACATTTGTGCTGTTATCTACAATAGTTAGCTTTACTGACAGATAACGACCCCTAACCATGTGACTGTGGACAATCACAAACATTGATTAGGCTAAAACTTCTCTCTCAACTTATAGAAGCAGCTAATAAGGTTTTAGTCTCAATGATAAGGCTAGCCTAGCTCCCAGCTTATGGATAGGAGTGTGTAAAACATTGCTAATTTTTCAAATAGGGTAATTACATTTTTTTTAATCAATTTAACAACAAGGGAACATCAGTTTACTTCTGAATAGTCATTATCACATGGCAACACCGCAACAATGCAATTTACCACATAACAATGAACCATGCACGTCCTCTGGGCTTCTCTGGCTTATTAAAACCCACAAACCTTTTCACTGTAATAAATTGTTTATTGCACAACATTAATGCTTTAAAATAACCCAAATCAAATTAGCCCTCGGCCCCTTTGTAATTGAAATAGGATTTTGATTCAATAAAGGTCAATGAAATGGAAAAACTAACTGCAATTTGGCTGAATTTATGGGTCCATTTGAGAACGGGGAATATCACGAGTATGCCTCATCTGGCGAGAGTTTTTAAATGCTAATGACTACTATAACTCTACCCATAGTTTGATTTCCTCTTAGCCAAAGGATAAAAGGGCCTATTTTAATGTCAGACACCGGCCTGCATTGGTAAAGCTAAATGTTGTAGTAATGTTTCCCTGGGTCGGTAAAGCTCCTCAGAGTAGGAGTGCTGATCTAGGTTCAGTTTTGCCATATAGATCATAATGAATCAAATTACATAGACAGCAGGGCAAGGTCAGCACTCCAGAGGTTCAACAGGCTTGCTCAAAGTGATATTTGTTCACACCACTAGGTGGCGCATGACACATTTACACAACTGCACTACATGCCAAACATAGCAAAATTTGCCTAGTTTCAAATATGTTTTTCTACATATGTTCCATTTTTACACCATTATACCATCTGCACATGAAGCCCTCCTTCTTACTATATGGATAAAAAAAGTCCCCATTAAAAAGTGGCATATCCAGAGTTCCTCTAAAAAAGCAGCATGGAGACATTCATACAAGGAAATCTGGGATATGCTTTAATTAGTTCAAATTGCCTGGCATTGTTGGCACTAACGACTGTACCACCATGTGCTGCAACTGACAGTTCTTGGGAAACTCGCTCCCTCGCTGCTCCCACTCTGCTCCCACTCTGCTCCCACTCTCCCAGTCTGCTCCCTCTCTCCCAGTCTGCTCCCTCTCTCCCAGTCTGCTCCCTCTCTCCCAGTCTGCTCCCTCTCTCCCAGTCTGCTCCCTCTCTCCCAGTCTGCTCTGTAGCCTCTAGTGTGCCAACTTTTCACTTTCACTCTGGAATCACAGTTGGTCTGCATTCCTCAAAATTTGATTTCCATTTGGGGAGAAGAATGTGACGATTCCCTCTACCCAGGGGCATGTTCATTAAACCCAATTGACTTGAGTGTGAATCCTAAAACCTGCTAGAATAAACAGTATGTATAATTTCCTTCTTGGTTAAACCAAACCGCTTGAGTATAGTTGTTCACAGTTAACACGTATCTTTTTGGCCTCATGGTTTATATGGACCTATCAACACAGCCTGTTCAGTAGTAAACAAAACAGCATGAATCTTGCCAAGTGACCCTTTCCGTTGACATACTGACTGGATTCTGACCTAGAGCTTGGTTAACACACACACATAGAGAGAGAGAGAGAGAAGAGAGAGAAGAGAGAGCGAGAGAGCGAGAGAGCGAGTGAGAGAGAGATTGCGAGAGAGCGCGAGAGCGCGAGAGCGAGAGAGCGAGAGAGATACACAACACCATTATAAAGGCTCTAGTCCCCTCTGGTTCAGAATGCAAGGCTCCAGTCCCCTCTGGTTCAACATGCAAGGCTCCAGTTCCCAGTCTCCTCTGGTTCAATATGCTAAGCTCCAGTCCCCAGTCTCCTCTGGGTCAACATGCTAGGTTCCAGTCCCCAGTCCCTTCTGGTTCAACATGCTAGGCTCCAGTCCCCAGTCCCCTCTGGTTCAACATGCTAGGCTCCAGTCCCCAGTCTCATCTGGTTCAACATGCTAGGCTCCAGTCCCCTCTAGTTCAACATGCTAGGCTCCAGTTCCCAGTTTCCTCTGGTTCAACATGCTAGGCTCCAGTCCCCAGTCCCCTCTGGTTCAACATGCTAGGCTCCAGTCCCTAGTCCCCTCTGGTTCAACATGTTAGACTCCAGTCCCTAGTCCCCTCTGGTTCAACATGCTAGGCTCCAGTCCCCAGTCCCCTCTGGTTCAACATGTTAGGCTCCAGTCCCCAGTCCCCTCTGTTTCAACATGCGAGGCTCCAGAACAAATTTGTTTTGTTTACAAAGACGGCCTACCCTGGCCAAACTCGGACAACGCTGGACCAATTGTGTGCGGCCCTATGGGACTCCCAATCACGGACGGTTGTGATACAGTCTGGATTCGAACCAGGTTGTCTGTAGTGATGCCTCTAGCACTGAGATGCAGCGTCTTAGACCACTGAGCCACTTGGGAGCTGGGCCAGTCAATCAGATGAAGCTTTCACTATGAGGGGAGCCTATAGCCACTGACTAGGATGCTCATTCAACATTGCAGTGTGGCTCCAGTCCATTGAGGGGGGAAGTCAGCCAGTCGGCAAGTCTCTAAAGAGTAATACTACTACCAGCCTGGTCCCAGATTTACTGATGCTGTATTGCAATCTCGACTAAAAGGCTAGGGCTAGTGAGGCGGCATCTGTCTGTTTTGATAGGGGGTTTCCCATGAAGGGGACTGTTTCACAGCCATCCCCCTACCAAACAGATCGGGTACCAGGCTAGAATACTACTGAATCAGAGGGAAACACAGAGAAAGAGAGACACACATACTGATCCCACACAGCTCCAGTGATTCATCATCAGGGCAGGGCTCTCTGCTATTCACGATATATTGCCAGCCCTATTCAGCCCTCAAGCAAAATACATGATCATATTTTAAAGTTGAAAGTCCTGAATGTAAACCTGATACTTAGGTGCCGATACAATATGTATTGCGATTCTCACGATTATACAGTATATGTATTGCGATTCAATACTGTGATTTTATTACGATTCGATGGTCCAAACATATTGCTCACCATATGTCTGCTGCAGAGGGACTAGACAGAGTCATGAGAAAACGAGTTTTGATCAGTCAGGGAAATAAAACTTCTGAAAACAAATTAGCTCCCTATTTAAAAAGAAGATTAAAGAAAAATATTGTTTTGGTACAGATACAGAAAACGAACACATAAAAAATAGCGATATTTTAAAAATATATCGTCAAAAAAATTATATCCCGATATATAACTACCGATTTTTTCCCCAAAAGCTCATCTCTCGATCACTGTGCACAAACCCACAGTTCTCTGCTCCAAACCTTATTTCCAATTGCTGTGTTAATAACATACATGTCATGTACTATTCAAAATGCATTGCTTTCAGTGATCAGGCTACAGAATGTAGTAGTTGGAAAATCGACCCATCCAATTAACCTTCAAAGTGGTGAGCTTTTCATTTCTGAAACATTAGGATTTTCTAGCATCCTCTCATATAATGACGCAGGTCAAAAGGCAAATCAACTAAATACCATTGACCTGGTTCATTGCAATGCTTTGAAGTGAAAGTGGGTATGTCATGTGGGATGTTCTCTCTCAAACACACACGCAGGCCTACTATAATGGTGACCGTGCGTTGTCATTTTCCAGGGAAGTATCCACTAGCCTAAACAACAGGGGTTCGACAAAAGGTTCTCCTAGATTGTATGTTTTAAAATGTAAAAAAACAAAAAAACAAAGGGGTTCTCCTATGAGGACAGCCAAAGAACCACCTCAGATTCTAGATAGTGTACTGTAGCTGGTTTCAACAGTGCAGTAGTGAATGTGAACAATGGCCTTCTTATCATCGCTCAGTACTACAGTTATAGACTGTGATGGACCTATATCAAACTTCCATTGCCTATATTCTATACTATATTCTATAGCCAATACAGAGTCGTCCTAGAGATGTGATTGAGCAAATGTCTAGATAAGGCTCACCATTACTCAATGTTACATAATGATCTATTATAGACTGTGTCATTTCCATAGTTGTTATGTAGCCTACTGCAGGACTATAATAACTGGTCTACAGCTAAGCCCCCTATCTAAGGAGTCATCTGAAATTCTACTCAGTACTGAGTGAGTATAAATCAGGCCCAAGGCTTATAAATAGTGCAGAGCACCCCATCCCTTCTCCATCATCCCTCCCCCATCCCTCCATTATCCCTCCATCCCTCCCCTATCTCTCCATCCCTCCTCTATCCCTCCCCATCCCTCCCTATCACTCCATCCCTCCCCTATCCCTCCATCATCCCTCCATCACTGCAATATCCCTCCATCATCACTCCATCCCTCCATCATCACTCCATCCCTCCATCATCACTCCATCCCAACTGTGGGAAGCACTGGAGTCAACATGGGTCAGACCTAAACAATGTATATGATATAGGTGTGTAGGTTAATGCAGTGTTTATTTTGTATACAGCAGTACTGTGTTGCTAAGATAATTTGCCCCTCAGGACCGACAAGTTGATCCTTTCCCATCATTCAGGCCAGTTGAAGGTGGCCTTCAAATCCAACTCACATTTTGAGTTTATACTGTATGTTTTGTGTTTTAGCCAGTGTTGTTCATGTAATACAAATGGGACTGAGATTAAGACTATTTTGAAAAAGGGGGGACCAAGTAAGAAACCAGGCATTCCCATGTTCAAATCCAGCTGCTTGGAGCATCGGGGGGCGTACTCAATGCTACATGTGTATGCACAAAGTAACACATACACAGACACACACACAGACACAGAAACAGACACAGACACAGACACACACACACACACACACACACACACAGGGAAGTGAAGAGAGCTTTTCTCACAACAAACAAATCTGCCATACACATCAATCGAATAATGGAGCTCTGTCATCTCTCTGCAAACTGAATTAGGGCCAACTGAATTGAATCAGGAGAGATATCAAAAGCCATTTCCAAAAACAACAAAATTACCCCGCAGGCCTCAGGCAGTGTTAACTCAATTGTCAAAATGTTGAACTTATAATGAGGTATCACTTGTTTCAATGTCACCCCTTATAATAGGATAAATAACCACAATAAAAAGAGTAGTGTGAGGTTTAGTCGAAAAAGCTCTATTAACTTTAGTTGAAAACTCAAGTGCCTTTAAATGGGCAGGAATCTGAAAAACAGCAAAAGGGGAAAGCTCACAAGGACCAGCCCTGACCATCAGACCACATGACCATCAGACCACCTGATCACATGACCATCAGACCACCTGATCACGACCACCAGACCATCTGACCACGTGACCAGGGACAAGCACTGCCCTCAGGCTAGGCTGGCTTTGTTTTTCAAAAAGGATTTGTAAACTGTGCTCCCTGTGGGTTAGCTTCATAGATACACTACTATAAAACAGTTGGGGTCCGTCTGAAAGGATTGGGGTGGGAAATGTATTTGTGTATACTATATATGGAGACCTTGCACAGTGTCTGTTCATCAACAGACATTGACGTCATGTGGAAATAACTGACTATTTAGCAACTAGTTGGGGAGTTTACTAGAGTTTAGGGCGTAAGGGGTAAGTCGGGCGAATTGATTCAGATGAGAATCACAATTCTAAATCGATTCTCTGATGCAATAAAAAAAATTGCAGTATTAAACACTAATACATGTCGAATTGTGATCCATAGGCTATAGATTCGCAATATGTATTGAATCGTGACTTATGTATCGTGATCAAATCAAATGTCAATACCCAACCCTAGTAATTTACACCACGTCAATGCGGAATTTTATACGAATGAGAAGGAGCCATTCCTTCCACGGCCGGTGTGACTAAAGCATTCTTCACCACTTCCTCTCTCACACTTCCTGAGTGCCATGAAACACTCACATGTGGTCTGTTTCCTGATATTCAGTACTAGGGCTATACAGTCCTATTGATATGGTAGGGCTATACAGTCCTATTGATATGGTAGGGCTATACAGTACTGTTGATATGGTAAGGATAAACAGTACTGTTGATATGGTAGGGCTATACAGTACTGTTGATATGGTAGGGCTATACAGTACTGTTGATATGGTAGGGCTATACAGTACTGTTGATATGGTAGGGCTATACAGTACTGTTGATATGGTAGGGATAAACAGTACTCTTGATATGGTAGGGCTATACAGTAACAACTAGGCCTAGACCTTGTTCTATGGTGTTATGTGAACTCTGGGGTGGGCATAGCATGTTAGCATGCTAGCTGTGTTTAAACTCAGCCTATTCTTTAATCCAGTCTTTTTTAAATGGAAGTGTAATGCTTGATATTCACCCTAAAGCCCCTCTGTCTCACCTAAAACCGTGCCACAATGCCTCTCTAATATTATTAACATTAACAGCTGGGATACATGACCTGAACCAATGAGTCACGGGTCCAAAATAAGAGTTCCTGTCAAAGGTGCAAAAATTAAATGTCGTTGCACAGTGGTTCACATGATTTAGGCACACATACCACCCTGAGGGGAATCTCCATTACCTTACATTACACTACAAAACATGACTGTCTGGAGTGGAGTTAGTGATTCTATTCATTAAGTCATATTTTCCTAGTTCTGATGGGTATCGGACTAGGTTAAATCTGGCAGGCTAATACAGTAGCATTACCCTACATGGGTCTTTCTATAAACTAGGGAACCAGTGAGCATTTCTTGTCGTGGACAACTGTTTGGAGCTGTTACAAAGTCAATAATAATAATGAGCAATTTGTTTCCGTGTGAATACATTAAGATACAGTTGAAGTCGGACGTTTACATACACCTTAGCCAAATACATTTAAACTCACTTTTTCACAATTCCTGATCTTTAATCCTAGTAAAAATTCCCTGTCTTAGGTCAGTTAGGTTCACCACTTTATTTTAAGAATGTGAAATGTCAGAATAATAGTAGAGAGAATTATTTATTTGAGCTTTTATTTCTTTCATCACATTCCCAGTGGGTCAGAAGTTTACGTACACTCAATTAGTATTTGGTAGCATTGCCTTTAAACATTTCGGGTAGCCTTCCACAAGCTTCAATAAGTTGGGTGAATTTTGGCCCATTCCTCCTGACAGAACTGGTGTAACTGAGTCAGGTTTGTAGGCCTCCTTGCTCGCACATGCTTTTTCAGTTCTGCCCACAAATGTTCTATAGGATTGAGGTCAGGGCTTTGTGATGGCCACTCCAATACCTTGACTTTGTTGTCCTTAAGCCATTTTGCCACAACTTTGGAAGTATGCTTGGGGTCATTGTCCATTTGGAAGACCCATTTGCGACCAAGCTTTAACTTCCTGACTGATGTCTTGAGATGTTGCTTCAATATATCCACATAATTTTCCTTCCTCATGAAGCTGTCTAAGTGCACCAGTCCCTTTTTATGGCGGTTTTGGAGCAGTGGCTTTTCCTGAGGTCTTGGCACATTTTTTTGATTTTCCCATGATGTCGAGCAAAGAGGCACTGAGTTTGAAGGTAGGCCTTGAGATACATCCACAGGTACACCTCCAATTGACCAATTGACAAATTATGTCAATTAGCCTATCAGAAGCTTCTAAAGCCATGACAACATTTTCTGGAATTTTCCAAGCTGTTTAAAGGAACAGTCAACTTAGTGTATGTAAACTTCTGACCCACTGAAATTGTGATATAGTAAATTATAAGTGAAATAATCTGTCTGTAAACAATTGTTGGATGAATAACTTGTGTCATGCACAAAGTAGATGTCCTAACTGACTTGCCAAAACTATAGTTTGTTAACATGAAATCTGTGGAGTGGTTGAAAAATGAGTTTTAATGACTTCAACCTAAGTGTATGTAAACTTCCGACTTCAGCTGTATATAAAAAGGGGGAACATAGAAACATTCAAAACCTGTTTAAACCTGTTTAAACTGTTCCTCATGCTTGGAGTCTTCACAGATTTGGCAAAAAGTGTGTGACATAACACTATCTTTCTTTCTTTACCTTTCTGATACTGTTGTTTGTTGTTATATCATATACTAAGCATTTATCAATGTATTTACACATTGACCTTGGGATCCTGAGCAGTCTAAGGCACTGCATTGCTGTGCTAGAGGTGTCACTACGTGATTTAAAGGTCAAAGTGCGAGAATTAATGTTGATCTTGATGATTTACTGAACATTTGTGTCTATGTTGTTACGGCGGTCAAGATTAGACTACTTCGTGGACAACATTAAATAAAGATTCCTGAGGTAAGATTTTACGGTGCGTATACGTTTTGATCGTTTATTTTCCGGGTTAAAACGGAGCAATCAGGAACGTGAAAACGGCCTGTTTATTCGTTTTGGCATACAGTGGGGAGAACAAGTATTTGATACACTGCCGATTTTGCAGGTTTTCCCACTTACAAAGCATGTAGAGGTCTGTCATTTTTATCATAGGTACACTTCAACTGTGAGAGACGGCATCTAAAACAAAAATCCAGAAAATCACATTGTATGATTTTTAAATAATTAATTTGCATTTTATTGCATGACATAAGTATTTGATCACCTACCAACCAGTAAGAATTCCGGCTCTCACAGACCTGTTAGTTTTTCTTTAAGAAGCCCTCCTGTTCTCCACTCATTACCTGTATTAACTGCACCTGTTTGAACTCGTTACCTGTATAAAAGACACCTGTCCACACACTCAAACAGACTCCAACCTCTCCACAATGGCCAAGACCAGAGAGCTGTGTAAGGACATCAGGGATAAAATTATAGACCTGCACAAGGCTGGGATGGGCTACAGGACAATAGGCAAGCAGCTTGGTGAGAAGGCAACAACTGTTGGTGCAATTACTAGAAAATGGAAGAAGTTCAAGATGACGGTCAATCTCCCTCGGTCTGGGGCACCATGCAAGATCTCACCTTGTGAGGCATCAATGATCATGAGGAAGGGATCAGCCCAGAACTACACGGCAGGACCTGGTCAATGACCTGAAGAGAGCTGGGACCACAGTCTCAAAGAAAACCATTAGTAACACACTATGCCGTCATGGATTAAAATCCTGCAGCGCACGCAAGGTCCCCCTGCTCAAGCCAGCGCATGTCCAGGCCCGTCTGAAGTCTGGATGATCCAGAGGAGGAATGGGAGAAGGTCATGTGGTCTGATTAGACAAAAATTTAGCTTTTTGGTCTAAACTCCACTCGCCGTGTTTGGAGGAAGAAGAAGGATGAGTACAACCCCAAGAACACCATCCCAACCGTGAAGCATGGAGGTGGAAACATCATTCTTTGGGGATGCTTTTCTGCAAAGGGGACAGGACGACTGCACCGTATTGAGGGGAGGATGGATGGGGCCATGTATCGCGAGATCTTGGCCAACAACCTCCTTCCCTCAGTAAGAGCATTGAAGACGGGTCGTGGCTGGGTCTTCCAGCATGACAACGACCCGAAACACAAAGCCAGGGCAACTAAGGAGTGGCTCCGTAAGAAGCATCTCAAGGTCCTAGAGTGGCCTAGCCAGTCTCCAGACTTGAACCCAATAGAAAATCTTTGGAGGGAGCTGAAAGTCCGTATTGCCCAGCGACAGCCCCAAAACCTGAAGGATCTGGATGGAGGAGTGGGCCAAAATCCCTGCTGCAGTGTGTGCAAACCTGGTCAAGAACTACAGGGAACGTATGATCTCTGTAATTGCAAACAAAGGTTTCTGTACCAAATATTAAGTTCTGCTTTTCTGATGTATCAAATATTTATGTCATGCAATAAAATGCAAATGAATTACTTAAAAATCATACAAATGTGATTTTCTGGATTTTTGTTTTAGATTCCGTCACTCACAGTTGAAGAGTACCTATGATAAAAATTACAGACTTCTACATGCTTTGTAAGTGGGAAAACCTGCAAAATCAGCAGTGTATCAAATACTTGTTCTCCCCACTGTATAAAACCAAAAAACTATGTTCAAATGTGGGTAGGGTTAAATGTGGAATGCCTGGTCAAGTGCACAACCAACACTTCCTGTCCTTTCAAAGTAGGAGGTCACCCTTCTATTAATTTATTCATAGCTGCCCATACCATGCCACAGTGCCAAGATAAGATTTCTCAATTTCTGCATACGATTTAGTGTGTATTGACTTAATGAAACGCTGTTACTGTAAATGGTTAGCTGACTGATAAATCCTCGATACCTAGTTAATCATTGGTAATGTTATTAAAACCTAATTTTCTGCTTATAAATCGATCTGTGGACACCGTAAATTGAAATGGCTTGCAGTGAGCGATAGCCCTGGTTCCCACGAACAAGTATATTTTCTGAGCCTGTGTGATGTAGGATGTGAAATCTGAGAGCCCTTGAAGATGGGATGTCCCTCCTACTATTTCATTCGCTATTCCTACTGTCTATCAACTCCTGGCTGAACCATATGTCACATGCCTGCAATCTTTACATCGTAAAGTAGCAGGAGAGAGTGGTTTCATCCAAGTAGCACTTTCAGAGCTCGATTTATAGCTATTCTTCTAAAATAATTCATATATTTTAAACACTTTGTTTGTCATAGATGGACAAGATTAATATGAGATGAAAGACAGGTTCATAGAGAGTTCAGGAAGCCAAGCTAGAGCTCTGTGAGACGTGGTGGCAGACGTTTTGATCAAGAGAGACCATTAGAAAATATGCACATTGTCTCCAACACTAAACATACAAATATGTATTTTACAGTTATAAGGAAAGTAAAATATTATAGTTAGTTGTTTTATAATTTGATTATACTATATTTGTAAAGCATATAAGCCTTATTCATACAGTTTTGTTGAATAGAAAATACAAATTTGAAATATTTTATGATGTATCATATTTGTACTGTGTACTTGCGCTTGTGTCCTCAAAAATGACTACACCTCAGCAATGTATAACTATTTTTACCAGAAAGGTGAGATTTTAACCTTTCTTGGAGTATGCAGCATTACTAGTTATTGTTTATGACCCTCTCATGATAGTTACTTTTTGGGATTACATTTAGTTAGATTTAACTGGTTTAAATGATGCTATACAGCCAAAACAACAGTATCTATTGCTAGACTATTGATATTCCCTAGCTATAGTAGACATGTAAATATATCTGAAGCTACCCAGACCTGTCTGATCAGCCTGATAGGTTGCCATCGGTGTGTCCAACTGTGTGTGAATAGCAATGGAATTAAACATCCAACCAATGCCTCAATTGTCACCCAGAGGGTTGTGGGGTCCTGTCGAGAAGCAGCCCCTACCCCTAGACACGTGTGGAGATCTGAGAGAATTGGACAGGTGTATGAAATACCACCAAAATTCCACCAATGCATATCAGAGGGTAAAGTGGTGCTATCACCATGTCACCACCCATCAATCCCTCTTAAATCTCCACAATTGTCTAGACTCTCGGCTAGGGGTTGTTTCTGGACAGGCCATGGGTATTATGGTAGCTCAGTCAGTCAGTCAGTCAGTCAGACACTGTCAAAACAATTATAGCTATAATAGCTATCAAATATATTTGCTTCCTCTGTCCTTGGGAGAACCTCAATTGCATTTCCTTGATTCGTTACATCTTCTCGCCTCCTTCTCAAAACCCATTGGAGGAGAAGGTCAGAGGTCCCTCCCCTCTCACTTTCTTATCCAATGGGTTTTGAGAAGGAGGCGAGGAGAGAGGACATGAGGAATGAAGAAAATGCAATTGAGATTCTCCCATTGTTTCCTCCAATCCTCACCTCCCTCTCAAAGCACATTGGGGGAGAAGAGTGAAGGTTCCTCCCCTCGGGATAAAATGCACTTTTCAGGGAGAGGCAAGGAGTGGAGGAAACAAGGACAGAGGAAGCATATTTACATTGACACCGCCCCTTTGTTTTTACACTGCTGCTACTCACTGTTTATCATCTATACTGTACATAGTCCCGTTACCCCTAACTACATCAACAAATTACCTCGACTAACCTGTACCCCCGCACATTGACTCAGTACCGGTACCCCCTGTATATAGCCTCGTTATTGTTGTTTTATTGTGTCACTTTTTATTTAATTTTTTTCTTCAGATTATTTAGTAAATATTATAGAGAGGTTGAGTAAAGCACAAACAGACCTGGCTGCTAGGCATGAGAAAGAAACATGCAGTGTCCATGTGTCATGTGACATTTTGAATGCCATGTAGATGTTTTGTTGTTGCTAGGAGTTACGGTCTCATTGTGCCTACCTAGAGTCTTATTCCTGTAACTACACGCGTGAAGCTGCAACAAAATCATATTTAAATGTGTATCAAACCATTTTTTAATTTTGACCTAGATGTCACACATTTATTTATAGAAAGACCCATATACAAATTCTGTTTTCATTAGAGTTTGAAAAACAAATTTCTTATAATCCAGCCCCAAATACGCAGGAAGGCAGGCCTAGGTAAAGTGCTCATAATCCAGCACTAAGAGTTTGTTTCACTAAGCCACCATAACATTTCACATGTAGGCTACAGCCTGTCTAAAGGATGGCTCAACTATCCATGCATTACTGATGTTTTAATTACTTTAATGAACCACTAATTGTCTGCTATGATTAAAATCGTTAAAAGCAGATTGAATTCATTAAAGGGATAGGCCTAATATCCACAATTACAATCACTGTCAGGCACACAGAAAACATGATCAGAAGAGAAATTAAAGTAAAGAGTTGTCCTCTGGGCCCCGAGTGGCGCAGCGGTCCAAGTCACTGCATCTTAGTGCTAGAGGCATGACTACACACAACCTGGTTCGAATCAAGACTGTATCACAACCGGCCGTGATTGGGAGTCCCATAGGGCAGCGCACAATTGGCCCTGCGCCGTCCGGGTTTGGCCGGTGTAGGCCGTCATTGTGAATAAGAATTTGTTCGTAACTGACTTGCCTAGATAAATAAAGGTTAAATAAAGTCAGGATTTGAGACTGACATGAAATGCGACTACAATATCGAATATCGTTCAATGAGGATTTCTGTGAAGTTTCGTAGGCTACGTCTACTTTCCCGCTTTGAGATTACTGTGGAATCTCTGTTGTCTAAATGGTTATGAACGCTGGAACTATTTCTTGGAGAATGCAGAGGCCCATGTTAACTAATGAGTGGGCCTAAAAGAGGACTTGACAAGTTGAGACGAAACTAAGCAAGTGTGCATGCCGACAAGGCATTAAAAATACATTTGCAGTCAATCAGTGAACAACACTCAGTGTGTGACATTATGCCATCTCAAAACAACACGACACAAAACATTTAACACTATACTGAGCAAAGGTCTGTCTCAACAGACACCTCTACATAGAACCATAGAATCTGTCAAGTTCAATCAAACACTGAGGTTAATGTATGTTACATGCAGATTTGAACCACAGAGGTATAACAATCTCTCCCTCTCTGTCTTTCTGTCTGTCTGTTTGTGTGTGTGTGTGATAATGAACACATCTGCAACGCCAAACGACCGCCTAAAGAAAGCGTGATGAGTCAACCCTGTTTCCTGCTTGAGGGCGGTAGACAGTTGAGATCTATCTGCTCTCAGGGTACAACCCTAGAAGTGTGTCTAGATGTCTATGGGCTGTTTTTATCAGCCTGCTGTCTACCACCATTCACAGCGTGGTAGAGCCAGCACCATACACACACTAAACTCTGCGTTACCTTTGAGATGTGGATCTAAACTAATCCTTTTGCTATAGCTAATGGAGAGTAATGTAAAATAAACTATAATTAAGCAATAAGCCACGAGGGGGTGTGGTATATGGCCAATATACCACGGCTAAGAGCTGTTCTTATGGATACAGCCGTTAGTCGTGGTATATTGGCCATATACCACAAACCCACAAGGTGCCTTATTGCTATTATAAACTGGTTATTAACGTAATTAGAGCAGTAAAAATATGTTTTTGTCATACCCGTGGTATACGGTCCGATATACCATGGCTGTCAGCCAATCAGCATTCATCTTCAGCCTGAGAAACTTTAGTAGTCCCAACAGATTTTCAGAACACAAACCATTTAACCACAACAACGAAAACCATACATAATATCTCCCCTCAGAAATGCAATTTCATCCAAAAATAAATCCAAAATACACAATACTATTTTGTTTTCCCATGCTTAGCGCAGCTGTTTCAGATTATTTCTCTCCACATTCGTTCAGTTACTATCAACAACCCTGTAAAATCAATGTTTGTCAATCACCAAAATACTAGATCTCTATGCTACTTTGCACCAATACATATAAATATCAGTAACTTTTCGTTTCCCATTGAAAAGAACCAGAGAGAACTCAAAGTACAAAACCATTTATCTGCAAATGACCATGTCATCGCACCTTGAATATCTTTCATTCACATGAATGCCTTGCTTAAGTGCTGAGGCATGATGCTGGGCCCATTTCACACATACAACAGATCCATAAACACCTACACTGTGAAATCCATCAACAACATGAATCCATGGAGTCCAGAAACCCTCCACAATGGGAGTCTATTACTCCACCCTTATTCCAATCTATTATGTCATAAATACCATGTAATCTAGCTAGGGTATTTATGCTGAGAAGACAAGTGTTGAATTTACGCAATATTTTAGGACATAACTTCATATACATGTTATGTGTGAAAGACTAATCATTAATACAATGTATATGACATATGGGCTAGGTTACAGTATGTATTTGTCAAATCAACCAAACCCAACCATAACTCCCCATTATTGCATAATCATTCCACCTAGATGGCTTCACACATGAAGTCAGAGTGCAGTCTCAAAACATGTCAGTATTTCATGTCAACATTATTATAATGCTGACTTGTTTTTAGAGCAGCTCTATTTATTAAAAGATATGTATGACTACTACACACTGAAATGTAGAGTAGATAAGATGCCTCAGGTAATTCAAATCGGTATTAAAGAATTTTACACTTAACTGAAAGAATTGTTCACTTGAATTAACTGAAAAAAATTACTTGCATTAAACAAGTTGAAATACAGCACAGCATTTCACTGAGACAGTATAACCCACATAATCCTCAAGGGATCTTGGGGCAAATATGTCCTCTCTCTCTCTCCCCCAACTCTCTCCCTTTCTTTCACTGTGACTCTCTCTCCCTCTTTCTTTCACTGTGACTCTCTCTCCCTCTTTCTTTCACTGTGACTCTCTCTCCCTCTTTCTTTCACTGTGACTCTCTCTCCCTCTTTCTTTCACTGTGACTCTCTACCCTCTTTCTTTCACTGTGACTCTCTCTCCCTCTTTCTTTCTTTCACTGTGACTCCCTCTTTCTTTCTTTCACTGTGACTCTCTCTCCCTCTTTCTTTCACTGTGACTCTCTCTCCCTCTTTCTTTCACTGTGACTCTCTCTCCCTCTTTCTTTCACTGTGACTCTCTCTCTCTCTCCCGCTCTCTCGAAAACATGGGACAACCAAAAATAAATCAGTAGTCATTCTCCCATGTCCTTGGCTGTTATTTTGTGTCCACATCACAATCCAGAGCTCAGATAGTATTGTTGTGATGTTATCCTACCCGGTGACTCATTAAACAAACACAGCTTTCAAAAGTTTCTCTCCTCACAAGAGTCACTTTCACCAGGTCAGACAGCCTTTCTCGGAAGTCTAAAGGTTACCCACGCTACGGGGAATCCTCATGCCCCTGTCACAACTCTCAGCGGGCTGTGTCACCCCAGCTGTAAGACAGACTTACCACGTCCCTAAACTCCTGGATCCAAACCTGGATCCACACGGATACACATTCACAGTGATCACAGACAATATCTGGAAGAAAACAAGGGTGACAAAGTCAAATGTTTTGCAAGATATTTAAGGCCTGCATGCGTCGCGGTTCCTCCACCCAAGGATGAATGATTACTTCCTCCCTCCACTGGGTTTTGCAAGAGCCAGAGCACAGGCCTGCCTCTCTTCACCTCTGCTGCACTGTTCGAGGATTGAGCAACAACAGTGAACATGCCTGGCCCTGAGACCTCTTAAGGAGTGTGTAGCTTGCAGTGAGCTCACTGAGCGAGAGAGTGCTAAGATGACATCAGCACTCAGCCAAGCAGCAGTGAGGCAGCACTAAAGGCCTGGCCGGGCTGGGCAGTGCCGGGCCGGGCCGGGCTGTGGAGCCAATGAAGGGAAGGCAGTGGCTGGGTGACCACACGAACCACACCCTCTAAATAACACACAAACTCTACCCTCTCAGGAGACTCTGGGGGTTCTAATCTTTATATGTCATTACAGTTCACAAAACACTGGTGGTTTCTGCTGGATAGAAATCACAGCCATACTCCTTAAATTAGTAAACCCTGCTGGAGCACATATCAGAGATTATACGTTTGGGCCTCCAGCATTGCACCCCACTCCAACCCTTCCCGACTACGAGGTAGTCTTTGTTTGTACTTCTGCTCACGGTCATTCCATGTACACATGGCTCTGCATGGCAGCTCCTCTGATCTAGAGTCTCAACCTGAGGCAACCAGAGGTTTGCATTCAAGAGGCCCAATGGAGCAGCTCACCAACGAACGGATTCACCCAGCCGCAGCAGCCCTGCTGCATCAAGACAGAAGAGACCCACCCGCCATTGAAGTCAGGACATAGTTGAGTAATTGGCTCTCTGTAGTGTCAGCGCAAATTGGAGGGACATATTTGGTAAACAAAGCCATAAAGTCGGCTGCTCTGAAGCTAAACTGATTATCTTCTTTAGCTTAGCAGTGGCTAGGTGCAGGGCATTCTCCTAGATCACTCAACATGTCTCTTGATCCACAGAGGAACAGAGAAAGTGAAAGAACTCGCTGTCATACTACTTGACTTAACATGCTGGCCCTGTACAGGAACTGTTCCAGGTTACACTACAGTAAGTCAGTGATAGGAAATGGAGTAGTCTGAAGAAAAATTATCCACTCAACCGTAGGCCTACATCCTGGTTGAACAGAGGAGGAAACTTTGCCTTAGTTGACCTATGCTCAAGGAGCTTACAAACAGCAGGGCAAGAACCGTCTGCTGTGCCGCCTACAGTTGACTGACAACTCTGGTGGCACAGAGAGCCATGTGGCTGCAAGTGGCAAAAAGTTCAACTTTGTTCAATAATATAATAAATAATAATAAATAATAAATGCCATTTAGCAGACCCTTTTATCCAAAGTGACTTAAAGTCATGCGTGCATACATTTAACGTATGGGTGGTCCCGGGAATCAAACCCACTATCCTGGCATTACAAGCACCGTGCTCTACCAACTGAGACAAATACCCTGTGTGTTGCCTTGTATAATTCCAACTCTCCCTACACTAGCATTTCTGCCGCTGTTTGTAACCTGCTTCAGTTACAGCACATCTTTTCAACCAGTTCTAGTTTCCACCAGGAAGAGTGGGGCTGACATTATGATGACCACACTGAAGTGCAGCCCGTGAGGGACCATATACCTCCAGTGTTGTAAAGTGGAAAGAGTCCACTTTAAATAGATCCTGTGACTGTCCTAAATACACCGGTCACTAATCATTACTGAACATGGCTTCATTTGGATGTAAACTTTGTTCGAGTTAATCACAGGACATTCAGTCAAAGTAGTTTGTGAAATACGAGCAATGAACTCCCCAATGATTTCATTTCCAGGCAAGGGATGAGGTGCACTGTGCATTAATAACTGACACTTAAGACCCTACGACACACAGTATCAAACTGATACACCTTGTACATCAACCAGTGTGTAGGTAACTAAACAGCACTGTATCAGACTATATTAACCAGTGTGTAGGTAACTAAACAGCACTGTATCAGACTATATTAACCAGTGTGTAGGTACCTAAACAGCACTGTACCAGACTATATTAACCAGTGTGTAGGTACCTAAACAGCACTGTATCAGACTATATTAACCAGTGTGTAGGTACCTAAACAGCACTGTATCAGACTATATTAACCAGTGTGTAGGTAACTAAACAGCACTGTATCAGACTATATTAACCAGTGTGTAGGTACCTAAACAACACTGTACCAGACTATATTAACCAGTGTGTAGGTACCTAAACAGCACTGTATCAGACTATATTAACCAGTGTGTAGGTACCTAAACAGCACTGTACCAGACTATGTCGATAGGGAGACTCCACAGCTGAGCTGAAGAAGTAAATAAAGTCAAGATACAAGCTATCAGTTATTATCAACACGTAGCCTGGTTGCCTAAACTATGCACTGTTGCTTGGTTGTTGTTTATGTCATAGAGCTGATCACGCCATTTAGGTTGAATCAGGTCAAATCTACAGTAGAATGCTGATCCTCATGCACAGAACAAAAGACTCCTGCAAACCAATGATATTGTTCAGGGTCAGCAAGTTGCTGAACTTCCCACTTTATCTTTCTCTACAACAGGAATGCCTTTCAAAGGCCTCAGGTTGTACTTGTAGGAAGGACTTTGATCAAAAGGCATACAAATGCTGAGGGTTTGCAAAAGTACCTTGAGTGAAGTACGAGCAGCCATCTAGGGCAAAATGTGAATGCTACATTAAATAGTTATTTTTATTTTTTAACCTTTATTTAACTAGGCAAGTCAGTTAAGAACAAATTCTTATTTACAATGACGGCCTACACCGGCCAAACCCGGGCGACGCTGGGCCAATTGTGTGCCACCCTATGGGACTCCCAATCACGGCCGGTTGTGATACAGTCTGAATTCGAACAAGGTTGTCTGTAGTGACACCTCTAACACTGAGATGCAGTGTCTTAGACCACTGCGCCACTTGGGGCTGTCAGCCCATCAATCTTTGAAGCTTGTCTTGCATCACAGGGATGCATTGTATGACAACATGTGATGTCAACTCTGCTGGGTTACTAGAGAGTGAGCAGTGGGGTTGGTTCATAGACTGCTGTGATGGTTTGACTAACACCAGGGCTTACCATTGAGGTGACTGATTAACAAACTCTACTGCACCACAGGGCGTGAACAGGGCGTGCTCAACACAGGACTTATGGGTAGTAAAGCTGATTCACTCATAAGTAGCGTGTGAAACCTATTTAACAAAATCTTTCAGTTAACCCTTGAATGTCAAAAAACAGGACAGACAGTTCAGTGTAACTTTTCAACGGAAGTTGGCTATTGCATAGCCAGCAGATATGACCCACTTGCTTACAGCTGCACTAGGGTAAACTGACTATTGCGTAACAACAACTCAGAAAATACCAACCAGTTTTTTGTTTTTAATCTCATCCTCTTTTTCCTTCTTCTTATTAACTTTATTAGGATCCTCTCCACCGCTTGCTTGATCCATTTTGCGATTTAGTTCCTGTAAAGACTTCAGAAGATTCCTCAAAAGTAAACTCGACCACTCTTGTGAACACTTTCAAAAACAACCAGGGTTAGGTTCTCAAAAGCCATGCTAATCAAGCTGACATAATGAAAATGTTTGAAGTATTCCAAATAAAGGTCCGTTTCTTCTTTAGAATTGTATCCAGTTCCAAAGTAAAAGCTTCTTGCTTGACGAAGAAAGGTGTGGAAGGGTAGTGCTGTATCCGTCCATATGTCCTTTCAACACATTAGCAACTGTCTCAGTCCAATCCGCTGAGAAATCTGTCACAAAAAGAACAAGTGTATTTTGAATGTCAGTTTTAATCGTTCTCAGCAGTGATGCACAAATTTATCTAAAAATCCCTGCACCGCTCCACGTTTACACGTGCTTTCAGGAATTACCTAATTATTATGCAGGTACCTTTGCTGTGGATAGTGTACACCATAATACTGGACAGCAATGTGTCAAAAAAACCAAGTCAACGGTTTTTGTTTTATGAAGAAACAATGTTGCCATATACTAGCGTGAAACACAGTAAAATAAATATATTATTCCTAAACAAACTTAATAGTTGACAATCTGGCAAGGATAGTCACAATGAAACAACAGGATACAAATGTAACAGGGTTACTACCATGGTTATATGGATATCTTACGCTGTCAAGACTCATTGTTACATGCAACATAACTGCCTCAAAAGTATAAATGAAATGTTCTTAGATAGGACTGTCTAAGCGCTTACTTTAGAAATACATTGCAAAACGGTGAACAAAGGCATTTCATTTTACCTGAACAGCTTCATTAGACGGAATTGACTTAGTGCAATAGTTTACAATTGTATACAATGTAACAATTACATAAATCTGTCAAAGGAAACTCACAAATTCCCATCCCAAGCTTACCATTGCAACCAAACTTGATAGCAAGACTGAGTAGTTCTGTCCACCGAACATTCTGATTCGCCCACGAGCCATGTTAGGAAAAAGGGATTCCATCAACCATTGGTCACGTCAGCAATCACTCAATGGGTCGGGTTTGCTGACATCGACGAGGGGGTGTCACTAGTTACCACAGCCACAAAGTCAAATATATTTATATCGTACAAATTAATAAAAACAAAAAATAGATTTTTGGTCTTCATTTAAGGTTAGGCATAACGTTAGCAGTGTGGTTAAGGTTAGGGTTAATATTACGTTTAAAATATGATTTTAAGAAGATACATTTTAGAAATAGGCGGGGTTTAGGCATTTGTGGCTGTGGTAACTAGTGAAGACAGAGGGGGAAACTATTGTTGTCACGGAGACGTAAGACTGACTTCACAGTGACTGGATAGGATTTAATCATGAAAGGATGCCAGCGGATGCAAAGAAATTGAGCGCGCGCGCGAGAGAGAGAGAGAACAAAATAGTCTATTTACACTATTTGATAAAGCAAAAAGACATAAATGGAGGCAAAATAATATGAATTAAATATTAAGTAATATAAATATTAAATAAACAACACTAATTCCAAATTATATTGAGTAATTTAGGTTCACAGACTATAGCTGGATTTGCATGTTTGATTGCCTATTCACATCATGAGACATATTGAATACTTCAAAGTCTGATTTCAGTCAGACTTCATTTTGACCCTTGATGGGAAATTTGAAAGCATCGCCTTCATGCATGGTCTGTCTTACAAGAATACAGTTACTGGAGCAGAAAACTTTCCCCCACAATGGCCACAGACTGCAGGTGCCATTCCCCCCACATCTATTGATGTGCCATTCTGAATCATGCAGTCATTGATTTACAACAGAGTACACATGATGGAAGCTAATTGAGGCAATGCATTGAGGCCATTACTTTGAGAGTGTGTTCAAATGTATTGGAAATGCATGTACATTTAAATAGGGGCACAAATCAAAACTTTGTTGCTTAATGTGAAACAATTATGTAGATACTTATTTTGAGAGACAAGACAACAAACAGACATGTTGTAAGTACGTAATTAGTCAAAATAAAACACAGGCGAATGTTGACTGTCAAATTGGCACAAAAGGTGTTCACAAATTGTATGGTGCTCCCTTCTTGAAGCATTGTTGGTGTACAAGAGACACAGTTTTCAGTATAGGCCCTCTGCTGTTTCTAGAATGAGTGCTCTGGTGTTCACCAGTAAATCGTTTGGCATGCAGAGGGCACCATCTGGATATTCTTGGTGTGATAAGCCTGTTCTGTTTGTACAACTGGGTCTGGTTCAGTGGGAAGAAAAGGTTATGAAATAGAGTGAAACAAGGAAGGAACCACCTTATCCTATCCAATAAGAAGACTGAAACATCTTGTTACAGTGTGCCTTACTGAACACAACCCAGGACTGACTGTCCTGTTCTCCCACCTCTCCTCAGGCCTTGGGCAGGAAGCCACTAATGATGCCGCAACCGCCCTAGCTGTTGCTGTCCCAGCTGTTAGCCCTCTCGCGAGTGGGTGGGGACAACACCAGCACTAACACCCTAACCCTACCCCAACCCTCACCCTACACTCCGGGGTGGGTGATAAAAATCACTCCCATTGTTTAGAAAGAGAGTGAGTGTACCGTAAGCTCATTATCCCATTTAATTGCTTATAAGCTTTTGTTTTTGTTGTTCTTGTCAGGGAGTTTGTCCAACAGCTCACATTGACTGATTACATAGATAGTTCTCTTCCTGTTCCGAGTGTCTTTAAGGATGTGTACTAGCGCTTTGTTTAAATGAAACACAAGTTGTGTTTTTCAAGTAGTAAATAGACCGTAAATGTAATGCATTGAGTTTATCCAATAATGACATCTGTGTGGTGTCTAAGCATGTGTTAAACTAAGGAAGGGTAAAGATATATTAGACTGTGTACATCCAACATGTGTCGGCATTGCTAATTGGTTATTGAGTGTTTACCAATCCCAACCCCCCAAAAAAGTATTTGCCCAGGTACTTCAGTAACTATGTTTATCATGGTTTACAGTATAATAACATCAAGGCATCTAATTGCTATGCCCTGAAAAAACATGTATTATTTTACAATAGAAAGTAATAACTACCATTCACTGTGTGAGTAGCACTATGGACCTGCTCTTAGTAAGCTTACCAAGACCGCAAGAATGGGACAGAGTGTTCTGAATGAATGGATCTCTGAGTCACACACTACTAGATCTCCTGTCACTCAACATCCTGACCGTAGAAGATGAATGACCCCCAGCCTGTGTGTCCAGCTGTCCACTTTACCTCCTGGCTTCTTTGAAGATACATCTGTGTCTGTCGAGTCCAGCCAGGTTGCTAGTCACACACTGGGGCATGGGCCTAGGGTTATAAACTGTTGTTCGATGATTTACACTACAGTAAGTATGCAGATTAAGTGTGTGTATCGGCCTACTACATTTGGTTTAGTAGTCCAGGCAAGGCATGTAGTGCATATACAGGACCAAATGCAGTTATTCACATGCTGTTTTTGCACATTTTGTTGTGTTACAACTTGGAATTAAAGTCGATTTAATTGGGATTTCGTTGTCACTGTTCAACACAAAATATTCCACAATGTCAAAGTGAAATACATTCTAGACATTTTTACAAATGAATAAATAATAAAAACAACAAATGTCCTGGTTAAATAATTATTCACTCTCATGAGTTAACAAGTACACAGACAGACAGACAGACAGACAGACAGACAGACAGACAGACAGACAGAGACAGAGACAGACAGACAGACAGACAGACAGACAGACAGACAGACAGACAGACAGACAGACAGACAGACAGACAGACAGAAAAAAAAAAATAGACATTGCATAGTAAGGGTGGATGGCTGAATATGTACACTATACATTGTTACAGAGTGTTAGGTGAAAACAAATTGATAAAAATATATCAAGTTGATAAATAAGGAGTATTTGCATAGTTAACTAAACTATACAGGTCGATGGCAGATAAATACTTAAATAGCTAAAAGTGCGTATGATATAAGTGAGGGTAATAATAGCTTACTTAATATACAGTCTGGTTAAATGAACAGGTAAGTGAATATTTTGCATGGTTAAATTAGCTGTACAGGTAAAATATACAGTTACATTTACAGGTAAGTTAATATTTGCATGGTTACATTAACTGTACAGGTAAATGACAGGAAGAGATACTTAAATAGCTAAATGTGTGTATGATCAAATTTAGGGTAATAATATGAATTCCCTTAAAATACAGTCCTTAGTGCAGCGTTTAATTACAGATAAATGCACGTATTGCACATCCGATATACTAAAAGCAATGAAAAAAGATACAACTGACAGGATACTAATATGCATTCCTGAGTGAATGACTACATAAGTTCGGTCCAATAATTACTTACAATATTGCACGTGATATGATATAACAACTTTACATGAATATGTATATACAGACCTGAATGAATAAATAATTCCTGAGTGAATGAGTGATTACAGACCAGTTGATGTGGTAACAAGTATTATGACTTTTAGGGGTTAATGATTCATCCTGCAAAGTCTTACAACTTTGATTTAGCCAACTGTGATCAAAGTACAATTTAATATGAAATACTAATTGAATATGAAAGAGTGGATTAAACTCTCTGAAATGCAGTGACTTTTACACAGGAACACAATACATTTCTTTAGTGGCCAATCAATGAATGTGTGTTTCTCGAGAATGCATCCTCTCCATCTCACATGCAAAAAAGACATTTCCTGTCTCCACTGTACTATAATGAGGTTTTGGGCCCCAGCTGTCCCAAAGCGGCTCCAAAACACTGAACTAGGGAATTTTATTCACCATCTGTCCCTACTGGACTCATTATCACCACAAGTTATTTCAATTGAAAGTTTCATACAAAAACAAGTTGATAAGTTTAACTGCTGAATCACTGTTGCCCCTCGAACAGATGATTTGACACATTTTAAGACGTGATGCAGCATTCTGTGATCAGTGTGAGATACATGTGACAATGCTCTGCCCTTTGGTTTACAGGCTTGATCAAACTGTAGAAAGTACCAACTGTATCTCTGTCTGTAACTCCAATTTGATCAATAGGCTACATCATAAGCATGTATAACCATATTTATATATGCTTTATCACAATACACAAAGATTATTCTGTTTAGAGAGCTTTTTTATTATGTCACAGAGCTAACTAGAACCTATGTTCACACCCTGTCACATACACAATAACGGTTTGAAACATTGCTTTGCTGTGTTTGTTTTCATCCATCTCTTGGTAGCACTGCACGCGTCAGTCAACATCTGCTTGCCATGTCTATAATTAAATAAATAGAGCTGTGCTGGATGCTAGCTGGATACTGGACATCACTCTCCCTTGAGTCAGCATGCCCATTTTATCTACACTCCTGTGGGCCTGGAAAACAGATGTCATTGCTCTCTTTTCATCCAGGCTCACAGTGCCCTGTCGGATGATTTCCTGTGGATGTCAATGAAAGGGCTGGGCTTCCATTTTTGCAAGGAGGACACCTTCGGTCCATTCAAAAGCATGACACATCTTTCTGAATTGTATAGATTCTGCACTGCAGCTCCTTTCAGATAGCTTTGTTGAGAGTCCCAGGTGTCGGATCTTACCCTCGTAATGGTAGATACACATGATAGACCACTGCTTCAATGGAAGTGGAGAGATTCAAGTTAACATTGGTAGTTAACTCTTCTTATAAAGCTGAATTCTGTCAATCAATGCACCTTATATGGGTTGGACATCTCTATACGCATATACAGTACTAGTTGTAGATCAGAGAGTTAGACGTTCATTCTTTATATTTGTTGTATGGCCAGACTCCAGAGCACAAAAACAGACCCTCCAAATGGCTCTGAAACTTTTGCTTTTTTATCCTGAATATAACTTTCAATCATTTGCATTCAAGTTAAATTTCAACATTTTGTTTAGTCATGATTCTTGTGCCGGAGTAGAGAAAAAATCCCAGCATCCTTTGCACTTATTATTCAGCGCCATGTCTTTCCAGTTACCTGGCATCATAGGGTTTGTAGAGACAGCTGAAGCCAGGCCTAAAGAAAGCACTGTGTTTAGACCTGAGAGATGAAAGGGAAATGAGTAGTACATTATTCATTGCCCTCCCACTGTACCACTCTTGGCTGGCAGAGTTAACACAGGGAGGATAGAGGACAATTCAGGGTAAACTCTACTCTGTACTATTGCTGCAAAACAATATGATACCGGCCACATTCAATTTATTTTAATTTCCTGTCAGAAATCTTTAGAACCACAGAATACCAGACTTGGGTTTGAATGGTAATATTTTTGTTTATCTGCGATTGATTGAGCTCGCCTGGTACAATGGAACCAATGAATTAGTCCCAAAACTGGAACCCTGTCCTTTTCTAGCGCTCCAGGCAGGCTCAATCAAATACTTGAAGATATATACAGTACTATTTGAACCCAGGTCTGCTGTTTACCACTTCCATCAGACTTCTACTCTCCTAATTTTGTATTATTATTATTTATTTTTTTCACCTTTATTTAACCATGTGCTTCTGTGCTCAACCATCTTCCCCCTGCACCCTGGCACCTCATCGTAGTAGTTTATGGAGTAAACATCATCAAGCTGAGCACACATGAAAACTAGAGCTGTCAATAAGGGGAGTCTAACTGGTTTGGAGATTTCATTTGACTGCAGGCAAAAAGGTGTTTGCTATGTAGATACTGGCATACAGGTTAAATTGAGTTGAATTAAGACACAATATTTGTTATGTAAAAGGAAATCTATAGGATATTTAAAGATACAGAAATATAACCTCACGCAAATAGAAAAATGATCTTTCTAATTAAAAAGTATCTTTCTAATAAGAGCAGGTATAAAATTACCTGCTGTAGCCTAAGTACTGCATTTCAAGGTGTCAGTTCATTGTTAAGAAGTACTGTATGTGATGCCAGAAGTACTGTATGTGATGCCAGAAGTACTGTATGTGATGCCAGAAGTACTGTACATCACATACCATTGTTTCTGAAAACCAACTCCAGAGATACAGCAGCTCTTTGTACTTTCATTTCTGTTGCAGCTTTGCTGTTCATGACCTAACTCAAATCAAATCAAATTGTATTTGTCACATGTGCCGAATTCAACAGGTGTAGACCAACAATGCAATTTTAAGAAAATAGAGTTAAGAAAATATTTACTAAATAAACTAAAGTTTTTAAAAAAGAACACAATAAAATAACAATAACGTGGCTATATACAGGGGTACCGGTACCGGTAACTCAGGTAATCTCTGAGCTGATGTAACAAAAGAGATTGAAGGACAGTCTGTCTACTTCTGATGTCTCATCAATAGCAGCAGTCTGGGAGGGAGAAGCCTTATAAGGTCTTAGTTAACTCCTCAGGAGCCAGGCTCACGGGTTGCCATGGCACCCAACTACTTGAGGATTCTGCTGCAGGCCACTTTGCCTTTAGCAGCGCTGGGAATGGAGAGTGGTCACGTGACCAAGACGGAGCCAGTGGAAGTGGGCTGATTGGTGATGGATGCTGCACTCAGCACTGGCATTAGGCTTGCTAACTGATAAGCTGCATCTTGGGCTATTGACGTTTGGATCAATAGACTTCTGGGTATCCACAATATTATTTGTGTGAACCGTCTCTTGAACAATCCAATATTGCCATTTCACAACGGAAAAACGCAGCATGATTTCCCAAGTATTGTAGCATAATTACTGGACATTTTGATAAAAGTAATCTGCAACAAGGGGGATGGATGGCAGTCTTCAAAGCATTTATAGCAATGGTTATCAACTGTACTGCAGGGATGGAACCAAAGTCGAAGACGATTGAGGTAGTGGTGGCAGCTGCAGAGAAGTATTTGGGTGTGCGAAACTTGACATTAGACGAGTTGATGGCATGAGGTAGGAATACATTTATTTAATTAGTGGAGTAGGGTGGTAAGTTTATTTATTTTAATATGGAAATTAGAGAGTGTAGTATTAGATGATAGGGTATTTCTTTATTAAAGTTTAATTTTCAAGCAAAGTATAAATTAGTTGTACTCCAGTTTAGTAGATGGCAGTAATGCAACAAATTGGATGCCAATCGCCGTTAAACCTCATAGAAGAAGAAGAAGAAGAAGAAGAAGAAGAAGAAGAAGAAGAAGAACAGAGGGATGACCTCTAATGACCCTTTTTCTGTGTTCAGAGTGACATGTTGTGAAGGTACACAAAACAGCCTAGCTCTCCATCCGCAGACTAGCGCACTGTAAATGGTTCCTATTGTTCCATCTAGGACTGAGAGGGGATACAGGACATGCGGAGTGGTTTCCTACAGAACAGAGCTCAGGCAAGCATGGCACTGTACTCACCTATTTATTTGTGGCATGAATCACTCCCCATACTCGCCTTACACTTCAGCTCCACTATAAGCGTGGTGTTGCTTTGTCAGCAGCATCATGTTAATGTGAAGTTCTACCTGCTACACAGAGTGTGTTGTTTTGAGAACGGAGAAGAGTGGAAGAGCATCTGTATTCTATTGTCCCCTACTGTACTCTACCATATTCATCCATTAAGCATCGGTACCATAGCTTTGGTCCAGTTTTCAAAATAACTCTTAAATTGTTGTTAGTGGTTGTTGCTAATTTCACATTGCTTTTGTTTACATTGTTAACATAGTCTAGCTAGCTATCTAGAGTTTCTGCTAGCTAGCTGGTAGCTTCTTGACTTCATAAATCTATGTAAAATAACCAGTGGTCTAGTGGAGGCCATATGCAACCACAATCAACTTTATTTCTCATTATTTCAATTCCCAAGAGCGTGTCAGCCGTCAAAAACTTGTACGCTGCCAATGGACGAGACCCAATGAGAGCGCAACATGGGCAGAATAGTAGCTTTCAGTGACTTTGTGTTGTGGTGTGAGCAGAACCACCTTCAGCTCAACATCAGCAAAACAAAGGAGATGGTGGTGGACTTCAGGAGAACCAAGGCACAACTGACTGCAGTCCCTATACAGGGGATGGATGTGGAAATGGTTGGGTCATACAAGTTCCTGGGAGTCCATCTGGACAACAGGCTGGAATGGGCTGGTAACACCGGGGCCCTGTACAAAAAGGGCCAGAGCCGACTCTACTTTCTGAGGAGGCTCAGGTCCTTCAACGTGTGCAGTAAACTACTGCATACCTTCTACCAGTCTGTGGTGGCCAGTGCCATCTTTTTTGCAGTGGTGTGCTGGGGAGCAAACATCAAAGCCGGTGATGCTTCTCGGGTAAATAAGCTGATCAGGAAGGCTAGCTCTGTCCTGGGGATGAGCCTTGACACTCTAGAGGAGGTGGCGGAGAGACGGATCCTGGCCAAACTGCTGGCCATCATGGACAACGTCACCCACCCTCTGCACGCTATGGTTATGACGCAGAGGAGCACTTTCAGTCACAGACTGATCCCACCACGGTGTGCCAGAGAGCGCTACAGGAGGTCCTTCCTGCCGGCGGCTATTAGACTATATAATGCCTCACCGGGGTGCCGTGCCGTCGGCAACATAGATCTGGAACTGTTGGGGTGCTAGGACCTAGTTTAACAATTATGCATCCATCCGTGAGTAACTCTGGTCCGTCAGCACTCATTCACTCAGGACCTACTGATTCATGCAGGTCTGTATATACATACTCATGTACAGTTGTTATATCATATCACGTGCAATATTGCTAGTTATTCTTGGACCTAACTTACGTAGGCATTCACTCAGGAATGCATATTAGTATCCTGTCAATTGCACCTTTTCTCATTGCTTTTAGTATATCGAATGTGCAATACGTGCAGTTGTCTGTAATTAAACCCTGCGCACTAAGGACTGTATTTTAAGGGAATTACTATTATTACCCCAAATGATATCATACACACATTTAGCTATTAAAGTATCTCTTCCTGTCATTTACCTGCACAGTTTGTGTAACCATGCAAGTATTCACTTATCTGTAAATATAACTGTATACTTAACTGTACAGCTAATTTAACCATACAAAATATTCACTTACCTGTTCATTTGGCCAGTCTGTCTATTAAGTAAACTATTATTACCCTCGCTCATATCATATGAATTTTAGCTACTGAAGTATTTCTCTGCCATCGACCGTATAGTATAGTTAACCATCCAACATCCACCAATGTATAGTGTACATATTCAGCCAACCACCCATACTATGCAATGTCTTTTTGTAGCTTTTTTTTATATCTTGTATTTCTATACTTTTTCATACTGCCGCTCTATGTATCATGTACCGTGTATCTGTCTTTTGTGTACTTTTGTTGTGGCATTTTGCACCTGCCCTGTGTTTTGTTGTAGCTGCTTGACAATGAAATTTCCCCCCAGGGGGATCAATAAAGTATCTATCTATCTATCTATCTATCTATCTATCTATCTATCTATCTATCTATCTATCTATCTATCTATCTATCTATCTATCTATCTATCTATCTATCATTGATTTCAAAGGAAGCATTCCCCTTTTTTGATTCCACCTCGAGTCACGTTGGTTGAGCGCCCTCCAATTCTTTTACATTATTAATATTTAAGTTCATTTCATATTTAAGTTAACTGCCACGTGATTCTCCGCCCATGTAGGCAGCCTACTCTATTTCAATGAGACCACACATATAGGAGCACTTGAACTTGCACGCCCAACTATGAGGAGAGGTAGGCTACTGAAGTTGAAGAAGCAAATTCTGAGTGTGTACTTTTAATACAGACTAACGCATAAAAAACTAGAAAATTACCGTTTCCAAATAATCTGCAGGACAACAACAATATTTAAATCCCAAAGTCGTCTGTCTGCCGCTCGCAGCATGATAAATGCCGACCGTGCCGCAATGATCTCTGTTGTGACCGCAGTTCCCGCGGGATGCAGTCCTCTGGGAGAAGCGGGTGGAGGCGGGAACTACAGCAACGTTATGAGCTGGCAGCTGGAGTGCCGCCGGCAGTGTAGTATCCGATCAGGGGCGCCGGAGGGCGGTATCCAATTGTCCCAAATTCAAGTGGGCGGGCCGGCCCTGCATTTCCCATATACTTGAGTCTCTTCGGCTCCCCTCTATCCACTGGGATAATTTTCCTTTGACCCTATTACGGGGGCTGATTCACTGCCTTACTAGTGCTCTTCCATAGAAAATTTGTAAAGGAAAAGTGAAAGTCACCCAGTAAAATACTACTTGAGTAAAAGTATAAAAGTATTTGGTTTTAAAATACTTAAGTATCAAAAGTAAAAGTACAAGTATAAATCATTTAAAATTCCTTATATTAAGCAAAGCAGACCACTACATTTTCTAGTTTTTTTTATGTATTTACGGATAGACAGGGGCACGCTCCAACTCTCAGACATAATTTACAAACAAACATGTGTTTAGTGAGTCCACCAGATCGAAAGTAGGGATAACCAGGGAAGTGTGTGATTTAGACAATTTTCCTGTCCTGCTAAGCCTTCAAAATGTAACAAGTACTTCTCAGGGAAAATGTATCTAGTAAAAAGTACATTATTTTCTTTAGGAATGTAGTGAAGTAAAAGTAAAAGTTGTCAAAAAAATGTATAGTAAAGTACAGATACCCCAAAAAACTACTTAAGTACCTAGTTCTTTAAAGTATTTTTATTTAACTACTTTACACCACTGGGAGGGGTGCATCATGTCGTGCCAGGCTTTTTTCGCAATCCTTGACATGAGTGGGTTGAGTCACTGACGTAATCTTCCTGTCCGTCTCTTGCACCCCCTCGTGCGGTGGAGATGATCTTTGTGGACTATACTCAGCCTTGTGATTTATTTTTATTTAACCTTTTATTTAACTATGTCAGTTAAGAACAAGGTCTTATTTACAATGACGGCCTACCTACCTACAGGGACATCCATAGTGGTATGTGCCCCTGGAGCAAATTAGGGTTAAGTGCCTTGCTCAAGGACACAACGACAGGTTTTCACCTTGTCGGCTCGGGGTTACTGGCCCAACGCTCTAACCACTAGCAAAGTGGGTGTGTTTATATCCTGCCAGGTTGGCCCTGTTCGGTTGGCCCTATCATCGGATGGGGGCACAGTGTCCGCTGACCCCCCCCCCCCCCCCCCCCCCTTTCTCAGCCTCCAGTATGTATTCTGCAATAGTCTATGTGCAGGGAGGCTAGGGTCAGTCTGTCCTATCTGGTGAGATTCTCTTGTCTTATCTGATGTCCTGTGTGAACTTAGTTGTGCTCCCTCTAATTCTCCCATCTCTCTCTCTCCTTGAGGAGGACCTGATCCCTACAGTGTAGGACCATGCCTCGGGACGACCTGGCCTGATTACTCCTGGCTGTCCCCAGTCTACCTGGTCGTGCTTCTGATCCAGTTTCCTCTGTTCTGCCTGTGGCTATGGAACCCTGACCCTGACCTGTTCACCATACGTGCTACCTTGTTGCTGTTTTCAACCCTCTCTCTCTCTCTACTGCACCTGCTGTCTCGACCTCTCTCGACCTCTGAATGCTTGGCTATGAAAAGCCAACTGACATTTACTCCTGAGGTGCTGACCTGTTGCACCCTCTACAACCACTTTGATTATTATTTGACCCTTAATGGCCATGTACTCTTATAATCTCCACACTGCACAGCCAGAGCCTGGTTCCTCTCTAGGTTTCTTCCTACGTTTCTGCCTATCTTGGGAGTTTTTCCTAGCCACTGTGCTTTTACATCGGCATTGCTTGCTGTTTGGGTTTTAGGCTGGGTTTCTGTATAAGCACTTTGTGACATCTGCTGATGTAAAAAGGGCTTTATAAATACATTTATTTGATTTAGGAGTGCCAGCCTATGGATATACATTATGAAAGGGCTTGTTCAGTTGGACTGGGGAAACACAACACCACTAAAGTTGTAATAAGCACTCTTCATAATGAACATTGGGAAAATGTCTCTGTTGAACTCAAGGAAACAGTCTACTTTTCTCTTTTACTTGATTGCCATTGCCACAACCTGGTCTCAGAGCATTTCATATTATTCTTTATGTAAATCCGAGTATGATATGTTATGTTTTCTTTGGTATGAATTAACTTGTGGATGCCCATCACTCGTTTCATATGATATGTTACGAATTACAAATTGTATTATATGTCACAAATTTGCAAAACGTACAACATGTTATGAATTTGCAAAATGTACAATATGTTATGAATTTGCAAAACAAATTACATTTACGAATTCTAGCTAGGTGGCTAACGTTAGCTAGCTGGCTAAAGCTAGCTAGGCTAGTGGTTAAGGTTAGGGGTTAGGCTTCAGTTTAGAGGGTTAAGGTTAGGGTTAGCTAAGTAGTTGCAAAGTAGATACAAATATTAAGTAGTTGAAAAGTTAGCTAAAATGCTAAAGTTGTCCGTGATGAGATTCAAACTCGCAAACTTTGGGTTACTAGACGTTCACGTTATACGCCCACCCATCCACCCCGACCGTTATACATCCACCCCGACCAACCACCCTACTTTAGTTTTTCCATTAAGTAACCATCTGTTCTATGTAATCATACCATATGTGACATATCATACTAATTTGAGTGTCCCGGATTTAAGTTTACTATGTTACGTCTAGTCTATGAGACCAGGCTGATTACCATTATTCATTTAGGCAAATATTCAATCACACAAATTGCATGGCCAGTTACTGTTACAGTATGATTAGCAGTAATGGAAACTTTATTATTCCCAAAGGGGAAAGCAAAGGAGGCAGTCGGTCCAGACGGACAGACATTTCAACAAAACAAGGGATTATGGGTTGAGATACATCGTAGTGTTGAAGTGGTTCCACTACACAGCAAGGTCAGAATGATTAAGAATTACTTCATTAAATGTTAATTTATTTTATTTGTGTACAAGTGAACATGTGCCAGCAGTAACATTATAAAATAAAAATGTCTACATTTTAGATGCTAATGCCATCCCTTCCTCTGAACTGCAAAAACAATTACCAGAATTAATTACATTTCTAGATCCCTATTGACGAGCCAGTGTTGCTGAAGTGCTGTGGAGGATAGAGTTTCATCCTTCCTGTTCTCTAGTGTCCAATCACAGGATTCCATCATGCTCCCAGGTTCTCTTCTCACAACTGACTGGGTACCAAATATAAAATCACTCAACAAGAAGCACTTCCAACCTATCTATTTTTCATTTCAGTGACTTCAGCTGAAGGGGAACAACATTTTAGAGTTGAAGAAAGTACAAGTCTGGAACATCACATTTTCACAGATCTGAACTGGTTTTTCTATGATCAGTGAAAAGAGAACTACAAACTGACATCAGAGACGACCCCCTATGGCGCACACACAAACACACACACACACAGATGGAAGTCTCCACATGAAGCAGTAGCTCTTACAGTGGGACATGTCAGAAAAATGTCACAAATGCCACATGAAAAACATACCCCTACTCCTTCAGTCTCTCTGATCTTGTGCTTTTACGTTGACTACCATTTCAAGAGTTTGTGTGAAAATGATAATTCAAACAACTACAAAGTGCACAGGGGTAGACATGGGGGTAAAAATATCAGGATAGTTGATCTGAAGCAGGGTAGCTACAAGGCCTCACAGAAAGCATTGCAGTGATCTGTGAACACTTTGCATAAATACTGTGCTAATAAAAGAAGGATGTGATTGATAATAAACATCTTGTTTTTTCGGCTCATAAATAAAAAAAAAGATTATAACAGGCTGTCGGAGAGAAGTGGAGTCCTGCATTCCCTGTCCAAATACATTTTGGGGGTATTTGATTAAATTGAGACACTTGCCGAAGCTTCCTGAACTGTCCTCACTAAGACAGGTTTCCTATTCTTATTGTCTCAGCATCACTACTTGAAAGATTCAGACCTGGGTTCGAATGGTATTTGAAATCGCATTTGCTTGAGCCGTACTGGAGTGGCAGGTGGGCGGGATGTGCACTTTTGGAACTATTCTATTGGTTCCATTGTGCCAGGCATGTGCAATCAAGCACAGGTAACGTATTTGAAAGATATGGAGGCTTGAATGGGGAGAAGCTGCGCTAGCCCGGATGGGGGAAATGATGACCTACATTCAACCTCTGATTTTCAATACATTCATATATTTGATTGTTTCCTGGGTATACTGTGCTTACAGATGATTGTTATTCTAGTCTGTGTTGCCTATCTATCTAGATTTATTTTCTAACGTGAAAATCAATGCTTAATGGTTATCCCCCTCCTGAGTAGAAATGCAGGGGAGCTGCAGAATCCTGGACGTCCTTCCTTCCTTGAGATAACCACTGGATAAGTGTAGCAATATTGTCACCTTATTGCTTTAAACCAATCCATTCCTCTTAGCTCTATGATGACTGACTTATAGTAATGGAAGGAAGAAAGGAAGGATGCATTTTGAGGTATTTGAACAGAGTCTATAGTGTGACTGCAGAGGGGCATGGAAGAGCAGCCGGTGAGCTCTGACAGAGGGAGGAAGAAGGAAGAGGAAAAGGAAGGGTTCCTCTGGGAGGGCCATGTAGATCACAGTACTATTGGGGAAGCAGTGGAACGTGCCCGCCCTCTGACCGACCCTTCCACAAGTGACCTACCTCCCTCCCTCTGAGATCCACATTGCCTACGCTACAACAATAAACCTGCTCCAAGTTCCGGCACCAAAGCAGGGGTTTACTGCTGGGAATGGCACTCATCTCTGTCTCTCTGTAGTGTGTGCTTGGCCATCTGTCTCTCTGTCTAATTAATAATATTTTGCTATGCTATAAAGTATTAATGGGCGACAAAGCAACATTTTGGAGCGGTTACTGGGGAGAGACCTACAGCGTGATCATTACTGACAATGTAGCTCTACCATCTGAGCTACACTGTCCTGTGTAGCTCAGATGGTAGAGCATGGCGCTTGCCAGGGTTGTGGGTTTGCATCCCACGGGGGACCAGTACAAAAAAGGATGAACATTTATGCACTAACTAACTGTAAGTCGCTCTGGATAAGAGCGTCTGCTAAATGACTAAAATGTAAATGTTTTTGATTGTCCCACAAAATATTCAAAAACTCTCCTCATGGCCTTGATTTAAAACCTCCTAGAGACGATGTCCGCACACCAGCGGAAATCTCAATCTAATTAGTATAATAAAAAATAATCCCCATCAATTCTGTTTAAGCTAGAGATCTGTTTTTTTGCATCCGCCAATGGTGGCCTTCCGCATCTCCGGTGGAAGGTGGCCGAGCTACAGCGGTGTTTGCCAGACCATGAGACATCCCAAAAATCGGTCTTATTCTTATTTATTCTTATTTGTTGTTGTATTTTACACCAATTTCTATCTTGTCTCCCCAACGGGCTCAGGAGACGTGAAGGTGGAGTCATGATGGAAGTTTCCAGATGCCGAAAACCTCAAGGTGATCAGTACTTGCAGGGAAGGAGGGATGGGCCTTCCCCAAAGAGAGTCAGGTGAAAGCCTTGGCTCAAGCAAACAAATGATGTCAGCTGCATTTTCTTTGTACATACTAAAACGGTCAAGGAAATTGATTTAATCAAAATCATACAGTGGGTTGCTCCTGTCTATAACCGCCCTTCTGTCTGGCCTTGGCGGCGCTCTTTGATCATCATTGAAATAGTCCATGTAATCCATTTTACACCATTGCCAAGGTCAACCTGGGGGCCAACATCCATTAATCGGAAGTTAAACCTGCCTCTGAAGCACAGTGCTTCATTTGTAAATTGGGAGATACCGGAACAAAAAATGGTCCAGAGATAGGGGTGACCTGGGGGGCTCTGAGGTACCGGTACCCATGAACAAAAAAAAATCACCTTTATAATAAAACATTGCATGCATTATCATCGTTTCTGTGTACTGGCATGGAGCAGTAGTGTGGAGGTGCTTACAGAAGTTGTTGTCAAGAACTGCAACGCTGCTGGGTTTTTCAAACTCAACAGTTTCCTGTGTGTGTCAAGAATGGTCCACCACCCGAAGGACATCCAGCCAACTTGACAACTGTGGAAAGCATTGGAGTCATCATGGGCCAGCATCCCTGTTGAATGCTTTCGACACCCTGTAGAGTCCATTCCCCGACGAATTGAGGCTGTTCTGGGGGCAAAAGTGGGTGAAACTCAATATTAGCAAGGTGTTCCTAATGTTTTGTGCACTCAGTGTAGCGTTCAGTTATTTACATCTGCTCCAGTTCAATTATACACTGGTGATTGGCTGTAGCAGCATGCTGAGGCCCCAGAGCTTATTACCTACTCTGACCCAGACTTTCTGGGAACATTCCCATAGAGAGTGAATGGGAAGAAAATTAAAACTTTTGTTATACAGTGCCTATGAGATTATATAGTGCCTATGGGATTATATAGTGCCTATGGGAAAATATTAACCACCCTTTTTACTTTTTCACATTTTGTTGTGTTATATTACAAAACCACCTAGTCTGCCTACTGGTAACACTACACTTGCCATGTCTAGGGATCATAGACCTGGCTATATGATATTTAACCTGATTGCATTAACGTGTGAAGTAAGCGTTTGCGGTCAGTGTTGTATGTGAATGTACCTAGGAGACAATAAAACGTACCTGGATCCAGGGATTGCTCGTCCGATAGTCTGGCCTTGGCCAGACCAAACAGTTTAGTTTGTTCAAATATTGTACAGAGGTTGGACGCGTCTTCCTGCTAAAAAAAAAAAACCTTCTGTGTATCTGCAGGATTCTCAGCATAGACAAATGTTGCTCCCTCTTCTGCCACTTCCTACTCCTATGTGCGTGAAGTTGGGAGTTAGCTAAGTGTTCAGGTTTTAATTAATTTTTTATAATTTTATACAATGTTAATGCTATACTTGTACATTTTCTGTGACAAATCACTACAACCAATCAGTGTTGCTTGTGCTTTAGCTGTCACCTTGATAAATTGGCTACACAAGCTACAGTAGCTAGTACTTCCCTTGCCGAAATGCTAACAGATCTGTGGAAAAGCAGTGTTCGGCAGGCGAGGGCGAAGGACAATGTGTCCCAACTTGCTGTGCATGCTCTCCCCACTGAATATTAGACTGTATCCCAGTGACATCGGGATGGTTACCAGTATTATAAGATTTCTCATGAAGGTTGCAATCCTACTTGGAATAAAAAACAACTTGGCCACAGTAATGGCATGTCAGAATTTAAGGTTTAACCAAACAACCATGGGGAAGGCTCTGCCATGCCAAGAGGCTCTTGTCCACCTCTCTCACACTGTTTGCCGACCTGTTCCAAATCAACACTTACCAAGCCTGGCCTAGCATCTGGACCTGGTTGCTACTGTCACCTAGGGGTGGGGGGTGGAAGTGGCATTAAAGTGTCTACCTATGCAACTAACGAAAACTAATCTTGATGCTTGATCACTGAATTCAACTGGGACCAACAAGAACAAAGCTGGGATCCTCATGGCCATGTTCCACTCTGAATTCTTTTTTTTTTAGCATTTGTATTAAAACAGCATACAACTCACTATTTAAGACACAAAAATCAATTGTGCAAAGCAGGACTCTCCAACCTTGTTGCTGGAGAACTACCCTCCTGTAGGTTTTCGCTCCAACCCCAGTTGTAACTAACCTGATTCAGTTTATCAATCAGCTAATTATTTGAATAAATTGAATCTGCCTGACACCTAGCTCAAAGTCCTCCTGACATCAGAGTCTGGATAGGCTGTTTTGATGTTGTCGGCACTATGTGTTGACATTGAAGGGGGATGTGCTATTACTGGTTGGTTTGTCCTCCTTGTCTTTCTCACTCAAACACCCACAGCCCCCGAGTGTCGCCCCCTTCCATTACAACGGTTGGATTTTCAAATCCAAACAACAAATGGTCTCAACTCCCCCCAGTTTTATTTTGTTGAGAGAACCAATCAATGCGTTTGCTCAATTTCTGAGCGAATATTGCATTAATAAACATCCCCTGTCCAGACCAGCGAGTCACAGCTCTTCCTCGCTGTATGGTCACGTGGGTTGCATCAGCCAGGGTAGGCTATGTTATGGTTGGAGTGAAAACCTACAGGATGGTAGCTCTCTAGGAACAGGGTTGGAGAGCCCTGGTGTTAACACTTGTTTACATGTTGATAACAATTACTACCATAATAGTATATCTCTACCACCAACTCTGCATAATTCTTAACCTCAAAATCAGTACATATGTACAGTGCCTAGTATAAGTCTACCCACCCATTGCAGTGTTCACATTTTGCTGCCTTAAAATATAATTTAAAAATAAATACAACTGTCATGACTGTCCTGTGAGGATCCAACTAGGTCAGATCAACTTTGCAATAGGGGTTAACACCTCACACCCGGTTGTAAATCAAGGACAGAACATTCAGCATCTCCCTCTCCAATGTTCACCAAATTAATGTGCCTTTGTCTTAAGAAGATTTTCCAGCCGAAACTAACACGTTCAAAAGCAACTATTGGAACAATATTTCTAACATAGAACATGGGGAATGGGCAGAGGTGATCCAAAATAACACTAATGTCATATTGTGTGTCATTTTGTGATGTCATGAAATGTTTATAAAGGAAATAATGTAACCTTGAAAGTATACCAACTAAATGAGTGAAGTGTCCATCCGATGCGTTGTGCATGACATATGAAAAATTATGAAAGTGTTTTTGTTAAGTGAGGGACATGATTTTAGGAGCCATAAGAGATAATAGTTTTACATAACTTTGTACAAGTGACAAGCCACGCCCTTGAGTGAGGTCAGAGAGCGTCAGCCTGACAGAACCACACGTTTTGAACAAACTGTATAAAATGATGGGTTAAGAATTAACATATGAAACCGGAGACACGAGGTAGAGACGATAAAGTCACCTCCCGGACAATCACTGGTACGGCTGATTAGCTGTCCTAAGTAAACTATCTAGAAAAGTGAATTGAAGTGGAACCATTATACTACTCTGCTCAAACCACGGTAGTACGCTACTCTCATCAACCCACTGGGAACCATCGACACGGCTGGCTAGCCTACAGTGGGGAGAACAAGTATTTGATACACTGCCGATTTTGCAATGCATGTAGAGGTCTGTAATTTTTATCATAGGTACACTTCAACTGTGAGAGACGGAATCAAAAACAAAAATCCAGAAAATCATATTGTATGATTTTTAAATAATTAATTTGCATTTTATTGCATGACATAAGTATTTGATCACCTACCAACCAGTAAGAATTCCGGCTCTCACAGACCTGTTAGTTTTTCTTTAAGAAGCCCTCCTGTTCTCCACTCATTACCTGTATTAACTGCACCTGTTTGAACTCGTTACCTGTATAAAAGACACCTGTCCACACACTCAATCAAACAGGCTCCAACCTCTCCACAATGGCCAAGACCAGAGAGCTGTGTAAGGACATCAGGGATACAATTGTAGACCTGCACAAGGCTGGGATGGGCTACAGGACAATAGGCAAGCAGCTTGGTGAGAAGGCAACAACTGTTGGCGCAATTATTAGAAAATGGAAGAAGTTCAAGATGGCGGTCAATCTCCCTCGGTCTGGGGCACCATGCAAGATCTCACCTCGTGGAGCATCAATGATCATGAGGAAGGTGAGGGATCAGCCCAGAACTACACGGCAGGACCTGGTCAATGACCTGAAGAGAGCTGGGACCACAGTCTCAAAGAAAACCATTAGTAACACATTACGCCGTCATGGATTAAAATCCTGCAGCACACGCAAGGTCCCCCTGATCAAGCCAGCGCATGTCCAGACCCGTCTGAAGTTTGCCAATGACCATCTGGATGATCCAGAGTAGGAATGGGAGAAGGTCATGTGGTCTGATGAGACAAAAATAGAGTTTTTGGTCTAAACTCCACTCGCCGTGTTTGGAGGAAGAAGAAGGATGAGTACAACCCCAAGAACACCAACCCAACCGTGAAGCATGGAGGTGGAAACATCATTCTTTGGAGATGCTTTTCTGCAAAGGGGACAGGACGACTGCACCGTATTGAGGGGAGGATGGATGGGGCCATGTATCGCGAGATCTTGGCCAACAACCTCCTTCCCTCAGTAAGAGCATTTAAGATGGGTCGTGGCTGGATCTTCCAGCATGACAACGACCCAAAACACACAGCCAGGGCAACTAAGGAGTTGCTCCGTAAGAAGCATCTCAAGGTCCTTGAGTGGCCTAGCCAGTCTCCAGACCTGAACCCAATAGAAAATCTTTGGAGGGAGCTGAAAGTCCGTATTGCCCAGCGACAGCCCCCAAACCTGAAGGATCTGGAGAAGGTCTGTTTGGAGGAGTGGGCCAAAATCCCTGCTGCAGTGTGTGCAAACCTAGTCAAGAACTACAGGAAACGTATGATCTCTGTAATTGCAAACAAAGGTTTCTGTACCAAATGTTAAGTTCTGCTTTTCTGATGTATCAAATACTTATGTCATGCAATAAAATGCAAATTAATTACTTAAAAATCATACAATGTGATTTTCTGGATTTTTGTTTTAGATTCTGTCACTCACAGTTGAAGAGTACCTATGACAAAAATTACAGACCTCTACATGCTTTGTAAGTAGGAAAACCTGCAAAATCGACAGTGTATCAAATACTTGTTCTCCCCACTGTATATGGATATTACATGTAATCCGTTACATGTAAGGTATTACAAAAAAACGGTAACTGCAATCCGTAACGTTACCAGCTAAAATGTTGTAATCAGATTACAGACACTTTTGAAAAACTAGATGATTACTTCGAGGATTACTTTTAAATTCAGAAAAAAATCTTTGACACTTCTCTGTTTTCTCAATGACATTCAAATCAGCATTGAAAAAAGGCGCAAGTTTAAGTTTGTTCCACCTGAGCGAGTCTGACCAGAAGTCAGAGACCACTATGATGACACAGCAAATGTGTTTGATGGATCGCGGGAAAAGGGCAGGAATAGGCTTTTGTAGGCTACTGTCCAAGCTATGTCTTCCAATGGTGCGACTGCTGTCGGCATCAAAAGATTATCCAACAAATAAATGCTTGGAGGTAAGGATGACAGCAGTGGTGTCGTCTACGGCGATACGGATATCACTTATTATTGATATCTACATAGCGCATTGATGTGAATCACACTGCTGCTCTCTCATTTAGCTATTTGCGCCATACGGATTGTGGTTGTTGTGGATGGCTGTTCACATAACTAAATGTGCATTTGAACCCAATAATGGTTGAATTCAAGAAGTTTAAGCTGCCTATCAATCATTGTTTTTGTAATCAGTGGACAGCCAGGGAAACATGCGCTCCTTTAACAGCTGCATAGTGCAGATCCAAGCCTACGGACTAATGCTCAATCTAATTCATGCTGATACAAAAAAAATTTTTGATCAAACTTAGACACATTTGATAGACTTAAAGGAGCAATCTGTAGTTGCTACATCAATTTTTAGACTTATAAATGATATATACAGTACCAGTCAAAAATTTGGACACACCTACTCATTCAAGGGTTTTTCTTTATTTTTACTATTTCTACATTGTAGAATAATAGTAAAGACATCAAATTATGAAAGAACACACAAGGAGTAACCAAAAAAAGTGTTAAACAAATTAAACATTAACAATATATTTAATATTTTAGATTATTTAAAATATCTACCCTCTGCCTTGATGACAGCTTTGCACACTTGGCAAAGCACGCCATTCCATGAGATTAGCATTTACTTTTTCAACTCGAATCAATGAGCCCAATCAGTCCTCCATGACAACAAAATCATAAACAACAGAGCTGGCTAATAAGTCCTTAGTTTTGGGGTCATGCTCAGGTAAAACAATTTGGCTAATCTATACTTCCATATTTCCAAGTCCTATTCTTGAAGATCAAGGGGTATAACATTTATTGGAATGACTGGAATTCTGATAGACTTTGGTTTTTAATGTAAAGATATAATTTAATCGTATAGTAGAAAGCGATGGGTTAGAAGAAGCCTACATAACCAACCCATAAAGTAAAATTTGACATCCATATATGGCCAGCTATGTAAACTTTAACGTTGATTTATCCTGCAATAGATGTCGTTCAATTGGTATCATACATGTTTGTCTTCTTCTAATGCCTCTTAAGGGGAAAGTAATCTAAAAGTAACAGAATGTAATCAGATTACGTTACTGAGTTTGGGTAATCCAAAAGTTACGTTACTGATTACAATTTTGGACAGGTAACTCTATTGGAGGGATGAAACAGCATTTCACGAGAAATTCCCTTATTTGGCGTTTTGCTGATGGTGGTGGAAAACGCTGTCTCAGAAGCCGCTCCAGACTCTCCCATAAATGTTAAATTAGGTTGAGATCTGATGACTGAGACGGCATGGCATATGGTTTACATTCAGTGACCACTCGTGCCCCGTGGAGGGGGCATTTTCATCCTGGAAGAGGCCACTCCCATCAGGATAGAAATGCTTCACCATAGGTTGAAGTTGATCACTCAGAATGGCTGTGTATTTACTGATGTTTCCCTTGCCCTATAAAAAAAGAGTTGAGTGGACCTAAACCAGGCCAGGAAAATGAGCCGCCAGATCCCTAATTTACTTCAGTGTTTCCTTTATTTTGACAGTTACCTGTACATCGCATTTTATTATCTCTTTATTTTTAGATTATTTTCTCACTCTGTGTTTATTATTATTTTATTTTTTTTACACAATGATTGGATACTATATAGTTATATATGCCCAGTCTTGGGAAATTAAGCATTTTGTCAGGGCTCAAATCATGCCCAGAAATCTTATGTCACCAATGTAGGTATATGTAAAATACTCATTTACTTTAAACCTGCTGACAGTGGATACAAACACAAGTACTCTTTGGACTTAATTACCAGACTGACCTAAGCATCTTGCTTGGCCTTGACGCTTGATTGGCCTCAGTGGCAGAGTTGAAATACTGCACCTGGGACGTCACTAAATCCCACTGTTGCTTCCACTCTTCCTGAGTGAGAGTGGATGGTTGATCTCCAGGAACATGTAGGCATCCTTGGACTGGACACTAAACATGCCATTGACTCTATGGCACCCCCCTCTGAAGCCCTCCCATGCCTATGAGGTAAAACAAGGGAGAGAAAATTAGGTGAGAGTCCCCTCAGTTTCTCAATCCGTTCCTGGGTCGTCCTAGTGCTTCATGTTTTTTTTGTTTTTTTTTATATAGCTTGAATATTGCAGATAGATTGTGGCTTTCATCAATGTAATTGTCTGCATCGTTTCCAATCCCCCATATTATTTTTGGTAAATATACACTGGGGGACAAAAGTTCGGAATATTACTCATTCAAGGGTTTTTCTTTATTTGCATTATTTTTTACATTGTATAATAAAAGTGAACACATCAAAACTAAGACATAACACATATGGAATCATGTAGTAACAAAAAAAAGTGTTAAACAAATTGAGATTCTTCAAATAGACACCTTTGCCTTGATGACAGCTTTGCACACTCTTTGGCATTCTCTCAACCAGCTTCACCTGGAATGCTTTTCCATCAGTCTTGAAGGATTTCTCACATATGCTAAGCACTTGTTGGATGCTTTTCCTTCACTGCGGTCCGACTCATCCCAAACCATCTAAATTTGGTTGAAGTTGGAACCAAAAATCTCAAATTTGAACTCCAGACCAAAGGACAAATTTCCACCAGTCTAATGTCCATTGCTTGTGTTTCTTGGCCCAAGCAAGTCTCTTCTTCTTATTGGTGTCCTTTATTAATGGTTTCTTTGCTGTATTTCGACCGTGAAGGCCTGATTCTCCTCTTCTGAACAGTTGATGTTGAGATGTGTCTGTTACTTGAACTCTGTGAAGCATTTATTTGGCCTGCAATCCGAGGCTGGCAACTCTAATGAATTTATCCTCTGCAGCAGAGTTATTTCTGGGTCTTCCATTCCTGTGGCAATCCTCATGAAGCTGGTTGAGAGAATTCCATGAGTGTGCAAAGCTGCCATCAAGGCAAATGGTGGCTACTTTGAAGAATCTCAAATAAAAATATATTAAAACTTTTTTGGTTACTACATGATTCCACATGTGTTATGTCATAGTTTTGATGTCTTCACTTTTATTCTACAATGTAAAAAATTGTGCAAATAAAGAAAAACCCTTGAAGTCGTCATATTCCAAACTTTTGACTGCCAGTGTATATAGATAACATACAGAACCAGTCAAAGTTTGGACACACCTACTCATTCAATGGTTTTTCTTTAGTTTGACTATTTTCTAAATTGTAGAATAATACTGAAGACATCCAAACTAATAAACAAATGAGATTCTTCAAAGTAGCCACCCTTTGTCTTGATGACAGCTTTGCGCACTCTTGGCTTTCTTTAGACTAGTTGAGTATCTGGAGCATCAGCATTTGTGGGTTCGATTACAGGCTCAAAATGGCCAGAAACGAAGACCTGAAACTCGTCAGTCTATTCTTGTTCTGAGAAATGAAGGCTATTCCATGTGAGAAATTGCCAAGAAACTGAAGATCTCGTACAACGCTGTGTACTACTCCCTTCACAGAACAGCGCAAACTGTCTCTAACCAGAATAGAAAGAGGAGTGGGAGGCCCCGGTGCACAACTGAGCAAGAGGACAAGTACATTAGAATGTCTAGTTTGAGAAACAGACACCTCACAAGTCCTCAACTGGCAGTTTCATTTAATAGTACCCGCAAAACACCAGTCTCAACGTCAACAGTGACAAGGCGACTCCGGGATGCTGGCCTTCTAGGCAGAGTTGCAAAGAAAAAGCCATATCTCAGACTGGCCAATAAAAATAAAAGATTAAGGGCAAAATATCACAGACACTGGACAGAGAAATATATGTATTTTTCTTTCTTTGGTAACAATTTACATTGTGTATATTTAAATTAATTCATTACACATCTATAAATGCATCATACGTGTGACATGAAAGCTACATAGTGTCATTAACGCTTCCAAAGTTTGTGAGAATATAGTTTGCTCACATTTGGAAACACCTGATCAATTAGCGTCTGAAATAGTCTAATAAATAATCAGAAAGAGGTGCTTCTGAACCTGTTTATTTATTAACCCATTTCAGACAGTGTTTTAAATTTATGGATTTTTTCAATTTAAATTGAAATCCATGTATTCTAAATGCACAGCAGAGTGACATTTAAAGGGTAAATTTGCAGATCAAACAACAAATCAAATCACATTTTATTCGTCACATGCTTCGTAAAAAACAGGTGTAGACTAACAGTGAAATGCTTAATAATAGAAAAGTAATAACACATAATAATATATACACAATGAGTAACGATAACTTGGATATATACACGGGGTACCAGTACCGAGTCGATTCGCAGGGGTATGAGGTAATTGAGGTATATACTGTATGTACATATAACTAGGTTAGCCTTATTTTAAAATTGATTTTTTTTAAAAATCCTCAATCTACACACAATACCCCACACTGACAAAACAAAACAATTAAGACATTTTTGAAAATGTATGAAAAATAAAAAAAAAGTAAATATCACATTTACTTAAGTATTCAGACCCTTTACTCAGTACTTTGTTGAAGCACCTTTGGTAGCGATTACAGCCTTGAGTCTTCTAGGGTATGAAGCTACAAGCTAGGCACACCTGTATTTGGGGAGTTTTTCCCCATTCTTCTCTGCAAATCCTCTCAAGCGCTGTCAGGTAGGATGGGGAGCGTAGCTGCACAGCTATTTTCAGGTCTCTCCAGAGATATTAGATTCTGGGCTCTGGCTGGGCCACTCAAGGACATTCAGAGACTTGTCCGGAAGCCACTCCTGCATTGTCTTGGCTGTGTGCTTAGGGTCGTTGTCTTGTTGGAAGGTGAACCTTCACCCCAGTCTGAGGTCCTGAGCGTTCTGGAGCAGGTTTTCATCAAGGATGTCTCTGTACTTTGCTCCGTTCATCTTTCCCTCAATCCTGACTAGTCTCCCAATCCCTGCTGCTGAAAAACATCACCACAGCATGATGCTGCCACCACCATGCTTATGGTGCCGGGTTTCCTCCAGACGTGATGCTTGGTATTCAAGCCAAAGAGTACAATCTTGGTTTTATCAGACCAGAGAATCTTGTTTCTCATGGTCTGAAAGTCCTTTAGGTGCCTTTTGGCAAACTCCAAGCAGGCTGTCATGTGCCTTTTACTGAAGAGTGGCTTCTGTCTGGCCACTCTACCTTAAAGGCCTGATTGGTGGACTGCTGCAGAGATGGTTGTCCTTCTGGAAGGTTCTCCCATCTCCACAGAGGAACTCTGGAGCTCTGTCAGAGTGACCATCGGCTTCTTGGTCACCTCCCTGACCAAGGCACTTCTCTTTCGATTGCTCAGTTGTGCCGGGCGGCCAGCTCTAGGCAGAGTCTTGGTGGTTCCAAACTTCTTCCATTTAAGAATGATGGAGGCCACTGTGTTCTTATGGACCTTCAATGCTGCAGAAATGTTTTGGTGCCCTTCCCCAGATCTGTGCCTCGACACAATCCTGTCTCGGAGCTCTATGGACAATTCCTTCGACCTCATGGCTTGGTTTTTGCTCTGACATGAACTGTCAACTGTGTGACCTTATATAGACAGGTGTGTGCCTTTCCAAATCATGTCCAATCAATTGAATTTACCCCAGGTGGACTCCAATCAAGTTGAGGAAACATCTCAAGGATGATCGATGGAAACAGGATGCACCGGAGCTCAGTTTCTAGTCTCATAGCAAAGGGTCTGAATACTTATGTAAATAAGGTATTTCTGTTTTTTATTTTGAATACATTTGTAAACATTTCTAAAAACCTGTTTTCGCTTTGTCATTATGGGATATTGTGTGTAGATTGAGGGACATGTTTTATTTTATCCATTTTAAAACAAGGCTGTAACATAACAAAATGTGGAAAAAGTGAAGGGGTCTGAATACTTTCTGAATGCACTGTATCTACCTACAAAGCAATTACCCCACCACTGTTTTTGGTAATCAACTGAGGGATGGGGCTGAAGATAGGCAAATATATATTTAAATTATTATATTTGTTATTTTTCAAGCATGGGTTTACAGCACAGGAATTAATTGTTATTATTATTATAATAATAGAGTACCACAGTAGGAGTCATAATACCCATAAAAACTAGCGGTCAAACAGGGAAATGGTTCTAATCGTTTTTCCACCATACATTTTTCCTATAGGGGATTTTAGAAACACTTTGTTCTTAGGTGGGGCTGTGTTTTGTTTAGGTTTACCCTGGCACAACGTTTTGACAACGATGTCAATCTCTCTTGGACAAGGTGACTTTTATCAATATATTTGCCTGTATTTACCCCTCAAAATTAGCTGTTTATGTGGCTATCATAAACAAATGTCATGATGATCTGGGCGAGACTGCCGAATCGAGGCAAAGGTAATAATCTCTGGATGAACTAGCTAATGTTAATTTCTTTAAAATGGACAATTCTGTGAACTGCACATTTTTTATTGACACAATACCTGTTAGCAAAGGTTTCAGCTAGATATGACGTGCAGGAGCTTGAAAAAGGATTTGTAGTTTTGCATGTTGTCTCCTTTGATTTTAAAATCAGAGTAAATAGAGCCTAATATATTGATAAAAGTCACCTTGTCCGAGAGAGATTTACATGTTCATCAAAACATCACGCCAGGGTAAGCCTACACGAAACACAGCCCTTATTTTAAGTGTTTCTAAAATTCGCTATGGGAAAAATGAATGGTGGGAAAACAATTGGAACTATTTCCCTGTTTGACCGCTAGGTTTTATGGTTATTATGACACCTCTACTGTGGGGCTCTATTATTGGCCGAATCCCCTATGTGTCTGTGCTATGTGCAGTCAACTAGTATAATTAGTGTTTGAGAAGTAAATATGGTGGATATTATTAAGGATCTGGTCTTCTTAGATACAAACCGGTATTCAACAAACCAAAATAACTATACAAATAAACACTAAAAGCAAATAACATTTAGGAAAAATTTAAAAATACAAATATAAGTAATTACATTTGATATATTTGGTTGTTTCGAGACAACTTAGTCTGATGTCTACACAATATTATTTACAAGGAGCGCTTCCAAACCTTTTTCACCTACATATGTTTGCAGTTTTATAAAATGTATTATTTATTTCACTCTCCCAATCCACTCATTCATATTAGGAATGAGCTGTAATACATTTATTTGCTGCAGACAAGAGTATATTTAATAGATAGGTATTTTGAAACCCTTCAGGTTTCTGGGGGTTATTTGCAAGGGGGCATTTAAATAAAGTCAAAAACAAGGCAAAATATGTACAGTTGAAGTCGGAAGTTTACATACACTTAGGTTGAAGTCATTAAAACTCATTTTTCAACCACTCCACAGATTTCATGTTAACAAATTATAGTTTTGGCAAGTCTGTTAGGACATCTACTTTGTGCATGGTACAAGTAATTCTTCCAACAATTGTTTACAGACAGATTATTTCACTATATCACAATTCCAGTGGGTCAGAAGTTTACATACACTAAGATCTTAGCTTTCTGGAGCAGTTCCAAAGCCGATGACATTAGTGGGAGAGGGTAACGATTCTTAACAGTCACTTTATTGAGCCCACGATAGTCTATACAGGGCCTCAGACTACCGTCTTTCTTAGGGACAAAAAAGAAACCAGCACTAGCTGGTGAAGATGATGGGCGAATAAAACCAGCACTCAAAGCATCCTGGATATATTCGTTCATGGCCTTAGTCTCTGGGGCAGAGAGGGAATATAGGTGCCCTCTAGGAGGGAGTGCGCCAGGAAGAAGGTCAATAGCACAATCATATGGTCTGTGAGAGGGTAGCTTAGTAGCGCGTTGTTTGCTAAACACTTCTCTCAAGTCATAGTAATCAGGGGGCACAAGCGTTAAATCTTGTGGCTTATTCAAGGAACTAGCACTCACCTCCTCAATAGCTGCCCGAATTTCTTTACTCCCGACCACAGTGAAAGCAGGAGAGGTACAAGAATACTCGCACGCAGAGGCCCAACAAAGGAGAGTTCCAGAGGTCCAGGAAAATTGAGGGTCGTGAAGCCGCAGCCAGGGGTAACCTAGGATAAGGGGTTCTCTGGAAGACTGTATCAGATAAAAAGAGATCTTTTCATGATGGTTAGTATCAATGGTCAAGCATAAAGGAACTGTTCTGAACTTGATTATTCCAGACCCTATTGGTCTGCCATCTAGGGCTTCAACCTTCCAGAATGAAGAGCAAGTTTCATAGGGGATTCGCATCTTCTTAGCCAAATTAATGTCCAAAAAAGTTATCCGCAGCACCTGAATCCACAAATGCTTTCAAAGTCACTGTCCTCTCCCTGGTATCCCCCCAAGTAGATATATAGGTACTTTATTGATCCCCCGGGGGGGAAATTTCATTGTCAAGCAGCTACAACAAAACACAGGGCAGGTGCAAAATGCCACAACGAAAGTACACAAAAGACAGATACACGGTACATGATACATAGAGCGGCAGTAAAAGTAAGCGTAGCTGGCAGCAGTAAACAGGAGTGAGGAGTGTCAAACTGAGCAGTTCCACTCGCTAAGGTCCCCACTCCCCTTAGCGAGCTTTGGCTTTTAAAGCTAACTCGGGGCAAGAAGAGCGCAAATGGTTAGAGCCACCACAATAGAAGCACAGACCCTCTCTCATGCGTCTCTCTCTCTCTCCTTAGGTGAAATGTGGGTCCTACCAAGCTGCATAGGCTCTTCCTCTGTCTGTGGAGTTAAATGGGAAACTTCTGAGACATTGGGAGATGACAACATGGACATGTCTCGGGCAGTACAGCGTTCTCTTCTTTCACGAATACGGTTATCAATTCGGACAGCTAAAGTTATGAGTTCCTCCAGACTTGTACCCCAATCTCTACTGGCTAATTCATCCTTAACCCCTTCAGAAAGGCCACGATAGAAGGTTGAAATGAGTGCCTCTGAATCCCACTTGCTCTCAGAAGCCAGAGTACGGAACTCAATGGCGTAATCGGCCACAGATTGATGCCCCTGATGTAGGTCTAGTAGTCTCCTCACCGCCTCACGGCCACTGACTGGATGGTCAAACACTTGTTGAATAGTCTCTGTGAATACTTTTAGATCAGAACAGATGGGGGAGTGTTGTCTCCAGAGGGTTGAGGCCAAATCCAGTTTATGATCACTAAACAAGGAGATAATGTATGCAATCATAGCCCTCTCAGAAGCAAAGGTGGCTGGTTGGAGTTCGAAGATGAGTGACACTTGAGTCAGGAAGCCCTTGCAGGTACCAGGCCTCCCACCGTAGCGCTGAGGGGTTGGAATCTTTAGTTCTTGGGGCATTGGTACAGTTAATGGTGGGGTTTCTGGTGCTGGTAGTACCACAGGTTCTCGAGGCAAGCATGTTTGTAGTTGTTGCAGCGACTCCCCAATCTGGTTCACAGCGTCTGTCAGTCTCTGGAGCTGTGTCTCATGTGTTCCAAGCAAAACTCCCTGTTTGCTAATGGCTCTGTGAATCTGTTCAGTATCTGCCAGGTCCATATCTTGTTTGGCTCAGTCTTGCTGTCAAGTCCGGGATCGAACCCTGAGTGTGTTGCTGGAAAACCCAAGGTTCTATGGGGCAGTGTGGACCCAATTGGCAGATAATCACAAGAGGCAGGTTAGAAGGAAAAAACAGATAGTCTTTACTTAATATTCCCCCTGAGCAAACACAAAGGATCCAGCATAAGTGCTGGGTTGAGCAAGGTACAAATCCACACTGGATGATGCAGGCAAAAGAGTCCAATAGCAATATTTACCAGAGAGGCTGGTCAAAGTCTTTCAGGTTAGACCAAACGGGAAAACACAAAAGCATAGGCTAGGCTAGAGAACTTCAAGACTGAGCAAAGATACAAGCAAATGAGAGTCTTTAAATATACACCTGTTAACACTAACTAACTAGGCACAGGTGATTTAATTGAAACAATAATGAGCAGTGAATTAGGAGGAGGATGTGGAAGGTCTTGTGCTCTGTCTACCTCTGCTGGACAGACCGTGGTGTGACAAACATGGCAGTCAATATGAATAGAACAAACACCCATAAAATGGCTAAAATTTCACTTGATAACCAGTGTTAGTGAATGTAGCATCACGTTTTGTTTGAAAAATGTAAGGTTTGGGCAATAATCATGATATCTAATGTATAAAAGCAATTCTTCTCGTGGCTATGACCACGTCACAGCCATAATAAAACTGCCACAATACATAGCCTCTCAAGTATTGTTGCTTAATTATAACTTTTCCTAGTCGCTTTGCCAAGATGGAAGTCAAAAATGCTTGTGTTTCTAGCTCCAACAGTGCAGTAATATCTAACAAATTCACAACAATACACACTAATCTAAAGTAAATGGAATTAAGATTATATAAATATCTGGGCCGGGAGCCTTGCAAGGCTTAACGCGCTTGAATGTCTTACTCACGTCGGCCAAGGAGAAGGAGAACCCACAGTCCTTGGTCGGTGGCACTGTGTTATCCTCAAAGCAGGCGAAGAAGGGGTTTAGCTTGTCCGGATGCAAGACGTCAGTGTCTGTGACATGGCTGGTTTTCCCTTTGTGGTCCGTGATTGTCTGTAGACCCTGCCACATACGTCTCATGTCTGAGCCGTTGATTTGCGACTCAACTTTGTCTCTGTACTGACGTTTTGCCTGTTTGATTGCCTTACGGAGGGAATAACTACAATGTTTGTATTCGGCCATATTCCCATATGAGTAGGCCTACTGCATGCTATAGGCTGTAGGCTTGTTCATTTAGCAGACAAGATGTGCTTATACTGTAAGTCCCCTGTCATTATTTTAGATTATATGATTTTATAGTAAGAAGAATATAATAGAATTTAGCTAAATAAAATAGAAAGGATGTAGCATAAGGTAACTAGTCTATCCAGTAAACATAATAATACAGTCCACACTAAAAGGCTATTACTAGAATTTGTTGAATTTTGGAATATAGGCTAGACCAATTAAAAACATCTTAATTAATTAATTTTTAGGCTATGTATTGTATAACGAACGGCACAATCATTATTTTAATTACGTTTTTTACTTTTTAATTATAGTGTACTGATAGTAAAAGTACCCAAATTATCAAGTAAAGTAAAGATACCTTAATAGAAAATGACTGACTAAAAGTGGGTACTGTTTACGAAATACGGAAGTAACGTTCCGCAAAGAGCCTACAAAGGGCTCTGGAGTCTCATTCCCAGGCCAAGCTTTTGTTTCAAATTCATGGAAGCTTATGAGAGCAATGGCAAAAACATCAAAAAATATTTTAAATGTTAAATCATTTAACAAAAACAAGATTAATATTTGAGTAGTGTACACCCAGCAAAAATTAACAATTCATATTTTAAATGCCATTTCAGTCATCATATACAGACGTGTTCAAATTTGATGGTACCCTTACAAATCGACCCCAGATTGAACAGAAGGATAGTGCGAATGGTAGAAAAAGTACCAAGAATAACTGCCAAAGAGATACAAGCTGAACTCCAAGGTGAAGGTATGTCAGTTTCTGATCGCACCATCTGTCGCTTTTTGAGCGGAAGTGGGCTCCATGGAAGAAGGCCCAGGAGGACTTCACTTTTGAAAGAAAAACATAAAAAAGCCAGACTGGAATTTGCTAAAAGGCATATTGACAAGCCATAATCCTTCTGGGAGAATGTCCTTTGGACAGACAAAACTGGAGCTTTTTGGCAAGTCACATCAGCTCTATGTTCACAGACAAAAAAAATGAAGCTTTCAAAGAAAAGTACACCATACCTACAGTGAAACATGGAGGAGACTCAATTATGTATTGGGGCTGCTTTGCTGCGCCTGGCACAGGGTACCTTGAATCTATGCAGGGTACAATTAAATCTCAAGACTATCAAGGCATTCTGGAGTGAAATGTACTGCCCAGTGTCAGAAAGCACTGTCTCAGTCGCAGGTCATGGGTCCTCCAACAGGATAATGACCCAAAACACACAGTTAAAAGCACCCAAGAATGGATAAGAACAAAACATTGGACTATTCTGAAGTGGCCTTCTATGAGTCCTGATTTGAATACTATCTATGGAAAGAGCTGAAACTTGCAGTCTGGAGAAGGCACCCATCAAACCTGAGACAGCTGGAGCAGTTTGCTCAGGACGAGTAGGCCAAACTACCTGTTAACAGGTGCAGAAGTCTCATTGAGAGCTACAGAAAACGTTTGATTGCAGTGATTGCCTCTAAAGGTTGTGCAACAAAACATCATGGGGCAACTCTAACAACACATCACTGAGTACCACTCTTCATATTTTCAAGCATAGTGTTGGCTGAATCATGTTATGGGTATGCTTGTCATCGTCAAGGACTAAGGAGTTTTTTGGGGGGGATGAAAAAAAACAAAATAGAGCTAAGCACAGGCAAAATCCTAGAAGAAAAAACCTGGTTAAGTCTGCTTTCCAACAGACACTGAGAGGCAAATTCACCTTTCAGCAGAACAAAACACAAGGCCAAATACACTGGAGCTGCTTACAAAGGCGACATGGAATGTTCCTGAGTGGCCGAGTTACAGTTTTGACTTCAATCTACTTGAAAATCTATGTCAAGAACTGAAAATATTTGTATTGCAATGATCAACAACCAATTTAACAGAGCTTGAAGAATTTTCTAAAGAATAAATTTACAAATGCTGCACAATCCAGGTGTGTAAAACTCTTAGAGATTTACCCAGAAAGACTCACAGCTGTAATCACTGCCCAAAGTGCTTCTACAAAGTATTGACTCAGGGGTCTGAATACTTATGTAAATGAGGTATTTCTGTATTACGTTTGCAAAAATGTATAAAAACATGTTTTCACATATAGGTTATTGTGTGTACATGGGTGAGAAAAAAACAATTTTTAATCCATTTTGAATTCAGGCTGTAACATAACAAAATGTGGAATAGGTCAAAGGGTATGAATACTTTTTGAAGGCACTGTATATGTTCAGAGCCATAATCCTGTAAAGCTTAGAGAGGATCTCATGTCTAATGCTATTGAAGTGTTGTGGTTGCATGTTCATCTGCCTCACCTAAAGCCTTTTCTGGTGGGAAGCTGCTATAGACCACCAAGTGCTAACAGTCAGTATTTGGATAATGTGTGATTTTAAAGGAAAATGACACCTAAAAATATATATATTTTGGTATTTGTTTCATTTGTCCGTTGTTGATATAGTCCCAAAACGTTTTACATGTCAGCAATGAAGTTAAGATATATAAAACTTTCAAAATACAGAAATACAGCCGGTATGATGAGGCAAAAATGAATGCTTTTTTTTTACATTCAGCAGCACTACGTCAAGTGAAATATATTATTCTTTCTAACAAAGATATCTACATACAGTATATATTTTCAGGATGTTGTGTATCCCTGGAAATAATCTGAATTAATGTAAACATTCGTTTTCAAAACTTGTCATAAAAGTGGTCTTTTGGCACAACTTACCCCGGGTATGGGGTAAGTTGAGCCACGGGACAGGGTAAGTTAAGCCGCCTCCAAATTTCTGTACTGAACCAAATATTACCACTACCTTTAAAAAACGGTCTACACTGTAAAAAACGCCAACTAATGAAATGTTGGGGAAGCTAAAATAACAAAGTTGCAACAATATTTTTGTGTGGGTTTAATTGAGAAAACGTTATATTATGCTTGTGAAATTCCTCTGCAAATATTCAAGTGAACTGGCAAATTCAAATCCAGTCAACATATTTCTTGCCTGAACAGCAAACACAGGCTTAACACAGGCTTAACACCTAACAAACAGGCCCTGTTGTTACCTCAGATCCCAGCGATAATTCCTTGCATTCGCCTGGGAAGAAAACACTTCAATTTGCTCAACTTCCCGTTGGCTCAATTTACTCCATAGCCATTGGCTCAATTTTCACCACTGCAAACATTTTGACTATACTAGCCCACACAGCTACAATGATGTACTTTCATGCTATGTTTAGGACCTCATATTGAAGCTTATAGAGACCCCAACTGATGTATAGAACAATCTTTAAATATTTGACTTTGGTTTAGATACAGTACAAGCATCATGAAACATAATACATTCATTTGCTTTGATGAAAATCAGTTTTGACTTGCTTACCATTTTTTCCATGTGGTTTCTTCTTTCACAGACTCCATTAAATTATGACCTCTTCCTAAATATTTGGTCAACTTATTAATTTTGTATATGGTTTTCTAGAAACAAGGGTGTCTCAACTTACCCCCTCGGCTCAACTTACCCATTTGATTTGATTTACCTCACTCTCCCCTAAACTGATGTGTGTAGTGTATATTGATGTGTATGCAGGGCTCATCTGTGAAGGAGACCTGGGTCTCAGCATGACTCCCTGCTGAAATAAAGGTTAAATAAAATATTGGAGTCATTCGGCCATTGATACGTTTTTATTTCATGAGCATAATAACACTACATTCATTTATTTACTGCTGAAGGGAAATACCATCCAGATTGTGCAAATTGCGCCGCGTAACTCAGTTTTTTAAATGGAGTAGGATGTATAGCATCTTCAAATTGTGCACCATAACGCAATACTTTTCTTTATATCCATTCTTTAATGCTAAGAGCTCTATTTTCAGCTGGTGTTAAAGCAGAGCTATTGTCAAACACACATTTGTTGGCAATTTCGACTTGTAAAAGCAGGCGCTCTGTCATTTTCTAACAATTTGCTTGTGCTGAGGCGGGAGGAATGTCAATATCTGAGTTGTTGCCCTTTAAGAGGCAATCTGCAGTTCAAAAAATAGCAAAGTAGTAAACTGCTGAATGAGTCCAAAAACGTGATGTGATTGATTTTGATGGTCCACCAGAAATCATGAAACTGGGTTTGACTTGCCTAAGTATAGTTCTAACTAGTAATACAAATAAAATAATAATTGATAGTTACATATCGGAATATTATTTTGATGATATACCATATCGTATCATTTAGGCAATATTGCAATATTATTTTTGCGCTAGTTGGCTGTACCCTAACCTTACTGCATTTTGCACTACATTTGCACTCTGTATATAGATTTTCTATTGTGTTATTGACTGTATGTGTCACGTTCGGGTGTGTAGAGAGACCAAGGCGCAGCGTAGTGATAGTTCGACATCGTTTATTATATAAATAAACTATACTGGACATCGACTATACAAAATAACAAATATGCAATTCAATACGGAAACACACTTAGCACGAACACGGGACATACATATAACAATGAACCACGCCAAGGGAGTGGAACACAGACATATAAGTAGGATCCCTAATTAGAGGTAATGCATAGCAGCTGCCTCCAATTAGGGATCCCACACACAACACCACACAGAAGTAGAAATACTAGATCTGCCAGACTCTGACCATAGAACTATAGAGAAGCAAAGCTTCTCTATGGCCAGAGCCTGACAGTACCCCTCCTCAAAGGCGCGGACTCCCGGCTGCAAGAAAAACAAACAAAAAACATGAGGGAAGGGTCAGGGAGGGAAAAACATCCAACAATAACCATTGCCGGTGGCGGTTCCGGCCCCGGCGAAGTGGATAACTTCCTCCTCCTTTCTACTGGGCCCGGACTGTGCCCCAGTGTGGCAGGCGACTCAGGCCATTTAAAGGGATAACCCACCGGTCCTGGAAATGACCATGGTGGGGCAAAAGGCTCAGGCCATGGAGCGGGGCAAATAACCGGGCCAGGACTGGGCACCGGTGTGGCAGGCGACTCCGGCCATGTAAAGGGGCAACCCACCGGTCCTGGAAATAACAATGGTGGGGCAAAAGGCTCAGGCCATGGAGCGGGGCAAATAACCGGGCCAGGACTGAGCACCGGTGTGGCAGGCGACTCCGGCCTTTCAAAGAGGTAAACAACCGGTCCTAAAAATGGCACCGGTGGGGAAAAAGACTCAGGCCATGGAGCGGGGCAAATAACCGGGCCAGAACTAGGCACCGGTGTGGCAGGCGACTCCGGCCTGTGGACCACCACGGGAGTCTCCGGGCTGTCGACCATCACAGGAGTCTCCGGGCTGTCGACCATCACGGGAGTCTCCGGGCTGTCGACCATCACGGGAGGCTCGGGGCTGTCGACCATCACGGGAGGCTCGGGGCTGTCGACCATCACGGGAGGCTCCGGGCTGTCGACCATCACGGGAGGCTCCGGGCTGTCGACCATCACGGGAGGCTCCAGGCTGTCGACCATCACGGGAGGCTCCGGGCTATCGACCATCACGGAAGGCTCCGGGCTGTCGACCAACACGGGAGGCTCCGGGCTTTCGACCATCACGGGAGACTCCGGGCTTTCGACCATCACGGGAGACTCCGGGCTTTCGACCATCACGGGAGACTCCGGGCTTTCGACCATCACGGGAGACTCCGGGCTGGGGAGGCGCACCGGCGGTCTGGTGCGTGGAGCCGGCACTGGAGGTACCTGGCTTGGCGCACGCACTGGAGGTCGGGTGCGGGGAGCCGGCACGGGACGTACCGGACTGGAGAGGCGCACTGGAGGCCTGGTGCGTGGAGCCGGCACTGGAGGAACCTGGCTGGGCACACGCACTGGAGGTCGGGTGCGGGGAGCAGGCACAGGACGTACCGGACTGGAGACGCGCACTGGAAGCCTGGTCCGTGGATTCGGCACTGGTGGCACCGGACTAATGACACGCACCTCAGGGCTAGTGCCGGGAGCAGGCACAGGACGTACCGGACTGGAGACGCGCACTGGAAGCCTGGTGCGTGGAGTCGGCACTGGTGGCACCGGACTAATAACACGCACCTCAGGGCTAGTGCGGGGAGCAGGCACAGGACGTACCGGACTGGAGACGCGCACTGGAAGCCTGGTGCGTGGAGTCGGCACTGGTGGCACCGGACTAATGACACGCACTTTAGGGCGAGTGCGGGGAGCAGGCACAGGACGTACCGGACTGGAGAGGCGCACTGGCAGCCTGGTGCGTGGAGTCGGCACTGGTGGCACCGGACTAATGACACGCACTTTAGGGCGAGTGCGGGGAGCAGGCACAGGACGTACCGGACTGGAGAGGCGCACTGGAGTGTAGCAGACGGCCGAACCCAGACTGGGCACCGGTGAAGCGGACTGCTCTGGCACTGGAGTGTAGCAGACGGCCGGACCCAGACTGGGCACCGGTGGAGCGGACTGCTCTGGCACTGGAGTGTAGCAGACGGCCGGACCCGGACTGGGCACCGTTGGAGCGAACCGCTCCGGCACCGGAGCAGAGCAGACGGCCGGACCCCGACTGGGCACCGGTAAAGCGGACCGCTCTTTCACGGGAGTGGAGTAGGCGATTGGACACGTACTGTTCCATTCCGACATTTCCCTTTCAACCTCTTCCGCTATCTCCCACATTTCCTCCGAAACGTCTCCAAAATGTCTCTCCAAATATTCCTCCTCTTCTTCACTTTGCGCCCCCCACTTGTATTTTGGCCTCAGCGTATTCCAGATGGAGAGTGGTACTGGCTTGTCCTCTTCAAAACCAGACCACCCCCATAGCCCCCCCCTGAAATTTTCCTGGGGTTGACTACGGGCTCCTTTACCTCCTTTTCCTCGATTCCATCGCTGTTCTCTCTTCTCCTCCTTTGCTCCCGATTTACGCTGCTTGGTCTGGTGGTGGTTCATTCTGTCACGTTCGGGTGTGTAGAGAGACCAAGGCGCAGCGTAGCGATAGTTCGACATTGTTTATTATATAAATAAACTATACTGGACATCGACTATACAAAATAACAAATATGCAATTCAATACGGAAACACACTTAGCACGAACACGGGACATACATATAACAATGAACCACGCCAAGGGAGTGGAACACAGACATATAAATAGGATCCCTAATTAGAGGTAATGCATAGCAGCTGCCTCCAATTAGGGATCCCACACACAACACCACACAGAAGTAGAAATACTAGATCTGCCAGACTCTGACCATAGAACTATAGAGAAGCAAAGCTTCTCTATGGCCAGAGCCTGACAGTATGTTTGTTTATTTCCCATGTGTAACTCTGTGTTGTTTTTTGTCACACTGCCTTGCTTTGTCTTGGCCAGGTCGCAGTTGCAAATGAGAACTGGTTCTCAACTGACCTACCTGGTTAAATAAAGGTGAAATAAAAAAATAAAATAAAAATACCTGCACAAAAACTGCAGCCAATTTGTTTTCAGTACTTTCATTTCCATGACTGATCAAAACTCATTCTTATGGCTCTATCTGGTCCCTCTGCAGTAAACATATGGTAAGCAATATGTTTTTAACATCGAATCGCAATACATATAGAATTGTGAGAATCGCAATGCATATCGCATCGACAATTAAATATCGTGATGATATCATATCGTGAGGTTCCTGGCAATTCCCAGTCTAACCATTTTTTGAGGCAATAGGCCTACAGTGTTTGATAACAATTGCGTTGTTTTCAAACAAAGCTCATGAGGCATTTATACAGTTGCGATCAAATTCTGTATATTGGCACCCTTGTACTTTTGTTAAATAATTCCCTATTTCTTCTCAAATTGGTGGAAATTGTAGATACATTTTTTTGTCTCCACACCTTGTTATTAGATTTTCAACATGCTTTTGACCCGGTTAGTAGCCTGAAATTCCACTGAAGATGTTAGCATTTTCAAAATGCTACATAAAAAGGCAGCATCACTGTTGGTTTTCAATGGGCACGAGAAAACTGTTGGACCTCCAAACTAAATCTGTTTGTCACTTTACGTTCTGTAGTCTGATTTTAATCTGAAGTCTAGAACTTCAGTTAGATTTGGCCAATTCATCGTTTGAATTAAACATACTAATAACCCTGTTGAAATCAGGTTTGTCGTTCTTGGTAACGACTGAAGGAATCATGACAAAAGGCTGCGTTGTGTAACTTCATTCAAGTTGATTTGCATAGTTATCGAAATTGGGGTCATATTGGTTTAAAAGAGATGGTAGGAAGATTTAATTTTAACGTTGAGCAATGCCTACTTATTTTGCGTAGTTGTACAGATAGGTCTACTTTAGTTGACATCCCGTTGTCTTTTATTTTCTATTATTGCTTTATTTTTTGTATTGTTTACTCGCACTTTTAGGTATTTTGTTTTTACCTAGGTGATACTCCTTTGATAATGGCTGACCCAGGCCGTGACCCCTCTCTGCGGTGTCTAAGGGAGAGTTGGGATTGGTAAAAAAACATGTCCAATTCGCACAGGTTCGCATAGGACAAATATAAGCACCTAACTTAAGTATTATTACTATCATCATCATCATCATCATCATCATCATCATCATCATCATCTTCTTCTGAATGACACCCTTTGGGGTTTCTCACTTCTAATAATACATTTATTTGATAGTGCTTTTCATTACACGGCCCAGCGTCGTCCGGGCTAGGGGAGGGTTTGGCCGGCCATCGCGCTCTAGTGACTCCTGTGGCGTGCCAGGCGCATGCGTGCCGGGCGCATGGACGCTGACACGGTCGCCAGGTGTACAGTGTTTCCTCCGACACATTGGTGCGTCTAGCTTCCGGGTTAAGCGTGCATTGTGTCAAGAAGCAGTACAGCTTGGCGGGGTCGTGTTTCGGAGGATGCACGGCTTTCGACCTTCACCTCTCCCGAGTCCGTACGGGAGTTGCAGCGATGGGACTACCGATTGGATATGACGAAATTGCAGAGAAAAATGTTGTAAAAAATACATTCTTGTGTGTCACCAATGTAGGTATAAGACCAACTAAAATAGTAATGCATTATTTTTAACACCACTTTGGATTTTGGACTAAAGTACCAGATTGGCCTAAGCTGCTTACTTGGCCTCAAGGGCAGGGTAGAAGTACTGCAGCTGGGCTTTCTCTGAATAAGGACAGGTTTCCAGGAACATGTAGGCATCCTTGGACTGGACACTAAACATTCCCATGACGTTCTGGCATCCCCCTCCAAGGCTCTCCCACGCCTATGGAGTAAACCAGGTGAGAATTAAGCTACTAAGAGTAAGTCCCTTCAGTTTCTCAATCCTATCCTGGGGCATCCTCAGGGTGTGCACATTTTTGTTCTTGCCCACCCTGGAAGCCTCCAGCAATGGATTGAGAAATACTTACCTAACTTACCCTTAATGCCTGGATTGAGACGTGCTTCTAGTTAAAACCATGTTGTTGTTGCCTTCCATTGATAGTTTGAATTTATAGTACAAAACATGTTTTACATTGTATTTTAGCAGGATAATCTACATATTAAAATGTGATATTAATCTGTCAGCTAATGATATAGGCCTATAGTACAGACAGTGATACATTGTTCTGGCAGAGTACCAGTGGAGAACATGTGTTATTTGACCTTTTCAGCCATATCCAAGGAAGCCAAGAACTCTGAGAGAAACTCAAAATCAGGGGTTCCCCAGCAAAGGTCCTCTGCTGCAGATTGGTCACCATCACTCCAATGTTCTCCCAGAAACCCTTGAGAAACCCTAGCAGCAGATATTCAGAAGGGGATAAGAGCATCTGGGCCTCGTTTGCGTCTCTCCAGATAGGGGCATTTGGCAAGGCACAGGTAGGAGTTTTTGTTGAACATGGCCGTGTTCTTTGCAGGCAGGTAAAAGTAAAATATCAACATTGTATAAAAGGGGGAGTAGTTTGTATACAGAGTTGTGATGAGTATGTTTGCTCATACATACATAGCTCTAAATTGCATCACACATACAATTGTTTGCTGTGCGACCAGTACCGTTATTTTTACAAATCATACTCAATCATAATCCAACAAAATTTAGCTAATTAAACCAATCACAAGCCAGGCACTCAACCAATCCCTTTTCGTGCAAACTGTCCCTCGTTCGGTCAGCTAAGTAATGGCATTATCCAGCAAGCAAGAACAACAATGAAACGCAGCGGAATTGAAGCTTTCTTTAACTTGTGGTGGAGAAATCATAATTAGCTAAGTAACATAGATAATGAAGATGTCTTATCTGCAGAATATGCTTATATGATTGAACTGGTGAACTCTGGTGAACTTGTTATTAGAACTTCTCCTTTCGGACTCTGGTGTTGGTAGCTGCACTTCCTCCATCATATGGGCCTAAGTCATCTGGGGCCAGAGAGGGGAGAATCAGGCTTGTCTATAACATGTCACTGTTCCTATGCAGAATATCAGAAAGGAATACGGCAAGGGAGGTCAGAAGGAAACATTGTTTCCTTCTGTGAATGGATGGTGGGAGTAATGGGGAACCAATCACTTGTCTCCACAATGTCTGTGCGTCAGTCATCTCCTCCTAGGGGGAGATTGTTCTCTCCCCTAGTTCAAGGTGGAAACTAAGTAACGACAAATGTCCTAGGTTCTTAGTATTTGGGGCCTAAGGTCTGGCACAGGATGTATGGGGTTACTGTTTGGAACCAGTGTACATCATCTCTGAGGTTGCACCTATCCTGACCTATCCTGAGATATACTGTACTATCAACCAGAGGTTAACTCCACTCAGTTGGTTCTCAGAAGATGAGGACACTGTCAGAGATGCTGCTACCAATCCACCTCAGAATAATATCTACATTTCCAGTTTTATTAGTCAGTATTAGTACAGTGCATTTAGAAAGTATTCAGATACCTTCACTTTTTGTTACGTTACAGCCTTATTATGAATTAAGTATTTTTCCCCCTCAATCTATATACAATACCCCATAATGACAAACCAAAAATTGTTTTAGAAATGTTTGCAAATGTAGTAAAAAAAACAAAAAACGGAATAATCACATTTACATAAGTATTCACACCCTTTACTCAGTACTTTGTTGAAGCACCTTTGGCAGCGATTACAGCCTCGAGTCTTCTTGGGTATAATAATACAAGATTGGCAGACCTGTATTTGGGGAGTTTCTCCCATTCTTCTCTGCAGGTTGGATGGGGAGGTTGGATGGGGAGCGTCGCTGCACAGTCATTTTCAGGTCTCTCCAGAGATGTTAGATCGGGTTAGAGTCCGGGCTCTGGCTGGACCATTCAAGGACATTCAAAGACTTGTCCCGAAGCCTCTCCTGCATTGTCTTGGCTGTGTGCTTAGGGTCGTTGTCTTGATGGAAGATGAACCTTCGCCCAAGTCTGAGGCCCTGAGCGCTCTGGAGCAGGTTTTCATCAATGACCTCTGTACTTTGCTCCGTTCATCTTTCCTTCAATCCTGACTAGTCTCCCAGTCCCTGCCGCTGAAAAACATCCCCACAACATGATGCTGCCACACCATGCTTCACCGTAGGGATGGTGCCTGGTTTCCTACAGACGTGACGCTTGTCAAATCAGCCCAAAGAGTTCAATCTTGGTTTCATCAGACCAGGGAAGTATCCTTAGGTGCCTTTTGGCAAACTCCAAGCAGGCTGTCATGTGCCTTTTACTGAGGAGTGGCTTCCGTCTGGCCTCTCTACCATAAAGGCCTGAATGGTGGAGTGCTGCAGAGATGGTTGTCCTTATGGAAGGTTCTCCCATCTCCACAGAGGAGATCTGCAGCTCTGTAAGAGTGACCATCGGATTCTTGCCCTTCTACCCTGATTGCTCAGTTTGGCCAGGCGGCCAACTCTCTAAAATTCTTACATTTAAGAATGGAGGCCACTGTGTTCTTGGGGACAAATGCTGCAGACATTTTTTGGACCCTTCCCCAGATATGTGCCTCGACACAATCCTGTCTCAGAGCTCTACAGACAATTCCTTTGACCACATGTCTTGGTTTTTTCACTGTCAACTGTGGGACCTTAGACAGGTGTGTGCCTTTCTAAATCATGTCCAATCAATTGAATTTACCACAGGTGGACTCCAATCAAGTTGTAGAAACATCTCAAGGATGATCAATGGAAACAGGATGCACCTGAGCTCAATTTCGAGTCTCATAGCAAAGGGTCTGAATACTTATGTAAATATGGTATTTCTATTTTCAATACATTTGCAAAAAATTCAAAAAGCCCAATTTCGCTTTGTCATTATGGGGTATTGTGAAAAATAATTTAATCAATTTTAGAATAAGGCTGTAAGGTAAACAAATTTGGAAAAGGTGAAGGGGTCTGAAAACTTTCTGAATGCACTCCATGTACGGCGGCAGGCAGTTAGAGCGTTGGGCCAGTAACGGAAAGGTTGCTGGTTCTAATACCCAAGGCTTGAGCAAGGCACTTAATCCTAATTTGTTCCAGGGGCTGACCCTGTAGGTAGGCCATCATTGTAAATAAGAATTTGTTCTTAACTGACTTGCCTAGTTAAATAAAAAATAAATGTACAGGATATGCATGGTATACATCATCCAACGAAATGTTTACTTACAGGTTCCTTTGACAATGCAAATAATAAAATATAAAATTTTGAATAAAGTACATGACAGCAGAATAGAATAGAATAGAATAGAATAAACATTTTTGGTGTAATACAGGAAAGCATAATTTAGCATAATTTGGGGACGGGGGACAAGTGTATAAATTGAGCAGTATAATAAGAGTCTGGTAGCAGCAGTTGTGATGTGTGTAGTGTGAATGAATACATACACACACTGCATTGGAACATTGCTGCGGGGAGCCACAAGATCATTAGCGAGGTCGGGCACTGATGTTGGGCGACTAGGCCTGGCTCGCAGTCGGCGTTCCAATTCATCGCAAAGGTGTTTGATAGGGTTGAGGTCAAGGTCAGAGCTCTGTGCAGGCCAGTCAAGTTCTTCCACACCGATCTCGACAAACCATTTTCCATATGGACCTCGCTTTGTGCACGGGGGCATTTTCATGCTGAAACAGGAAAGGGCCTTCCCCAAACTGTTGCCACAAAGTTGAAATCACAGAGTCGTCTAGAATGTAATTGTATGCTGTAGAGTTAAGATTTCCCTTCACTGAAACGAAAGGGGCCTAGCCCCATGGAAAACAGCCTCAGACCATTATTCCTCCTCCACCAAACTTTACAGTTGGCACTATGCATTGGGGCAGGTAGCGTTCTCCTGGCATCCGCCAAACCCAGATTCATCCGTCAGACTGCCAGATGGTGAAGCATGATTTCATGACGCTTACGACGAACAGTTCTTGTACCGACGTTGCTTCCAGAGGCAGTTTGGAACTCGGTAGTGAGTGTTGCAACCGTGGACAGACGACACTACGCGCTTCAATGCTTCCGTTCTGTGAGCTTGTGTGGCCTACCACTTCACGGCTCAGACGTTATTGCTCCTAGACCTTTCCACTTCACAACAGCACATACATTTGACCGGGGCAGATCTAGAAGGGCCGTAATTTTGACAAACTGACTTGTTGGAAAGGTGTCATCCTATGACGGTGCCACGTTGAAAGTCACTGAGCTTTTTCAGTATGGCAATTCTACTGCCAATGTTGTTCTATCGAGAGTGCATGGCTGTGTGCTCGATTTTATACACCTGTCAGCAATGGGTGTGGTTTAAATAGTAGAATCTACTCATTTGAAGGGCTGTCCACATACCTTTGTATATATAGTGTAGATTTTACCCTAGGCTACCAACCAAGTCATGTCAGATCAGTGATTATTTATTTATAGGCTACATAGTCCATAATTTATTTGTTAGGCACATATTTAGATAAATGATTTTTTCAAGAAAGGGCGAATCCATCCATGAATATATTCAAACAGCGCCTCAGATTTGCTTGTTTGCACATGCCGGAGCAGTCCTTAAATTGCCTCTCCTACCACAGACACTTGCGTAAAACCTCTGCTTCATTGTTCATTCCTCCTGCAGCCATTGGATAGGCCTATAATTTACTTTCACTTGCCCACTGTGACGTACAATAGCCTACAGGTTATGGTACTCAATCTAGTGGGTCGCTTTAGGTTTATAATGGCTGCAAAACAGTGGTGTTGTAGTGAAATTGGAGAGCAGCTTGACTTGGGACATACACACTCACAGAGTGTCGATTTCACCCGTTTCACAACAACTGAACCGAGTGTCAAGTGCCATGTCATCAATTTAGTATTAAATCAGCTAATGTTACTCACCTCTCCTGTTCATATGACGAATACAGACTTCGACCTTCTTATTGGCGTTGTTGAGACTGGTCTCGCCCATTGTGTCTGTATTCGTCATATGAACAGTTAAATGTGGGCGCGGTTAAACATGTAGCCCAACCCAAAAGGGGGCGGGTTATCTCAACAGGTAGTCAATTGGTTCACGTTGTCCAGTCATGAACTACAAGCTTGCGATCCACTTTTCACAGTTGAGGCAACAGACTAAGTAAGGTATTTAAACATAGTTGGCTAGTTTGGCAGGGATTAAGTGTAATATTTATCAGATACTGCAGATCTGGTACTTAGTGTATCACAAGTGCAGTTACAATATAGCTGAGGTGTGCTCGTGTTGTCATGGGCACAGAGGGGGAGGGAGCTTGATTCCCTTATATCAATAAAATAGACAAATGTGACTTTATTGTTGCTTGTTGAGATTTTTTAAATCAAGTGGACACAAAGCTATTTAGCCATTTCAATTTGGAGCATAGAAGGTTGTGATAGGCAGAATTGGATGAATTGATGGATGTAGGTGGCTCCAAGGGAAGAATCATGAACTCTTTTTTATTTTAACTCAATAGTCATACAAAGAACAGAGACAGAGTATTTATGTCAGCTTTATTCTGTGGAATGTGGCAAGAATAGAAGCATACGTTATTGTAAGAACTCACTGTTCCACAGGTTGTTTGAGATGAATCCAAAAGCCTTTTGGAAAATGTAAGAATAAAATGTCTTTGCAGTAGCTGTGTGGCAAAACATAGGCCATTAATAGAATATAATTTTATGTGAAAACTGGATTCCAGTGCAATGAATCAGAAAGTGTGATTAAATGCTGAGAGTGGGAATAGAGTGGGGCATGACAATCTTATGACATCCCAAAGAGGATGAGCTGACTGTACGGTAGACTATTAAATAGAGTCACATGAGCCCTATGAGTCACTCACAGTGATTACACCCGTGTGACTGCCAGGGTTTTCTCCCAGGTAGAATATAGCCTACTGGACTAGTTGGATAGATCAAGCTAGCTAGTTATCATACAAATGTGAACATGATTATAACAAAAATAATGTATTTGCATTGGCTTCCGCCACCCACCAACAAACTGTTCAAATGTTTAGTTAGTTAGATAATTACAAAGGCTTGCTAGGAGGCTATATAGTGAACTATTGACCCTATTTCTCAATCATTATTCACGATTCAATCAGGACTTTCAGTAATCATGGTAGCATCCACATTAAGGAACAAATCTTGCTTTTCAATGTTAGTCAGAAAGGATCCTGTTCAAAGCACTTTTTTTTTAAATCAGTGCTGTATTATGGTGATATTGTCTATATGCAGGCCTCAGCAAGTACCTTAAACTCTGGACACAGTGTATCATGGTGCCTTAAGATTTATTACAAATGCTAGATCACTCACTCATCACTGTGATTTGTATGCTATGGTGCAATTGACCTCTCTCTCCACCAGGAGGCTAAAGCACTGGTACACTTTCGTGTACAAAGCATTGATAGGATAAATCCCTTTGTATCTCTGTTCCATACTGACCAGATCAGTCACTCAATGCAGTCTTCGTTCACAGTCGCTGCTGTCCTTGTCTGTTCCTAAAGCTAGAACTGAGATGGGGAAACAATATTTTTCCCATAATGCCCCTTCATCCTGGAACTTGCTTCAAAATATATTAAAGTTAGGGGAGTTAGTGTCGTTGCTTGTTTTTAAGACAACACTGTTTGTGATAGCTGCAGTTGTTTCTAATATTCAATTGTATCCGTAACTTGTGATTTTATGTACACGCTGCTCTTCCTCTGTTTTGCCTTCTTGCCAGGTCGCCCTCGCAGAGGTTTGTAACCTGAATGGGTCTTACCTGGTTAAATAAAGGTTAAAAAATAAAATACAAAAATTGTGTAGAAGTGTTAAGAAACATTACAATCTTATTTACAATAAAAGTGACTCCAAAATGACAATATTATTTACCATTAATTTATATTGGGCCCAAAATAATCTGAAACAACCAAAACGAACTGCAAATGCATCTAACAAATTTGTAGTCACAAGCTTGATGTTGTCATTGTGTGCTAGGAATATGGGTCCAAATACTAAACTTTTCACTACTTTGTTTATAAGAAGCTTTAGGGGTGTCAAAAACTACTTGTTAAACAAAACCTTTCTCTGAGCAATTGTATAACTATAACATTTCCCTTTTTTTTTTAGCATACAATATTACTCAGTATTTGAATTATACAATTTATACAGTCATTAGGGTGGCTGGTAGCCTAGCGGTTAGAACATTAGGCCATTAACCGAATGGTTGCTGGTTTGAACACCCGAGCCGACAAGGTGAAAAACCTGCCGATGTGTCCTTGAGCAAGGCACTTAACCCTAATTTGCTCCAGGGGCTGACCTTGTAGGTAGGCTGTCATTGTAAATTAGAATTTGTTCTTAACTGACTTGCCTAGTTAAATAAAGGTAAAATAAATAAATATGTCTTTATCAAGGGTGTCAATCATGTTGGACCCCACTGTATGTGACTCCACAAGTGAACTAGTATTATTATTATATTTTACGATGAACAACAAAGATGAATATGATGTGCACCACAATGATCTGCACAATCTACTGTTATCCACGAACATATAAACTCATACTAACGTATGACGCTACTCATCACTGAAGCTGTCTTACGCTGACACCTAGAGGTCTGAGCCGAAACAGAAAAGACCACTCCCTCACACACAAGTTAAAAATTGTTTTTTAGAAACATAATTATAAATGCACAACTTTCATTTGCACGTATTTGATTTGATCCCATTCCATTCATTTCCCAGCCTTTAAAAAATGAGCCTGTCTTTCCCATTTCTCCCTTCACCAACCTCCACTATTCAAAGTTCAACAGTTAATGTGCTCTAGACGGAACCATTGAAAACCTGATAGTGAACACAGCATCATCAACTTCCATCACTTTAACAGCTAATACCACAATGTGACATTGTTCTCTGATGCACAGTGTGGTGGTAAACCTCCCAGGCAGTGTACTGTGGGGGAACATATCATCAGTGGAACGTGGGGCCATTGGAGCCACATTAAGGCTGCAGCCTGGAGCCCATCCACAGCCCATCCACTTAGTCATGCTCTACTGTAATGTTGGCGAGTAGCGCTTCTAAAGTGAGTATAGCAGAATAATGCCTCAGACGGCTTCATGAGGCATGGCATTCATTCGCCGCAAAATGGACTCGCTTAACCCTCGGCAAGGTCAGCTGCGGCTACATATGGGTGGGTTTGTGGGGAAAACTTTTTGAAGCTCCATTCAGACAATAGCAGAGATGATACTGTGACAATGGCAGAGAGAGGAGTACCCCTAGTCTATGGCGTACAGAAAGGAAGAGTTAGATTCTTCAGTACGGAGGCACCACATTCATCATTCTACGGGTAGGCTTCGGAATACGTTTCTTGCTTTCTTGTTTGTCATCATCACCAAAGACTCCCTAAAATATTTGAGATCTTTGCCTGAGACCTGTCACCCTTCCCTTACACTGCTTTAGCAAAATACGGGGAAGTTAAACATGTTTCTCTTCCGGCATTAAGCTCTTTCATCAAAATATCACAAATAGAGTATTTTTCATTGCCCCCAACAGCCAGGTATAACAGGGTGGCAGGTGAGTCCTTTCCATTTGGTCTGAGCTCTGGCGAGACAAGAACATCATCAGATCTTTGCCCCTAGTTCACAGTGGTGTGTTACAGGTTTAACTATCTCTTCCAAACAGTGCCCATGGCCCACGTCAGCGGTTTCCACCAGCTCTTAGCTAATCACTGCCCCTGGATGACGGAGTGTGTGCGTGTGTGGAGGGAGAGAACGCTAACGGCAGTCGATTACTCCCAACAAACATACAACTCACCTCCAGCACCATCCTCTCCATACAATCTCCAACCGGCATCACATCTTTTATCTCCCACTCTCAACGACACCACCCCATCGCTCCCATCTACAACCCACCATCTAGCACTCTGCAGAGGCGACTCAAACGAGGCCCCTCCATGTGAAATGAAAGTGGAAGGCTTTCTGAAGGCTATTACCCAGGCTGCTTGGTGCTTTCTCCTCGGCCCCTCAAACCGACGGGGGGGAAATGACAATGGTCAGCTTGCTGAGTCAGACAGAGCATTAACGACAGGAGCTGGGAAGAAACGGCTTTGACACAACAGGCACCTCGTCCCTGGCGCGGAGAGGAACATTAAACATCAGGACAATTAGGGAAAGAGACAGCTACGCATTTCATCACAGAAAAGGAGCTCATATCTTGGGAGGTGGAGCACCGTATCCCATCGTATCGCCACGGCTTGGGTGGTGCATTACAAAACACAGGAATAGGAAGTATAGCAAAGTATCCTTGAGTAAGGGCCCACAATGTCGGAGGGAGAGCTTTCATTAGCGCTTAACACGGAGCAAATCGCCACGGCGCAGCGTGACAAGGGAGCCATTCGACCCAGGTAATGGGTGAAAACAAAAGAGCCAATTGAAAGCTCATTACAGCGTCCAAATTTGTTTACTAGTAGGGCTGCTTCTTCAGAGCAGTTATGCCATGTTGATTGTCTCAGTGATGCAGTAGCTAGAGAAGGGTAGCAATGGAGCGTGAAAAGAGGGTCTAATGCGCTGCTCAGAGTAACTATATAATGTTTCAGGATACATTTACATAGCCCCTTCCGGATTCCTACCAAGAACTCTATACCACTCCCAGTCAGCGTACATTGATTAACTTCAAAGTTGACTTAATTTCAATCCACACTTAAATCTTGGTCACAAAAGCCAAGGTGAAAGGTTCTGTTTACAATTCTGTAAGTTATTTGTTGTCGCAGTTCCATGAAGTCACCACCAACATAACAAAAAAGCCTGTAGTCAAACAGCTAGAAGCAGAAAGCTGAATGATGCATCTTCATTTCATATTCCATTGAAGCGCCAGTGTAACTGGTGGGTGGAATGCTCAGCATTTGATGATATCACCCAGACATGTCCACGTTTGTTTAAAGGGTTCTTCCATCGACACAGGGAGAACACCTACTGGGTTCTGAAATCTTTTGGCTGAATCGGTTGAATAATTGATGACTGAGTGGCGGTTTTTAGGGGGGAAACCATAAACATGCATAGGATAAAGTAAAACAGTCCGAAATGTATATGTTTTAGATGAGTATGCAGGCTTTTACTCCAGTCCTACACAAACACACCTGATTCAGCCAAGTAAGGTCCTGAGGAGTAGTTGAATAGTAGATTTTGATTATGTTTTGATGAACAACTCTAAGTGGAAAAATATTCTACACGCGTGATGAGGGAGTGAGTGAACGAGGAAGTTCCTGGGGAAGCTAATCGATTTGAGAGTGCTTCAGAGTGGTGACACTAACAGAATCCATTATTATAGAGCACCTGCCTGCCCTACAATTCACTTGCGATGCCACCACCTCCTCAACTCAAACCCAATTTGGTGATCAAACAATAACCACGGTAAATAAATAAAAATGAATTCACCATTTTAATATTGTGCTTGTCATATCACTGTGCTTGAAATATGTAATTACCCAGTGTCTAACGGCCACTTGACATACAATGGCGCCAACTGTCTGCATCCTCAGGCAGATTATGTTTCACGGAGGTTGGCTGACAAAAGGTGACAGAGCTTTGGGCTATTTGCAAACCAATTACTCAAGTGGACAGGCAAACTACACATTTGAGGGCTCAGTTACACCATACTGCATGTTAAATAGAGGAAACCTTTGGCACTGTGGCACCATGATCGCTCAACAGTCAGGACAGACAGGATCTATGGCTGCTGATCCTCATTGGTGTATACTGACCATCTTTATTGACTGACTGCTAGGTGTAACAGGTAGAGGTTACAGTCAATCTTTATTGACTGACTGCTAGGTGTTACAGGTAGAAGTTACAGTCAATCTTTATTGACTGACTGCTAGGTGTTACAGGTAGAGGTTACAGTCAATCTTTATTGACCGACTGCTAGGGGTAACAGGTGGAGGTTACAGTAAAGCCTTACATATCAACCACATATTCCCTTGGAGAATAACTAGAGCATGTCTCTATGACCTGAGGTCTAACACCAAAGTTATCCTCTAAACTCTGTTACTCCCCTACCAAGACACCAATCTGTCAAATGTGTTCCACTCACTAAAATGTCTCCTGCTCTACCTTGATGAAAAAATACCTTGCAACAGGAATAGGACAGCTTTTCTGCTACGTATACATACATTTTACATACATTTGACATACACATTTTACATATACATTTTACATATACATTTGACATACATGGTACTTTTATATAAAGCAGTCACATAACAATAATACATTACCAAACATAAAGTCTTTAAACATTTTGAACCTTTCTAATCTTATAGTATCCACAGATTGTGAGCTAGAAATGAAAACCTTTCCTATGAGCATTTTAATATTATTTATTGACTGACTATGGCTTTCCAAATCGCCCGACACTGCTATTTGTAAGGTTAAGTGAATATTGTGATTTTTTTAACCATTCCTGAACCTGTGACCAGAAACAAGCTACATAGGGTCAATGAGAGAATAAATGATCAAGAGATTGTCTCTTCACAACAAAATCTACAGAGCTGAGATTGTTGTATGCCCCATGTACTGTATATAACATTCTGTTGGTGGCCAGAATTTTGTATTATAATTTCAATTGAAAAACTCGAAGTGTCGAATCAAGTGTTGTATTTTGTACCCGTTCATAAACCATGTGCCGTGGAATCGGTACATCGAACATTTCTTCCCATTTATTTTGCAACCTGTATGGCGCAGCTGCCAATTCCTTTCAGCCAGTTTGTATCTTTAATATATGGTGGGCAAATCAGTTCCCTACCTTCTCCGTTTTACACTTGCCTCCTCCATGTTTGTGGTAATGCTTAAATCAGTTGGTGTACATTTGGATTGAGCATACATTCACATATATTTTCGATAGCTGCAGATGACATAACGCCTCCGTTTCTATTCATAATATCATTAATAAATATAATACAATTTTTAAACATCGTTTCCATAAATAATGTTTTTTAATTTTTTATTATTCAGTATATTTGAGTTTAACCATAACATTTGTTGTAATATTTGTTCTATCTTTTCTGGGGATAAACCTGAAATTTTAACCAACTTTGTATGGCTTGTTTAAGCAAGCATAGTCTTTCTGTTATCCAACAACTACCAAGGGACGGTAGACTACCAGTCTAAGACCAGTCCGACATTGTCAATCTACCGTCTGCTTCATCCTTTGAAGTGTTCTCAGTTGAGCCTTGATTAGTCATGGCTAAAGTTCGGTATAACCAAGAGCCTTCTGTGAAGTCTTCTGTTTCTCTATTGTGATATGGTCACGAACGTGTGTAGGCCCACTGTATCATTCACCTAAAACCAGAATATATGGTGTCCAAATTAGGACAACCTCTGTCTACCTAGGTGCACAAAACTGCTTCCTTCCTTGTGTTACAGTGTCACCTAGTGGCCACCGTGTGCCACTGCCTACATTGATTCATGAATTGAGTCAAAGGAAATCTAATGACTTGAATAATATATGAAGTTATCAATAATAACTTGAATGTTATTCTGAAAAAAAGTGTACCGCATCACAACATGGAGTAATAATAGAACCAATAGAAAGTAGATTATATATAAACCACTTCCCATCTTATTTCACTCCAATGATCCATCAAGGCTGGAGTTGAGGGACTGAGCTGTATTTACAGTAGAATTCACTACCCTCATAAATTTGATAGAAGTGTTATTCAGTCAAAGGGAGGATGCTATTATACAGAATATGATATTACAAAGTGGATTATGCTAACTCCCACACAAGTCTGGGTGGCATTTAGCCTAGCAGTTAGAGTGTTGGGCCAGCAATTAAAAGGTTGCTGGTTCAAATACCTGAGCTGACAAGGTGAAAAACCCTAATTTGCTCAAGGGACACCATAATACTATGGCTGACCCTGTAGGTAGGCTGTCATTGTAAATAAGAATTTGTTCTTAACTGCATTGATGTCAATGGTAGAGTGAAAATGTGACTTACATAGAAGTAAGGATTCTCCCCTATATGAGTTACATGTTTGAGATCTTTTTCAATGTGATAGGAGGTTAGGAAATACCTGGCTGATACTACGTTTTTACCTGCAAACAGTCTCCTGGCTCATCCTCATGTGAGTGCATGCAGAGAAGCAAGAGATTGAACTTCACTCAACATTCTAGAGTTTTAATAGTAGTGAGAATTATTTATTTCAGCTTTTATTTCTTTCATCACATTCTCAGTCGGTCAGAAGTTTACATGCACTAAATTAGTTGGGTGAATTTTGGCCCATTCCTCCTGACGGAACTGGTGTAACGGAGTCAGGTTTGTAGGCCTCCTTGCTCGCACATGCTTTTTCAGATCTGTCCACAAATTTTCTATAGGATTGAGGTCAGGGCTTTGTGATGGCCACTCCAATACCTTGACTTTGTTGTCCTTAAGCCATTTTGCCACAACTTTAGAAGTATGCTTGGGGTCATTGTCCATTTGGAAGACACATTTGCGACCAAGTTTTAACTTCCTGACTGATGTCTTGAGATGTTGCTTCAATACATCCACATAATTTTCCTTCCTCATGATACCATCTATTTTGTGAAGTGCACCAGTCCCTCCTGCAGCAAAGAACCCCCACAACATGGTGCTGCCACCCCTGTGCTTCACGGTTGGGATGGTGTTCTTTGGCTTGCAAAGCCTCCCCCTTTTTCCTCCAAACATAACGATGGTCATTATGGCCAAACAGTTCTATTTTTGTTTCATCTCCAAAAAGTATGATCTTTGTCCCCATGTGCAGTTGCAAACCGTAGTCTGGCTTTTTTATGGCGGTTTTGGAGCAGTGGCTTCTTCCTTGCTGAGAGGCCTTTCAGGTTATGTCGATATAGGACTTGTTTTACTGTGGATATAGATACTTTTGTACCGGTTTCCTCCAGCATCTTCAAAGGTTCTTTGCTGTTGTTCTGGGATTGATTTGCACTTTTCGCAACAAAGAACGTTCATCTCTAGGATACAGAACACGTCTCCTTCCTGAGCGGTATGACGGCTGCGTGGTCCCATGGTGTTTAGACTTGCGTACTATTGTTTGTACAGATGAACGTGGTACCTTCAGGTGTTTGGAAATTGCTCCCAAGGATGAACCAGACTTGTTCATTGATTTTCCCATGATGTCGAGCAAAGAGGCACTGAGTTTGAAGGTAGGCCTTGAAATACATCCACTGGTACACCTCCAATTGACTCAAATGATGTCAATTAGCCTATCAGAAGCTTCTAAAGCCATGACATACTTTTCTGGAATTTTCCAAGCTGTTAATATCTCTACCATTAGCCACCTCCAATGTCGTTTAAGAGAAATTGGCAGTATATCCAAACAGCCTCACAACCGCAGACCACATGTATGGAGTTGTGTGGGCGAGCGGTTTGCTGATGTCAACGTTGTGAACAGAGAGCCCCATGGTGGCAGTGGTGTTATGATATGGGCAGGAATAAGCAACAGACAAAATTGCATTTTATCAATAGCAATTTGAATGCACAGAGATACCGTAATGAGATCCTGAGGCCCATAGCTGTGCCATTCACATGGTAGGCCACTCTGGTAGGCCTACATTATGATCAAATAGCCACAGTAGCCTACTTGACCACTCTCAAAACTAACTTAAAGCCGGTACAGTCTTTAAGTGTTCACATATAAACGTGCGCAAGAAGTTGCACAGAATTTTCACAACATTCAAGTTTGCGCTCAGCAAACCTGAAATCTGCTCAGTGAGGATATACATTTGTGGTAACATTGGTGAGGTCTATTTGTAATTAGGGATTTCGGCAATGAAGGGTGCACCGAATGGGATGATCAGGCCACATCTGAGCCAGGTGGCTTGTTCACTACTTCTCCATCTGCTTCTCCATCTGCTTCTCCATCTGCTTCTCCATCTGCTTCTCCATCTGCTTCTCCATCTGCTTCTCCATCTGCTTCTCCATCTGCAGCCATAGCCCTCTCTGGCTCATGTCCTATTTTAAAAGCTTGCAAAATGTCAGGTAAATAGTGTAATAATTAAATAATAATACAAATTATGCTGGATAAAACAAAAGCATACAAAACTGATGACTGCCAACTGTGGTTCACCTCAGACACACTATCAAACAATAGCCCGCCACCTCCTGAATGCATTGCCTCAAAATATCCACACCTGTTGTATTTAGCCACTGAATTACGCAGCCAATCAGCATACACTGCCAATTAGCAGTCAAGCGATGCAAATTAGGGGATTTGATTAATGCCCCGGGCCTGCTCCAGGTGGACTGGGTTAACGTTGATTGCATTAATTTTGAAACCGGGCTGCCTCCTGGGGGTGAGCTGGTGGCATATTTTGCTTTACCTGCCTTCCCAAGGAAACTATTTTTAACTTATATTGTATCCATGTTTTATTTTTCTGAAAGATTCAACATGGACCGGTGATGCTTGATTTCAGCCGGGCAATCCTCCCTCACCGCTTTTACCCGGTGACGTGATGGACAATAGCTCAGTATACCCTGGTTCAGTCTAATTGAACATTGATAAGGTAGCATTAGTATTACATGTAATGAGAAATAGTTATAATGAAAGGGATCATATACACTTGAATAAATACAATGTGGGTAAAGACTCACTACTGCAGAGAGCGAGAAAGGCAAAGGGAACTTCTTATTTTGTCCACTTGGTGGCAGAACATGCTCAATAGATGAGCCATGTCACTAAGGAGAGGCAGCATCAGGTCTTGTGTTTTCTAATTAACCAAGGAGTGGCTCCCTCAGGTCTTGTGTTTTCTAATTAACCAAGGAGTGGCTGCCTCAGGTCTTGTGTTTTCTAATTAACCAAGGAGTGGCTCCCTCAGGTCTTGTGTTTTCTAATTAACCAAGGAGTGGCTGCCTCAGGTCTTGTGTTTTCTAATTAACCAAGGAGTGGCTCCCTCAGGTCTTGTGTTTTCTAATTAACCAAGGAGTGGCTGCCTCAGGTCTTGTGTTTTCTAATTAACCAAGGAGTGGCTGCCTCAGGTCTTGTGTTTTCTAATTAACCAAGGAGTGGCTGCCTCAGGTCTTGTGTTTTCTAATTAACCAAGGAGTGGTTGCCTCAGGTCTTGTGTTTTCTAAATAACCAAGGAGTGGCAGCATCAGGTCTTGTGTTTTCTAGATAACCTCCAGAAGAACATCAAAACAAGAGGCAGCAATGTAAAATGTTAAAGAGAAATCTCCATATTTGACTCAAGGCTTATTGAGGTCACACACACACACACACACACACACACACACACACACACACACACACACACACACACACACACACACACACACACACACACACACACACACACACACACACACACACACACACACACACACACACACACACACACACACACACACACCCACACACCCACACACCATTGAGCACGTCCATGCACGCTCACGAACATGCTAATGTGCACACACACACACACACACACACACACACACACACCATTAAACAAACACACAACATTGAGCACACAAACCCACACCCACATTTGTTTGCTGAATGCTGAGAGACAGATCTTTACAAGTTCAAAAAAAAAATGCTTTCAGCAACAGTCAATAATCACATTTCTATGGTAAGTGGAAGTTAAAATTGAGAGCAACTATTGTCAGAAACACAAAGTTCCCCCTGAAAATTCAACATAACATTTAATGGTCTGTACAATATCCTTGGCAGTACCTTGATTCACCTGTATTTAGTCACTGAGGCTACTGTATGTTCCAAATGGCAAACTGTTCTCTATTTAGTGAACTTTTGACCAGGGTCCATAGGGATTTGATTGGAACGAAGCTACTGAGTTCTCGACAGCACCATTAGTTGCCATTGACAACAAATCACTGGTGATTAAGTCACAGCAACACAGCATTGACTCGAGAGCGTCAACATATGTCATGGCAGCTCTACTGGACTCCTGAGTATCACAACAAATACATGTTATTTATTTGAAATTTGTGCAGAATGAAATCTCTTGATGTACCATCTTGTTTTCAAGAATGTCCAAATACATATTGACCAAACATGTATTGATCTAGAGGTGGTGTAAAACATAGAAATAAAATCTCATTCTAGTTCTGTGGAGCAGAGGGAGATTTGCTGTTCTAGGAGAAATAGCCAAATCGATGGCACTTTGGCACATTGTCTAACGGTGTAAAAATGTGGTGGTTAGCCCAGGGCATGTTTTGCCAGCATTTCGGATGTATGATGACGGTGTTGGCTGTCACACACAGAGTAGCATTGTATCGTCCATCTGTCACTGTTCTTTCGTAGCCAAACGCATGGCCTCTCTCTCTTGACAACATTTATTCACACAGAAAATAATTAGCCTGCTATTTCCCTTGCTCCGTCCACCAGTAACAAGCACCTGTAGGATGAAAGACTGTCAGAGACACGCTTGGGGGAAGAACGATCACGAACGACCACTCTCTTCATGTAGCTGACTTGGCCAAAGCTGTGCAGTGAGTGAGAGAGTAAGCAGTGTGAAATCTACGCAGGAGGCTCGACTGCTCCAGGCTGCCTGTGTGTGTATGTTAGTTTAAAAATGGGGTCTAACAGCACGCTCTAGAAGTAGGAGTGGCCTACTTATTTCCGAGGGAACCTCCCGTGCCGTGCCTCTGGTACACAGCACTCTGTGGCCTGCCCGGTTTCTGTAACTTCTCACTGTGGGACAGTTTTCAAGAGACTAAAAGTCTCACTGTGGGATAACGTTCAAGAGACACACTGTGGGACAGCGTTCAAGAGACCAACAGTCTACGAAGGAGCATCCAAGCTGTTGATGTACTGCAGCCAATGATGGAAAACAATGAGCAAAACACTGATAAATATCTCACCCACATGAGGCTCTGCATGGTGTTACATCCATTTCTATGCCAGTACATCCAGTCAAAGACTAAATGCTTCTGGGTAGAAACAAGCCTAGAAGAAAAAACACACACATTCAATTTTGGTACAACATTTAAAAACTCTTAACAATCTGTTAACTGAGAATGCATTTTGAATAACTGAGTAGAAAGTTTAATTCTCCATTCTAATGGGGATGGCCGGTGTAGTGGCTACTATTAGCCACATGGAGGCTAGTAGCTGAGACTCTGAGGCAGTTTACTCTGCACAATTCCATTTTCCCGCTCACCCGTCCAAAGCATTCAACTCAGCATGTCACAGTGACACTCACCAGGCGGGGTGTGACATGATCCATTAGCATTCAACAGAATTTCAATGGGTTCCATAGTTAAATAAGTGGCTGGAGTGAAAAGTAAACATGGCTGGTATATATGCAATTTATCAAAATGTTCTTACCCACATTTATATTTACATAATAGGCCATGATTGTGATTCTCCCAATTGCATACTTAGTGGGGGTTGTCAGTTTCACAACATGTGATGGCATCTGCAGTTGCCCGGGGCAACCTGATCGATTCCTTGGCAGGCATCATCTAAGTAAGGTGAGGCAGGCAGCACCAGCCATGCAATGTTACATCAGTGACCTTGGTCATAGTTTGAGGCCTGTTATAGACTTGGTTCGGAAAGTAATTATGTCCCTCAATATTTAGATCAATATGTTGCCAGCATGGAACCCATGGGGATGGAAGAAGGTGCGAAAATAACACTATTTCATGCATAAATAAAAATACATTCATAAATAGAATATAGAGGGGATTCACATTCCCAATCTCTCTCTCTCTCTCTCTCTCTCTCTCTCTCTCTACTCCAAGTTTCTCATAGGCATAAAGTGTGTGTGTGTGTGTGTGATAGTGAGATACCTTTGAATATTTTTCTCACCATGCTATTGTATCAGAAGAACCTGTGTTTTAATGCCCTAGTGATTCCCTGACCTAGCCATGGTTTAAGGAGACAGACAGGTAAACATAGGTATGATAGCTGGTAGAGAGAGAGAGAGACTCAGTGAGCATTGTCTTGCTATTGAGAAAGGACACCGTAGGCAGACCTGGCTCTCAAGAGAAGACTATGTGCACACTGCCTCAAAATGAGGTGGAAACTGAGCTGCACTTCCTAACCTCCTACCAAATGAAGGACCATAGAGACACATGTTTCTCTCAGATTACACAGACCCACAAAGAATTAGAAAACAATCCCAATTTTGAAAAGCTCCCATATCTACTGGGTGAAATACCACAGTGTGCCATCACAGCAGCAAGATGTGTGACCTGTTGCCACAAGAAAAGGGCAACCAGTGAAGAACAAACACCATTGTAAATACAACCCATATTTATGTTTGTTCATTTTCCCTTTTGTACTTTAACTATTTGCACATAAAATTACATTTGAAATGTGTTTCTTCTTTTGGATCTTCGGTGAGTGTAATGTTTACTGTAAAAAAAATAATTATTGTTTATTTCACTTTTGTTTATTATCTATGTCACTTGCTTTGGCAATGTTAACATATGTTTCTCATGCCAATAAAGCCCTTAAATTGAAATGAATTGCACGAGAGAGAGAGAAAGAGCGAGAGAGAGAGAGAGCGAGAGAGAGAGAGAGAGAGAGAGAGAGAGAGAGAGAGAGAGAGAGAGAAGCACTATTTGGAGCAAAACACAAGGGGGTCCGGCCAGTGATTGACCTCGACACCAGAAAGGTGGCCTTCATAAAAGTTACAATCAACTCATTTTTTTCCTCCTCACAAGCCCCTCGGCTAACTTTCTATGGGGCTGGAATGTGGATATGAAATGTTACATTATTGTTTTATGATGTTTGAGGCCTTGGGCTTGATTCTCCTCAGTACCAATGAGGTTAAGCCCTAGCTAATGATATGCCACATTAAATCTCTTTCACATAATCAGAAGTTTCACAGCTGAACTAGTCAGCAGGATATAGGAAAAAAAAATGTTTTCATCATTGAAGAAGTTTACAGTATGGCAGATGCAAGCTTGGATTGGACAAGTCCAAATGTTGCTTGTGTAACATTGTTGCAGCATGAATAAAAAACTGGTTTCTATCTATCAGTAAGTTTTTCATCATATGCTCTGCAGACTGGAAAATAGGACATACATTTTTTGAAGTCACATGGAAAACCAGTTGGGGAAAAAATAGTCAAATGTATATGTATTTTTTATGTATCCTGAGTGACGCAGTGGTCTTTGGCACTGCATTGCAGTGCTAGAGGTGTCAATACAGACACGGGTTCGATCCTGGGTTGTATCACAGCCGGCAGTGATCGGGAGTCCCGTAGGGCGATGCACAATTGGCCCAGCGTCGTCTGGGTTAGGGGAGGCCGTCATTGTAAATAATAATTTGTTCTTAACTGACTTGCCTATATAAAAAAAAAAGTGACAGCCTACCTACAGGGACAGAACCTGGAGCAAATGAGGGTCAAGTGTCTTGCTCAAGGACACGTCAACAGGTTATTATTTTCCTTTTTCAGTATTCGAACCAGCAACCTTTCAGTTACTGGCCCAACACTCTAACCGCTAAGCTACCTGAACATTAAATACATGTATTATGTCCTCTGCCCTTGTCCTTCATGTCATCCTCGTATCCGAAGTCGACCATTTAACAAGATGAAAGGAAAAAAAGATTTTTGCAAAAGGAGTCCAAACAAAATAACAATAGCACACCCTCAGGCTTGTGTGTGTGAATAACAACGGGGGTAAATCCCTCATTCTCTTCTTCATGAAAACAAGTCTGAATGTGGCGACTCGGGCCTGAGGGCCTGTCATGAAGAGGCACAGAGTGCGACAGAGCACTGGGCTCCCTATTATCCCCAGTCAAACAACTACAACACAACGTGTTCTCTCTCGCTCTGTTTATACTGCTCGCGCTCTAAAAGAATGACTCATGTCTTCATTTAACATGTGGAGATATAGAGTAGATCGCCTTTAATTGATTGGAGTGGAGTGTCATAATGAGGGGAAGGAGAAGACAGAGCACAGCTATCGTTTATCTCGGGGGGAAAAGATGCGCAGAAACGGCCACCATTACGGTGGCTGCTCTGTCTAAGCAATCCCCTCTTTTGTACATCATTAGGCGGAAAGCTGTGCATTATGGGGGCTTATTTACAGTCAGTGTAATCAGAACAACATAAATAAACTAAATTACTAATTTCAGACACCTAATTATAGACCCAGTAACTGTTGTTGGCCCAGACTATTCATTCCAACATACACTTCCACAGCATGCATGTATTTCTAATGTATTTCTTATACTGTTGTAAGAACGTGAGATAGACTCCAAGTCTCCAACCCATAGGCTGCCTGACTCAATGTTTGGAAGCCTATTGATCTTCGAGACAGGAAATTAGATGGAAACCACCCCAAAATACATTTGCTACATTGAGCAAAGATGGGAAATTGACAAATTGGTGGTGTCGCTTCTCAACAACGTACTTTCAAATGAATGTTGCTTAGCCGACCAACTTGGATATGACGTTTTAACTCGTTTTAACTTAACTGAATTGTATTGTATTGTTTTTGGCCTGAAAGAGTGTAAACATTTAGTGCAACATCGAACACCATCGATCAACCAATGAGGTGGAAAGCACATAACATGAAAGAAAGATAGGGGGGGATAGTCGGTATGTGCAGTATTGGAACATACAGGGTTTGGGAGGAAGGAAATCCCTTTCCGATATTATAGAGGGAGGCACACCATTTGCCAACTCCCAAAGGAGAGGGACTTTACACAGAACAAGATGGGAGAGCACAAAATAAAGAACATGCGCTATTAGCCCGATATGGGGTCTGCCATTAGAACAGCATGCACAAGTGATCTTCAAGTCACTGCTGGCATGTTTAAACAATAACCTCACAGTGAGCCTCAACATCCCTGACTACCATATAGTCTATAACCTGCTGACTACCATAGTCTATATCCTGCTGACTACCATAGTCTATATCCTGCTGACTACCATAGAGTCTATATCCTGCTGACTACCATAGAGTCTATATCCTGCTGACTACCATAGAGTCTACAGCGGGTGAAATAAGTATTGAACACGTCACCATTTTTCTCAGTAAATATATTTCCAAAGGTGCTATTGACATGAAATTTTCACCAGATGTTGGTAACAACCCAAGTAATCCATACAACCAAAACAAATAAGTTCAGAAATTAAGTTATGTGTAATAATGTGAAATGACACAGGGAAAAAGTATTGAACACACTTACTGATATTTATTTAATACTTTGTACAAAAGCCTTTGTTGGTAATGACAGCTTCAAGACACCTCCTGTATGGAAAAACTAGTCGCATGCATTGCTCTGGTGTGATTTTGGCCCACACAAACAGTCTTCAAATCTTGAAGGTTCCGTGGGCCTCTTCTATGAATCTTGATCTTCAGTTCTTTCCATAGATTTTCAATGGGATTTAAGTCAGGTGATTGGCTGGGCCATTCTAGCAGCTTTATTTTCTTTCTTTGAAACCAATTGAGAGTTTCCTTGGCTGTGTGTTTGGGATCATTGTCTTGCTGAAATGTCCACCCTCGTTTCATCTTCATCATCCTGGTAGATGGCAGCAGATTTTTGTCAAGAATGTCTCTGTAAATTTTCCAATTCATCCTTCCTTCAATTACGTGAAGTTTGACAGTACCATTTGCTGAAAAGCAGCCCCACACCATGATGTTCCCACCTCCAAACTTCACTGTTGGTATGGTGTTTTTAGGGTGATGTGCAGTGCCATTTCTCCTCCAAACATGGTGTGTATTATGACATCCAAACAGTTCAATTTTGCTCTCATCTGACCACACTATATTCTCCCAGTATTTCACTGGCTTTTCCAAATGTTGTGCAGCAAACTTTAAACAAGCTTCAACATGCTTTTTTTTCAGCAATGGAGTCTTGCGTGGTGAGCGTTCATACAGGCCATGGTGGTGGAGTGCATAACTTAATGTTTTCTTTGAGACAACAGTACCTGCTAATTGCAGGTCTTTTTGAAGCTCTCCACAAGTGGTCCTTGGCTCTTGGACAACTCTTCTGATTATTATTTTCACTCCTCTGTGCGAGGAGCACCTGGTCGAGGCAAATTTATGGTGAAATGATTGTCTTTCCACTTCTGTATTATGGCCCCAACAGTGCTCACTGGAACATTCAGAAGCTTAGAAATGCACCTATAACCAATGCCATCATTATGTTTTGCAACAATTAGGTTGCGAAGGTCTTGAGACAGCTCTTTGCTTTTACCCATCATGAGATGTGTCTTGTGTGACACCTTGGCAATGAGACCTTTTTGTAGGCCATCAGTTGGGACTGAACCAGCTGATATTAATTTGCACGGACAGGGGGCTGGATTGTTTTTTAATTACTGATAGTTTTTAGCTGTTGTCTTGGCTTTCCATGCCTTTTTGCACCTCCCTTTCTTCATGTGTTCAATACTTTTTCCCTGTGTCATTTCACATTATTACACATTACTTAATTTCTGAACGTATTTGGTTTCTTTGTATATATGGATTACTTGGGTTGTTACCAACATCTGGTGAAAATGTCATGTCAGTAGCACCTTTGGAAATATATTTACTGAGAAAAATGGTGACGTGTTCAATACTTATTTCATCCGCTGTATATCCTGCTGACTACCATAGAGTCTATATCCTGCTGACTACCATAGAGTCTATATCCTGCTGACTACCATATAGTCTATATCCTGCTGACCACCATATAGTCTATATCCTGCTGACTACCATAGAGTCTATATGCTGCTGACTACCATATAGTCTATATCCTGCTGACTACCATATAGTCTATATGCTGCTGACATCCTGCTGACTACCCTAGAGTCTATATCCTGCTGACTACCATAGAGTCTATATCCTGCTGACTACCATATAGTCTATATCCTGCTGACTACCATATAGTCTATATCCTGCTGACTACCATATAGTCTATATCCTGCTGACTACCATATAGTCTATATCCTGCTGACTACCATATAGTCTATATCCTGCTGACACTCTTGCTTTTTTATTTATTTAACTAGGCAAGTCAGTTAAGAACAAATTGTGATTTACAATGACGACCTACCTACAGGGTCAGCCCCTGGAGCAAATTAGGGTTAAGTGCCTTGCTCAAGGACACACCGGCAGGTTTTTCACCTTGTCGGCTCAGGTATTCGAACCAGCAACCTTTCGGTTACAGGCCCAACGCTCTAACTGCTAGCCTACCTGCCGCCCTTACTTACTTCCTTCCATTTCTCTACCGCCTGGCCCATATCTGGCTATTATTAGTCCTATACCATTACTCTGCCACTTGAGCTTGACTTCTTTAATGGATTTTCATATAAAAGGACCTCAGCTTTAATTGGTTTCAAAGGCAGAGCAAGGCATCCCATGCAGCCCGTGTGTCAGCTTGGATCAGCCCGTTGCGTGGGGGGCTAACAGGCTGACAGCAGGAGGGGGCCGACTCTGACTTCATGCCTCTAAGCTCCCCTGATTGCTAGGACAGCCATGGTGTTCCCCGACAAGGGAAACAGTGACTGTGGGCTGGTTTATTCATGTAGGAAGAGGAAGTAGGGAGGTTCTGATTGCTTCATGTTATGCAAGGGGCTGAAAAAAATGTGGCCTCATAAAACAGGGAGAGTACCTCTACATCTTGGGTACATGTCCGCCACCCAATGCACGTTATTTTTGCATTCGTCATATGTGGCGAGATCAGCGTCATAATTAAGAAAGACATGCTGGGTGAACGTGAATATCGTTCTAATGTATGGTTGTGGTATTCTCCAAGTAGGGGGAAATACTGTAGTTTATACATACTTACTGTACCTTCCATTCCATTTTGATGGGTTCATTAGTATGAAAAATCTATGTCAAATGATTGAAAGATAATAGGACGCAGCGGGAGGCCAACTCCACTTGAACAGTAAAGGCCATCCTAGTTAGAACCCCCCACATTGTACTGGGAGACAGTTTCTAGTTAGAACCCCCCCCGTTGTACTGGGAGACCGTTTCTAGTTAGAACCCCCCACATTGTACTGGGAGACAGTTTCTAGTTAGAACCCCCCACGTTGTACTGGGAGACAGTTTCTAGTTAGAACCCCCCACGTTGTACTGGGAGACAGTTTCTAGTTAGAACCCCCCACGTTGTACTGGGAGGCAGTTTCTAGTTAGAACCCCCCACGTTGTACTGGGAGACAGTTTCTAGTTAGAACCCCCCACGTTGTACTGGGAGACAGTTTCGGAAAAATCTGTGCCTCTACAAATAATGCTGATCCTGAACCTGTTGGAAATGGCTCAAAGTATGATGTAAAGTATCAGTATAGCCTAGATGTAATCATCTCCCTTCCTGTGTGAGATAATCAACACCCCTATCCAACCCTTCTAGATTCTCCTCACATCTGTTCCACAGCTGCCCTGGCACTAGCTGCAGAAAAATCCTGACTAATGCGTATGTGATCAACGGTAGAACAACTGGCACTGCCTGGCAGAGTGTGGGGTGCTGGACTCGGGCAGCAACCACTGCTCGAGGGGAGCAAGAGAGAATGCCAGCTGGTCAGAGCCATTACACAGTTGTTAAAAAGGGTAATAAATCATTCTATACTGGGTGCAAAAACATGTGACAGACTTAAAGCAAGCGATAGAGACCTTTTTTCTGAGAGTGGAGGCCATGATATCCTTCATCATATCCAACATCATGCTGATGTCATGTGCAGTAAACAATCATATCATTGCTAATTAGAAATAGTACTAATTATTGTAAAAAAAAACTTCTGGTTTGGGTACATTCTCTCTGGAGGCACTGATGGAAGGTACTGATGGAAGGTACTAATGGAAGGTACTAATGGAAGATACTGATGGAAGGTACTGATGGAAGGTACTAATGGAAGGTACTAATGGAAGATACTGATGGAAGGTAGTGATGGAAGGTACTGATAGAAGGTACTAATGGAAGGTAATAGATGGTAGGTAGTAGACGGAAGGTAGTGATGGAAGGTACTAATGGAAGTAACTGATGGAAGGTACTAATCGAAGGTACTAGATGGTAGGTACTGATGGAAGGTACTAGATGGTAGGTACTAATGGAAGGTACTGATGGAAGGTACTGATGGAAGGTAGTGATGGAAGGTACTAATGGAAGGTACTGATGGAAGGTACTAATGGAAGGTACTAATGGAAGGTACTAATGGAAGATACTGATGGAAGGTAGTGATGGAAGGTACTAGATGGTAGGTACTAATGGAAAGTACTGATTTAAGGTACAGTACATCCATTGGAAGTAGGAGTAGATGGTAGGTCTGGCATCCTCCCTTTCTCTGTTTTTATGCAATCCTTTTCTCTCCACCATCCCTGGCAACCTTCAGTACTTCATAAGTTATTGAAGGGATTTTCAGGGACTTCAATTCGCTTTTTGGATAACACTGTGTAGCTTCTAGCTTCTAGCCTTTAGTTATGTATTTTCTAGGATTTTCTGCTCATGGGATTTCTTGATACACTCTTGGAAAAAAAGGTTGCAAAAGGGTTCTTCAGCTGTCCCCATAGGAGAGCCCTTTTTTATTCTAGGTAGAACCCTATTGGGTTCCATGTAGAACCATCTGTGGAAAGGGTTCTACGTGGAACCCAAAAGGATTCTACCCAGAACCAAAAAGGTTCTACCTGGAACCAAAAAAGGTTCTTCAAAGGGTTCTGCTATAGGGACAGCCGAAGAACCCTTTTGCAGAAAGAGTGTAGACTTGAACAAGCCTTAGACATTCAAGCAGTGAACTGCAGTTTTGAAAGTGCTCCATTCCTGCTGGTATCCTTTCCATGTAACTATGCAATTTTGGGGGGAGGGGTGATACCAAAGTGATTAACTGTAACCAAAATAATAATCTTTGCCGGTTAGTGCAGCTAAATCCTCCAAAAGGCAACACTAAGGCCAGCATAGCTTTAATTAACACTGATAATTTAGCCTTATTAATAAATTGTTATGTTGAACTGACTTAGAAGTTTATTTTCCTTCCAGAGGCATTGCTGGATTAACCCCATCTACTAACCCTGTCCATTTAATGCTATTCCCTGTGGCATTAAAGCAGACTTACTGGTTTTACATTGCTAAACCCTCTCTATTCTCTTTTTCCTTTGAGGAAGATATTCTTCTAGAAGGTTAATGAGGAATCATTCATGAGTGAGAAAGACTTGGGATGCCATAGTCAACATGTGGCTAAAGGCAACAAAAGGTGACAGGGAATCTAATTTAAGAGCTGATTAAGGTTGGTGGGTAGTGAGTACACATTACAGTATCGGTATGACAATCAGGTATTCATGACACTGTATCAGACTGCAGTATTGGATCCCCTGGGGGAAGAGATGCCCCTTTACTGTGCATTTTAATTAACTTCTTGGCAAGTAATACCCACAATGGGAATTAGCTCATTTAAGCGCCTTACCCTTCCGTCATGTATTAAACAACTATCTGGCAATGCACTGATGCGAAACAAACAATTCGCTCCCACCATTATTATGGCATGTTGCATTATGACTTGATGTAGATTTAAGGCAGAAATAGCTTCTAGCATCATAAAGTTAGAGAGAAACTTTGAATTGAATTATACGTTTGCAATATGTATTCAGGCTGTTTGGTAATGATTAAAAGAAGGATTGATCGTATAGTTCTTATTTAAAACTTTTACTTCACAGACTATTGCTAGAGTATAGGGTCTTACTGTACAGTAGGCCTAAGTCTTTGAATTAAATCTCCTCACCCTCAAACAAAATACAGTGTGGCTCAGTTGGTAGAGCATGGTGCTTGCAATACCAAAGTTTGTGGGTTTAATTCCTGCTCTGGCCACCTGTACAAAAACTTTAAGCGGGCATTAATGTAGATTAATGTCTCCAGTGTGCTGTCTCCTGTTCCATTGTGCTGTCTCCTGTTCCCAGTGTGCTGTCTCCTGTTTCCAGTGTGCTGTCTCCTGTTCCAGTGTGCTGTCTCCTGTTCCAGTGTGCTGTCTCCTGTTCCAGTGTGCTGTCTCCTGTTCTTAGTGTGCTGTCTCCTGTTCCAGTGTGCTGTCTCCAGTTCCAGTGTGCTGTCTCCTGTTCCCAGTGTGCTGTCTCCTGTTCCCAGTGTGCTGTCTCCTGTTCCCAGTGTGCTGTCTCCTGTTCCCAGTGTGCTGTCTCCTCTTCCCAGTGAGCTGTGTCCTGTTCCAGTGTGCTGTCTCCTGTTCCAGTGTGCTGTCTCCTGTTCCCAGTGTGCTGTCTCCTGTTCCCAGTGTGCTGTCTCCTGTTCCCAGTGTGCTGTCTCCTGTTCCAGTGTGTTGTGTCCTGTTCCCAGTGTGCTGTCTCCTGTTCCCAGTGTGCTGTCTCCTGTTCCAGTGTGCTGTCTCCTGTTCCCAGTGTGCTGTGTCCTGTTCCAGTGTGCTGTCTCCTGTTCCCAGTGTGTAGCGTTCCTAGTGTGCTGTCTCCTGTTCACAGTGTGCTGTCTCCTGTTCCAGTGTGTTGTGTCCTGTTCCCAGTGTGCTGTCTCCTGTTCCCAGTGTGCTGTGTCCTGTTCCAGTGTGCTGTCTCCTGTTCCCAGTGTGCTGTGTCCTGTTCCAGTGTGCTGTCTCCTGTTCCCAGTGTGTAGCGTTCCTAGTGTGCTGTCTCCTGTTCCCAGTGTGCTGTGTCCTGTTCCAGTGTGCTGTCTCCTCTTACCAGTGTGTAGCGTTCCTAGTGTGCTGTCTCCTGTTCCCAGTGTGCTGTGTCCTGTTCCCAGTGTGCTGTCTCCTGTTCCCAGTGTGCTGTCTCCTGTTCCAGTGTGCTGTCTCCTGTTCCAGTGTGCTGTCTCCTGTTCCCAGTGTGCTGTGTCCTGTTCCCAGTGTGTAGCGTTCCTAGTGTGCTGTCTCTTGTGCCAATTTGCTCTCCTCAACCAAGCGGAAATGAAGAATGATCAGCCTTAATAAGAGTCCGACCTCAAACCCAGCTATTTAACCTGGCGTCTCTACAAGATACGGACAGTTTATTTATAGATTATGGGCAGTTGGGTACGGTGGATTAACAAGTACCCCCTACACTCAGATTGGGAGAAATTACTTTGAGGATATTTTGGCAAGGTCCAGCAGTCCATTTCGCTCTCACAAAGCCCCAGCTGATCCTGTTAGCTGGCATTATATGGCACTAATTACTTTTAGACGGCATTTGAGTGACCGTGGTTCTTGAAAAGGGAGTATGGACTGAGTGACTAACACAGACAGGACAGTATTGCTTTCTCTGCCTGAGGGCGGTGAGGAGGGACATTTTACAGTAACCTAAAACAAGATGATCGTTACAATGTAAGGTGTGGAAGAAATTATCAACTGAAGCTTAGATATGAATCCTTATGAATCTTAATAAGCCGTGGAGCCCTTGTGATTTCTAATATAGAAAGTGAAAAGAGTTATGCCTCATTCAGAATTCTTAGAAAGAGTTGAGCATTGTTTTTCCTCAGCAAAGCTGTAAACAAGCACATCAGGGGTGCCTTGGGAGTTGATGCAATTTGTTTCTGTAGAAATGTGTGCGGCCCTAAGTCAGTAACGAAATGCAGAAAGCACTGCCTGAACAGAGTGTAAGTGAATAGTATGAATAGGGAGGGAACAGAGTGCCTGTCTGAGTTAGAGTGTGTGAGTCCCAAATGGGACCCTATTCCCTTTGTAGTGCACTATATAGGGAATAGGGTGAGGGCCCTGGTCTAAAGTAGTGCACTACTGTAATACATCTGCACTGCTGAATGACATGAGTCCAGGCATCATGGAACGCCATATCTGCTGAGTGACATGAGTCCAGGCAACATGGAACGCCATATCTGCTGAGTGACATGAGTCCAGGCAACATGGAACGCCATATCTGCTGAGTGACATGAGTCCAGGCAACATGGAACGCCATATCTGCTGAGTGACATGAGTCCAGGCAACATGGAACGCCATATCTGCTGAGTGACATGAGTCCAGGCAACATGGAACGCCATATCTGCTGAGTGACATGAGTCCAGGCAACATGGAACGCCATATCTGCTGAGTGACATGAGTCCAGGCAACATGGAACGCCATATCTGCTGAGTGACATGAGTCCAGTACGCTCATTGGAATTCTAGTCATTGTTGAAAAAAGTGGGAAGAGGAAAAGGTGCAAAACACTGTGATAGAACTGTAAGTTCAGTCCAAGAATGACTTACAATATTGCACGTGATATGATATAACAACTGTATATGAATATGTAAATACAGTCCTGAATGAATGAGTGCTGAATGAATAAGTCCTGAGTGAATGAGTGATTACAGACCAGAAAGTTACTCACGGATGGATGGATGCCTAATTGTCTAGGTCCTAACACCCCAACAGCTTCAGGTCTATGTTGCCGACGGCACTGCACCCAGTTGAGGCATTAAATAGTTGAATAGCCGCCGGCAGGAAGGACCTCTTGTAGCGCTCTCTGGCACACCGTGGTGGGATCAGTCTGTGACTGAAGGTGCTCAGACTGTGGGGGGGTTATCCATGATGGCCAGCAGTTTGACCAGGATCCTTCTCTCCGCCACCTCCTCTAGAGTGTCAAGGTTAATCCCCAGAACAGAGTTAGCCTTCCTGATCAGCTTATTTGGTGGTGGTGGGGAAGGCCATAAATCTTACATTTAGCCAGCGCTGTGCGTATGTGTGTGTGCGTGTGTCTGTGTGTGTGTGTGTGTGTGTAGGCCATGTTGCCCTTGTTCGTAGTGGACACAATTTGTCCTTTAGTGAGGAGAGATACAGGGTGCAGTCATGCAAAACGGACAGGTCTTATCCAGGGACTCCGGGGATATTTGATATTTATCAGCTTTTCCACAGAAGTTGCTGGCTTGCTATGTACTTATGGCACTATGAAAAATAAATACCTGGGTGTTTACTGCGAGTCCCCACACACTGTTTTACTAGCAGCTAGTGAGTCTAAAGGTCAATCTGTATCTATATACACACTGTTTCCACTCATATCTACTGATCTTTATAAATATGTGAATTCAAATCACCTCTAGGGGACCTTATCCACAGCTTTATCACCAAAACAATGCAAAACAATGATACAAGCGATGAGAGAGAGAGAGAGAGAGAGAGAGAGAGAGAGAGAGAGAGAGATGGACTGACTCTGTTTGTGCTACTAGTCATCAGGCAGAGATGATCCCTTATGAATCAGACAGCCAAATACTGGGTCTGTCAGGGAGCATTCCCATCAGGGCCCTGTCACATTGCGCTGCTGCTGGGTAGAAGAACACACAGCCGTGGTTTCAATCCTTCCCACTGTGATGACTATCATCTCTGGAATAAATCCACACCCAGCATATTATTCTGTGTGCTCTCTCTCTCTCTGTGCTCCCTCTCTCTGTGTACTCTCTCGCTCTGTGTGCTCTAGCTCTCTGTTTACTCTCTCTCTCTCTGTGCTCTCTAGCTCTCTTTTGTTATTCCAACTTCTTCAATTTGTTTTTGACTATACGCTTCTCATTTTATATGTTGACAAGGTTAGGATAGAAGACTTTCTAAAGCATTACAAAATATACTTATTTCAATAGAAATCAAATCAGAATCAATTTGGTCTGTATCTTCTTTTCAAGGTTGTATGTAATCCTATTTTGGGCACCTGTCAATTGTAACAAATGTTTCATCTGCTGTCTTCTTGGTACAGGTCTCCCTCATAAAATATCTCAAAAGGGATCTACTGTACCTACAGATATCAATAAAGGTTATGTAATCATCCTGAGTGCCTAAGTATTCTACACCCTCCTTGGCATCTCTTTAAAATGTACCCCCTAGCTCCTGGGATAATTTCAGTTAATGCAAAAAGGGGCATTCCGGTAAGGAACCAGCCAAGGAGCACCTCTTTCCCCTAATTTTAATGAGGATGTAATGGGATGTCATGGGATAAGGTCAGGGGCAAAAGCCTAGAGAAAGTTCACAGGGCTATCGTCACGATTATTCAACGGCTCATTTTCTCTCTCCCCAATGAAATCTACCATTCTCCCCGTTTAAGAAGCATTCGCTCTCCATGTCAGCAGCCCGATAACCTCCTCCCTCCTTTCCTCTCTCCTCTGCAGCGGTGATTCCTGGGGGAAATAGTCTGAACTGCAGATTAGCAAGGCAAAAGAGAATGTGCTAGCGTTGTGCATTTCTTTTGATTGCAGCAGGGAGAGCAAGTCCTTGCTGTGGGACTGGGGGCTCGTTGTGTGTAACTCCATAACCTCTCCCCCGCGAGTAAGAAACCAAAGAAGGAAATGGGAACGGCAACGAATGGATGCAATAAAGTATGGCCCTGGCCCAAATAAAATATAGGCATTAATTATTCACTATTGACAGCTATGGGATGTTTTTTGACAATTCTCAAATAAATATTCCTCCTAAAAGCTACATCTTAATGTACTTCTGAGAGATGTGACTGTTCTTCTGGAAATCTGGTATTGGGTAAAATGTTATGTGTGCAGCACAGCCTGGAAAGTGCGCAAAAGCCTCGGGTGTCCAAAATAGCGACTGGTTTATACAGATAAGGTGTCCCAAACTGCTCAAGCACCCTATTGAAGTGCACCTCCTATATCTGTGTCCTCCAGTCGAAAGCAATGAATAAAATTCCTATTTTTCAAACGATAAGACAGTCCAATTCCTATTAATGTCTACTACAGGGACATTTAATGGCACTGGCAGCGATATCAATCGCCTCCTCCTTATTTGAATAACATCGCTTGGACAAAATGGCAAGGAAAAGCACAGGTGGGTGTTTTGTTTCCGTCAACAGTGGCTGATCCTATGGGATTTGGCATGGATTACCCGGTGATTCCGTGACATGCACCACCAACATAATTTGCATTCGACAGGCAAAGTGAGAATTCTCGACCAGCTCAACTTGTTTCCCCTGTTTCTAAATATAGATTATACTGTAATCTTGGATCAATCCTGTGTTCGGCGGAGATACAGTATGCCGCAGAAATATGGATAAGTACACCTCCTACTCCTCGATCTCTATGTAAAGGCACTAATTGGCCTATAAAGACTATGACTATCAATATAACCATTATCTACTGACTGTGCCTTCAGGGTTATCTGTAGTAGAGGCACACAGTCATAGCCTACAGTATGTACTTTACTTGAGTAGAGAATCATATTAAATCTTCGACATGGACATTTATGAGAAGCACCGGAACAGGAGTAGTCATTGTCTGGAAAGACAGGGATGAGGAGGCACATCCATCTGAAGACCAAAATAACGCTGGGCAAGGACTGATACAAACACACAGCACACCACTGGTCCTAACACACAGCACACCACTGGGCCTAACACACAGCACACCACTGGGCCTAACACACAGCACACCTCTGGGCCTAACACACAGCACACCTCTGGGCCTAACACACAGCACACCTCTGGGCCTAACACACAGCACACCTCTGGTCCTAACACACAGCACACCTCTGGTCCTAACACACAGCACACCACTGGTCCTAACACACAGCACACCACTGGGCCTAACACACAGCACACCAGTGGGCCTAACACACAGCACACCTCTGGGCCTAACACACAGCACACCTCTGGGCCTAACACACAGCACACCTCTGGGCCTAACACACAGCACACCTCTGGGCCTAACACACAGCACACCTCTGGGCCTAACACACAGCACACCTCTGGGCCTAACACAAAGCACACCTCTGGTCCTAACACACAGCACACCTCTGGTCCTAACACACAGCACACCTCTGGGCCTAACACACAGCACACCTCTGGGTCAAACACACAGCACACCTCTGGGCCTAACACACAGCACACCTCTGGGCCTAACACACAGCACACCTCTGGGCCTAACACACAGCACACCTCTGGTCCTAACACACAGCACACCTCTGGGCCTAACACACAGCACACCTCTGGGCCTAACACACAGCACACCTCTGGACCTAAGATACAGGACACCTCTGGGCTTAACACACAGCACACCTCTGGGCCTAACACACAGCACACCTCTGGACCTAACACACAGCACACCACTGGGCATAAGACACAGCACACCACTGGGCCTAACACACAGCACATTTCTGGGCCTAATTTAGCTGTGTTTATAAACATATTCTCTTTAAAAAGCAGAGCAGCACTGACCTTATTGTTAACTCCACAAGAGGGAGCGACTGAGGGAGAAGGCCTTGGCCCATATTCAGAGCACTGAACTGTAGAGGAGAGTACACCCACACTGGGCAGGTTAAGCAAAGCAAATAAGGCACTTCGGCGGCCATGTTTTCACTGAGACCAATTCACTTCTCCCTGCAGCTATTCACTCCATGGCACCGTCTGGGTTCTCAATGCTGTGAAATGTAATTCTCCTCCCTCCTCCTCCTCCCAGCCTGCAGCCTGCCATGGAGCACATTTAAATTCAGATGGCAGTGAACAAGTTCATCAATTATAGAGCATTTCAGGTAACATAATGCAAGGCAAGGACATCATATGTGCTGCTGGTTTAACACCATCACATGACATGTGCACAGCATGGATTTCTTAGCCGTTTGCTCTCTAAAATATGTTTAGAACCTACAATCTGTCACTTCATAGGGTCATTAAATAGTGGTGTTTTTCATGTGTGTGTGTGTGTGTGTGTGTGTGTGTGTGTGTGTGTGTGTGTGTGTGTGTGTGTGTGTGTGTGTGTGTGATTTATAGCACATAGACTGCTTGAACTGAGGAAATATCAGATTATACCAAGACTCTTCACACAGGGAAGGTGTGAGGTTGAGGGAATTGAAGACATTTATAGTTCTCTCTCTCTCTCGGCTAACGTTTTTCCCTTTTAGAATGAGCCGGGGGACATAGGAGAGCCAGGGGGACATAAGAGAGCCAGGGGGACACAGGAGAGCCACGGGGACATAGGAGAGCCGGGGGACATAAGAGAGCCATGGGGATATAGGAGAGCCAGGGGGACACAGGAAAGCCAGGGGGACACAGGAGAGCCAGGGGGACACAGGAGAGCCACGGGGCATAAGAGAGCCATGGGGACATAGGAGAGCCGGGGGGACACAGGAGAGCCAGGGGGACACAGGAGAGCCAGGGGGACACAGGAGAGCCAGGGGGACACAGGAAAGCCAGGGGGACACAGGAGAGCCAGGGGGACATAAGAGAGCCAGGAGGACACAGGAGACCCGGGGATATAGGATATCCAGGGATATAGGAGAGCCAGAATTAGCCTGAATAGGTTTACAAACAGAGACATGTCAGTTGTCACAATTTAGAATTAGCATGACTAGAACGTGGAAACAGCTTAATGACAAACACCCGAGGGATGTTACAGGGATAAAGCAATGAAGCTTGGGTAGAAAAAGTATCTGTATGGTTATCAATGACAGACTGACACAAAGTGATGAGAGATACTGTACATAACGTTAGAAAATGCTGCCACCAAATGTAGCGACGACTTAGTGACAAACATGCAAACCTATCTTCATTATTGCTTCGTTATTGGACATCACCGATGATTTACTCCTGCAAACAAGTATATCCGCTTATCTAGCCTCTAATTAGCTGTAACTGGATAGCTATACTAATGTAAACTGGAAGTTCATCACTCATTTCAGAATAATGCTCCCATGCATTCACTCCCCACCTTAGATACAAATGAAGTACACCTCATTTCGTAAAATCTACGAAATGTCCTTTTTTGACTGAAACTAAACCTGGAATATGTAAATATAATCTAAAATCCCCTTCCTAATGTGATCATACAGTTTTCACATGGTTGAACACACATAATGCAGTGGGATTGAGGTCAGTGCAGTGACAAGTTAAGGGCCTGTGATATCCTGTAAGGTGTTTGGTGCAGTCTAAAGTCATTCAGCTTTCGGGGCTACTCAAAGGCCAAATCGAAGTGTTTAGTCCCCGGGAGAGTTTTATTGAAACATAGACTCAAGAACAGGGTTAATTGACTATTTTGAGGACAACACAAAGTAATGTGAACTGAGCAACAGACTGGAGACAATGTTTGTGCCATATTACCCTATCTATAGCCCTATTGAATCAATGGAGATGCTCATTTAAAAAAATGGCAGCGCATTGGGCCAATTCCAATATGTGATTAACCTGAAACACTGACTGAACCCGTCCATTGAAACCCCAATACTCTGCGGTGAAAACATCCCATTAGTTATGTAAGCAAATTGACCATTACGTGTCAGACTTGTTGTGGTGTGTTGCAGCCCGTGGTTTGCGATGCATGGTATGGTAAACTCATTGGAGCAGATATAGTGTTGTTTTGCACAATGATTCGGGTTAATGGAATAATGCGACGTAGCGCGCACTAGAGCCTGCGAGCATATTATGCAAATATTTACCTTTTCACTTCAGCAGAGCAGGGTGAGAGAAATCTGCATCTCATTTACATCTTAATAGTGGGTGTACAGGAGAAACCACATTTAGCCAGAAGATGAACGGAGACACAAATTAGGTCACTACTTTTTGCCTTTAGGCGAAGGAATTATATTTTTTAAACAGAGAAGTTGGCCATCCGTTGTATTGAGGATTACATGTTGTAAATCAGTTCCTTTGTGGTGCTTTGGATACACTTTTGTCTCAAGCTCTCTTATGGAATATAATTATTCAAAGTAATCTGAATAAAATAAATCTTGAAGTGCCAAATTGTTGCTTACCCATCAGTCATCGTCCAGTTAACATTTTTTATTCATAATTTCCATGTCCTCAATCTACTGTATAAGGTCGTGTTTCTAAAATTACAAATCTGCCTCTGGCTCTCTATGCAGATGTGGCCTATGAGTATTCAGAACCTTTATGACCTACCTGTAAATTGACTAGTGTGTTCACTAGTAAATTATGATTTGACATTGAAATAAACATATGCCGTTTTACTGATGACTTGAAAGGAGAGGTGATAAATCTCAAAAGTGCAACTCCGAAAATATACAGAGTGAGAATCATATTAAAAGGGCATCATGGTGTAAGACGGTATCAGTCTTAGAACTCCATCCAGATTATGGCTGCACATTTTTGAAAACAGGAGTCAGACTCAAATGTCAGGAGGCTACTACACAGTGCATTTACCCTGTATACCCATTCAACCCCACGTATTTTACATAAAATAGGAAGTAAACACTGTGGTATTTACAGTATGGTAAACACACCGCACAGATGTTCACTCAAGCAGATGGGAGAAAACTGGCTGGAGGCCAGAGTAGCCTGGCTAATAGCTACTCTGGCACTCATTGCTATGCTGCCCAGGCAGTCTGTTTTTGGAATCCCTCTATTCACTGTTACCAGTGGTGTAAAGTACTTAAGTAAAAATACGTTCAAGTACTACTTATTTATTTTTGGTATATGTACTTTACTTTAGTATTATTTTTTTTGTTGACAACTTTTACATCACTACATTCTTAAAGAAAATAATGTACTTTTTACTCCATACATTTTCCCTGACACCTAAAAGTACTTGTTACATTTTGAATGCTTAGCAGGACAGGAATGGTCCAATTCACGCACATATGAAGAAAACATCCCTGGTCATCGACTGCCTCTGATCTGGCGGACTCACTAAACACAAATTCTGAGTGTTGGAGTGTGTCCCTGGCTATCCGTAAATTAAAAAAACAAGAAAACGGTGCTGTCTGGTTTGCTTAATATAAGGAATTTTTAATTATTTATATTTTTTATACTTTTGATACTTAAGTACATTTTATCAATTACATTTACATTTGATACTTAAGTATATTTTAAACCAAATACTTTTACTCAAGTAGTATTTTACTGGGTGCCGTTAGACAGCAGAGCTAAAGAGCAGATCTAGAAAGCCGTTAGACAGCAGTTAGACAGCAGAGCTAGACAACAGAGCTAGACAGCAGATCTAGACAGAAGTTACACAGCAGAGCTAGACAGCCATTAGAAAGCAGTTAGACAGCAGAGCTATACAGCAGTGAGAAAGCAGAGCTAGACAGCCATTAGAAAGCAGTTAGACAGCAGAGCTATACAGCAGTGAGAAAGCAGAGCTAGACAGCAGTTACAAAGCAGTTAAACAGCAGATCTAGACAGCAGTTAGACAGCAGAGCTAGACAGCCATTAGAAAGCAGCTAGATAGCAGAGTTAGACAGCAGAGCTAGACAGCAAAGCTAGACAGCTGTTAGACAGCAGTTAGACAGCAGAGCTAGACAGCCGAGCTAGACAGCCGAGCTAGACAGCAAAGCTAGACAGCTGTTAGACAGCAGTTAGACAGCAGAGTTAGACAGCAGCGCTAGACAGCAGAGTTAGACAGCAGCGCTAGACAGCAGCGCTAGACAGCAGAGCTAGACAGCAAAGCTGGTTAACGTGATGAGTACACTCCCCTCTGGTAAATTAGAATATAAGTCCTACACACACACACAGCAGGACTCTCCATCTCCTTCTAAGAACATTGACATATTTCCCCTCGGAAAGCTTTCTGCTACACACTCATAATCTCCCCTCTCATCTCTCTGTCATCTATTTATCTGGTCTGTTTTGCTGGCGATGGAGCCATGCAGGGAACACAATCGGATCTGAGCCAAGAGATTCTCCACTTCACAATTAGGTTTGTTTTGGAATGGGATTCCCCATAGTTTCCAATCAGATATATCTGTGTGTTGCCAGTAAGTCTTTAATAATTGCTGCCTACACTCTCAGAAAAAAGGGTTGCAAAAGTGTTCTTCGGCTGTCCCCATAGGATAATCCTTTTTGGTTTCAGGTAGAACTCTTTTGTGTAAAGGGTTCTATGTGGAACTCAAAAGGCTTCTACCTGGAACCAAAAAAGTTTCTTCAAAGGGTTCTCCTATGGTGACAGCTGAAGAACCCTTTTAGGTTCTAGATAGCATCTTTTTTCTAAGAGTGTACCCTGAACCACATTTCTCAGGAATCTGAGTCCCCATTTTGGAATTTCTGTTTTTTAGCTGATCAAAAATGTTCCCCACACTTTCTTTGCTGACTTTATCAAGCTGTATCATCACGCCACTCATTTTATCACACTCTGATTAAGAGCAGGATCTATTTATTACATTACACCCACACACTTGCACTCGCACACACAAAATATATTTTTAGATAGGGCTGCAGCTTCTAGAAAGACATATATTTCTCACTGTAGCAAACTGCATAGATACACTAAGTTTACAAAACATTAGGACACACACGGGAACCTGTTGAGCATGGTGGTGCGCCTGGCACCTACTACCATACCCCGTTCAAAGGCACTTAAATATTTTGTCTTGCCCATTAACCCTCTGAATGGCACACATATAAACAATCCCTGTCTCAAGGCTTAAAAATCCTTCTTTAACCTCTATCCTCCCTTCATCTACAATAGCTGAAGTGGATTTAAGGGATCATCAATAAGGGATCATAGCTTTCACCTGTATTCACCTGGTCAGTCTATATCATGGAAAGAGCAGTATAGATGATATGAAGGGTGATCCTGTCTCTATGGAATCAGGAAATATCTACTTGAGTAAATTATATGGTTGAAGGTAAGGGAAGGCCAGATTTCTTGATAAATAGCCTTCTTGTCAGGCTCTGGCCATAGAGAAGCCTATTGCTTCTCTATGTGCCATGGTCAGAGTCTGACAGGTCTATCATTTCTGGGTCTGTAGGTGGTTTGTGTGGGATCTCTAATTAGAAGCAGCTGCAGTGCATTGTCTCTAATTAGGGATCCTACATATGCATGTATGTTTCCACACCGGGGCTGTGGGTCATTGTATATGTATATATCGATGTATGTACCAGTCACGGGTAACGTAACGTGTTATCATTTACATTCCTTTCATTCGTGTTTGTTGTCGTTGTATAGCGAGACGTTTGATTATCGGTTGTTTGTTTGTCTAGTTCGTTCTGCTTATTCTATCACTAAATAAAATATGTCGAACTATGAATGCGCTGCGCCTTGGTCTCTCACCGTCCCGACTCATGACACTTCTTTACAAACAGGAGACAGTGATTTGCAGTGAATAGGCAGCTCTTTTAAAAAATATGTTCCATGTTTGCTTCTGGCCAATAGAAATGTATATATATATTCCTATAGACCTATGCCTATTTCTGTTATCAACGTATGGCCGTTTCTTATCTCATTATTCTCAAGGCATGCACGAAACAAATAAGCTTTGAAGTATAAATATAATCTCCCCACATAGTAGCCCGGAAGTACATCTCCATTGAGTCCCAAATAGGCTATAACACAATCCTAATAGGCTATCAGGGCTGTGTTCATTAGGTACCAAATGGAAGAAAACAGCCTCAAACTGTGAGGGACCATCTGGACTTTTCCAATAAACATTTTTGTTTTTGCGTTTTAAAACGTTTTTGTACGTGTGCCTCATTGAACATAGCCCAGGTAATGAGTGATTAGGTTAACAATGTTAGATGCTGTGGCCTGGAGACCTTCTGTCACAATGTGTTGAATTTTCCATTGAAAAAATATATTTTTTATTATAACTCCTATGGATGTATTGTTATAATAGAGAGAAGAGAAGAGGTATCAACTTCTGATGCATTTATGGCATAGTAGTACCTCTACTCCAGTTGTTCGGGCATGAAACCCCCCTTTTCCTTGGATTGGAAAGGAGAGGAGAGGAGAGGAGAGGAGAGGAGAGGAGAGGAGAGGAGAGGAGAGGAGAGGAGAGGAGAGGAGAGGAGAGGAGAGGAGAGGAGAGGAGAGGAGAGGAGAGGAGAGGAGAAAGCCAAGCTAGCAATCTAAGTATTAGAACCTACCCGATGGAGTTTGATCAACCATTGACACCCTCACCTCCTGAGTTATCAGTCAGTGGAGAGACACAGACATAACCGCTGCCACTACCTGTCTTCCACACCTTCTGGGACTCCTCCTCACTTGATTAATGACATAATTGACTACGGAATTAACACCTGGTCATTGAGTTGCAAAACAAAAGTCAGAAGAGTCCAAGATAGTCAGAATATGGATTTCCTGTCTCGTCCATGAGCACACGGCCCCCCCGAACCACATTCAGTAGTCGATTCCAACCACAACACATGCAGCGTATCTAATTAATCAACTAATTTACATACTTACTGGAGTTACTTTGCATTAAATTCAGGGTGTAATATGAGATGTATGCATCCCATATTTGCATAAAGTAATCAGTTTGAACTCTTTTGTACGCAGAGAGTGATCTTGTCACTGTGTGCCCAATGGTGTAGCTTTGATGTAGCTAATTTACATGGAGGTGATTGTAAATTATTTATAGCGGAATGTTACGGCAACATTTGGACAACTTCACATGCTGCATGTGCCTATATCGATCCATTCAATCAATTAAATCGTGACTGTAAGCTGCTGTAAGCATGATTGAATGGTTCACTTTATCTGTTCAGAATCCCTTGACCATAACACATGGAACTTAACTCTATCTTACCTTAATTCTCTCTCTTTCTCTTTGGGAAACACATATAACAGTGTTATATTTTGGACGATCAATGGAGATATACAAGATAAGATAATATCATAGGAGAAATGGCCAAATTACAATAATAAAATGTATTCACAAAAGTTAACAATGTTGAATGTTGCCATTTCTCCAAGTACCCATGCCATCCATACAGTGGCAAGAAAAAGTATGTGAACCCTTTGGAAGTACCTGGATTTCTGCATAAATTGGTCGTACAATTTGATCTGATCACAACAATAGACAAACACAGTCTGCTTAAACTAATAACACACCAACAATTCTAAGTGTTCATGTCTTTATTGAACACACCGTGTAAACATTCCCAATGCAGGGTGGAAAAAGTATGTGAACCCTTGTATTTTGTAACTGGTTGACCCTCCTTTGGCAGCAATAACCTCAACCAAACGTTTTCTGTAGTTGCGGATTTGTTATTATGCTAATTAGATGTTCCACAGGATACGGACATTCACCCTTGGTATCTCTGTCCTATGAAAAAGGACATCCTAAAAGAGGATCGTTCAATAAGAGAAAAGTTATGTATCAGTTGAGACTGTCAGTAAAAAGGTTCCGAACATTAATAAAAGATGTCGTTCGACACGTTCATCATTGATCTCACAAAAAACCCTGAGAAACTGACGTTAAAATTAAAGCGCAGCAGTAAATGCTGCTATGCAACCACAAGCCTTGATTTTCGCTCAACGAACTGTGGCAAAACATTCTATTTCAAATGGATGCAAGAGGCATGGGGAAAAGCTTTTGATATTAAAAACTGGGAACCCTTCTAGGTTGTGGAAGAATTTGGAAAACAAACGAAAGAGCCAAATTATTAAAACATCCCAAAACAAGTCTGACTTGAATGTATTCCCTCTGCTTTGCTGGGGGATTTCAGACCCAAAGTATACCAAAGTAAGATACTAAATAAATGATCACATATCCAGACAACTGATGTTTGCTTTGTTGATTCATTGATTCCAATGAGGGAGAGAAAACGGACAGTGGTTGTGGCTATGAGAAAAAAGACAGTGGTTGAGGTTCTGAGAATAAAGGCTTTCTAATGAATTTGATTCCAAGTATCTACCACCAAACCCTCCAATAATCCAATGCTTTTTCCCCAGTGTCTGACCCACTAGCCTCCTGAAGGCTCTTGCTTGACACAAATGTGTGGTTCTTGACTTGACAGACAGGTCCAGAAGGAGGGGAGATCTTTTGCTCTCATACTTTAAAGCCCCCGGAGACAATTATCCACAGCCTTTGTTTGTGACTTTATCATAGGGAAACCAGAGCAGACGAGCGCTGATAAGAGAGCAAGGCATTCTAGGTGAAAATGGGCCATCTGTGAAAAGGTGGACTACTTCCTGTATCTATCGAAACCTAATGGCTAGGCTAGCCTTGACTCTGTCCAATAATACAGTACTAGTACCATCACAGGGAAATCCAACTGGGAAAATCCTTCCGATAACAATCCACTATATGCAATCGAAATGACGACCTTGGCGTTGCTAGTGCAACACTCTTACCAACTGAGTCACACAGGACCACATTTAATGAGGATCAGGCAGCTGGACTCTCCAAGCTGAGTTTCCAGAAAAACTATAGAGACACTAAAGAGACTGTAAAGACAGCACCATGTCCAGATGTACCCCAAACACAGTCCCAAATGCCCCCCATTCCCCTTCTCCTCCTTCCCATGGGCTGGCAGCCACAGAAGGTGCCATGGTGCCTCTCTGTTGTTTGATCCAGAGGGCTGCGGTCCAAGATCTCCACTGAGCAATGAGCCCAGGCACCAGGGGACCGGATGACAGCTGCCCCACTGGCCAATCCATCACACTGTACGACCGGCATTCCAATAGGACTGGTCAATGAGCCTCATTGACCATCTGACATGGACATCTATATATGTATACATGGAAATATACAGTGCATTCAGAAAGTATTCAGACCCCATGACTTTTTCCACAGTTCGCTACGTTACAGCCTTATTCTAAAATTGATTTTTTAAAAGTTTCATCAATCTACACACAATGCCCCATAATAACAAAAGTGAAAACAGGTTTTTAGAAATTTTAGCTAATTTATTTAAAGAAAAACTGAAAATGTACATAACAATTCAGATTTCTGCAGCATTGAAGGTTCCCAAGAACACAATGGTTTCCATCATTATTAAATGGAAGAAGTTTGGAATCACCAAGACTTTTCCTAGAGCTGGCCGACCGGCTAAACTGAGCAATCAGGAAGGGCCTTGGTCAGGGAGGTGAACAAGGAACCTGACAGAGCTTGAGAGGATCTACAGAGAATAATGGGAGAAACTCCCCAAATACAGGTGTGCCAAGCTTGTAGCGTCATACCCGAGAAGACTCAAGGCTGTAATCGCTGCCAAAGGTGCTTCAACAAAGTACTGAGTAAAGGGTCTGAATATTTATGGAAATTTGATATTTTATTTTTAATACATATGCAAAAGAAAATAAAAACCAATTTTTGCTTTGTCATTATGGGTTATTGTGTGTAGACTGATGAGGAAAAATAAAAATTTAATCAATTTTAGAATAAGGCTGTAACCTAACAAAATGTGGAAAAAGTGAAGGGGTGTGAATTCTATCCGAATGCACTGTACAGTTTCCACACTGTACATGGACATCTATATCTGTATACACGGCCTTCTATATCTGTATACATGGCCTTCTATATCTGTATACATGGATTTCTATATCTGTATACATGGCCTTCTATATCTGTATACATGGCCATCTATATCTGTATACACGGTCTTCTATATCTGTATACATGGCCTTCTATATCTGTATACATGGCCTTCTATATCTGTATACATGGCCTTCTATATCTGTATACACGGCTTTCTATATCTGTATACATGGCCTTCTATATCTGTATACATGGCTTTCTATATCTGTATACATGGCCATCTATATCTGTAGACATGGCCACTAAGATAACATATCACAGTATCGTGCAACATGCTCCCGAATTATGATACATGATCTAGCTGGAGAGAAGTAGATGATCGAGTTAGAGAGAAGACCAGGTAGCCTAGCGGTTAGAGCTTTGGGCCAGTAACCGAAAGGTCCTTAACCCTAATTTGCCCCAGGGGCTGACCCTGTATGTAGGCTGTCATTGTAAATAAGAATTTGTTCTTAACTGACTTGCCTAGTTAAATTAAATATATATAAAAAGAATGAGAGGTCTTAAAAGAGAGAGATAGGGAAGGTTTACTGATATGACGTATCACTGATTTTGAATAGCAGCTGCTTCATAAATGTCTGCTATTATGTGCTATAACAATAGGGCACCCTAACCAGAGTGTCGATCAATTCACTCTGAAGGGAACTAGCTGGCAGATATTAACAGGTCTAATTAAAGTAACGCTGAATTCCAAATGAACCCTATACTACATAGCCTCTATACACTAGATACTCCTGTATATCTGAGAGGTTTGGATTCACCTAGGTGTCGATTTGAAATTCAGCACCAAGTCTACTCGTAACCCTGAATTGACTGGAATTTTAATGGAATCGACCCCAACCCTGTCAACTACTTAATCTAATGAGACAGAACATCACGTTCAACTATTTAATCTAACAAGACCCTTTCATAAAGTTACAATGACACAATGTTGGAGAAATTTGAAACAGCTATGGCTGACTAGCTAACAAATTCATGAGCTTTTTCTCACAGTTTGATAGCGCTAGATAGCTTGTAAAAGCAATCATTGATCATGTACTGGACACAAATGATTTCTGAAGAAATTTGTGTGGTGGACATGCCTGTCACAAATTTCAAATAAGTAATTATTGTCTATTTCACGATAATCTGTGTTAGTGTGCTGGAAAAATATGAAGCAAGTGCATTCTATTCTCAGCCCCATTGAAAGTCAAAAACAGCCACAAACTTCACCCTTCGTGAGCTGATGCACCCCTGAAACTCAGACTTCATCTATAAAATGTACTGTAATATGGCATAGGAATAAAATGAAAGTGAAATGTCATCTTACTATTTGGGCCAAAAAGGAACACAGGGGTGCATCTTGTAAAGTAAACAGTGATCTTTCTATGCCAGTGAACTAAATCAATGTGTGCCTTGTGGAAAATTCTGAAATCTTGACAGCACATAGATCTCCTTGACGCCTCCAGGTTTCTGCAGATGTGCCCAAAATGGCCAGTCATCTATTTATTTTCTGAACTCAATGCTATTGTTATTGTCAGGTTCCATGGTCACTAGGATACCAATCTCCTAGAATATTAGTCCTTGCATCCTTAGCAGTCTATGAATTTGAGTTGCTTTTTTCCCCCCAGCCCACCTCTCATCTTACCAAACAACGTGGCAGGGTGAGGCTGTTGAAATGGCAGGTTGTGGCTTTAAGACATTGCATGACTGCCAAGGGTGAGAAAACAACAACATGCCACATGTGGCTGTACACCACAAACAGATCCGGACCTGGGGTCAATACATGTGTATTTACTTATGTTTCATTTAAATGTCTTTGAAAGTAATTGAAATATCCTGAATAGTATTTTGAATCCAGGTCTGAACCAGACCATGATAAAACTACTTCTCACAGAGCAGAAAATATTGCCCATTATACAGCAGGGATTTCAGGTGGCCTGGAGGGTAGGAGCGTTGGGTCAGTAACCAAAAGGTTGCTGTATCGAATCCCCCGAGGTAAAAATCTGTCATTCTGCCCCTGAACAAGGCAGTTAACCTACTGTTCCCTGGGCACTGAAGATGTGGATGTCGATTAAGGCAACCCCCCACACCTCTCTGATTCAGAAGTGTTAGAGATTGCGCTATAGAAATGTAAAGGTAATTTCTGATTGAGCCGAGCAGTGGAGGCTGTTGATACCACTTCATTACAGCCATTATTATGAGCGAGCCGACATATGCAGTGAATGTAGTCATTGCCTTTAAATTTCAATCACGCTGTAACGCTGAAGTTCCGCAATACAGGTTGAACAGAGCCCTAACTCAAGTCCCAATAAAGATTACGAGGGGTTACGACTATCCAGTTAGTCATATCAAATACACATCATCGTCGATAGAGCATTTGGTGGAATGATTTCCTCTGGTCTCAAGATCATTCAAGTTATATACATTTGAAAAGTAAAGTTCTAAGGAGGGAGTCCAAGACTTTTGTAAATAACACTAGTTTGCCAATGTTGTCAGACAAAGAGAGTCATACATACATAATATTCTTCAGGTTGTTACAAGTCTACGGAGATAATTCCACAAGAGCATGAAGAGGTTTCTCCAACTACGTCCAAAATGGTACCCTATTCCCTTTATAGTGCACTAATTTTGACAGACAAAAAAGTAGTGCACTAAATAAGAAGAAGGGTGCCATTTGGGCTGCATACTCTGTTGACTGCAGGCGTGTGAGGGTGAATATAGGAGCCATTAAATGTCGCTACACTGACAGCTGCTCTGGGTCATTCATCAAGTGATGGAGGAAAAGAGAGATGGAAAATGTGGAGGCCAGGGGGAAATGCAAATGTGTTGAGGAAGTGAAGTAGTGCACAAGTTGATGAAAAAATTATTGGACAATTACCCACATGTATACAGGCTCTTGTCAACAACCATCTAATGTTTTCTCAACTATTTTCAAAATGTTTATTATTTTGAGTTTTCTTCCAAGCAGTAAATGAATGATTTAATTCAAGGTGTGCAAAAATGGGATAGTACGACATTTATCATTTTAATAGAATAGAAACCCATGTCTCAGCTTCTCAGGTTTGGTACAGCAATTATTTATTGGCTTTCAAGAGAAGATATGGTTGATATGAATTGGTCACACTTTGGAATCACCCCTCTCAGAGAAACATAGTTATCCTCTCCCCACCTCTCATGGGAGATCCCCATATACACACACACACATGCACAGACACACACGCACACACAAACACACACCAGTGGCAGCCTGCCCATTAATGGCAGCCCACCTCTTGTGATAGGTAATTTTAATAATAATTGTGATGGAAAAAGTAACCAATAGTCATAGAAAATTGCTTAAATATACTTAAGTATAAGTAAAAGTATAAATAATTTCAAATGACTTATATTAAGCGAACCAGACCACACAATTATTATATTTAAAAAAAATTGGGGTTGGCCAGGGGCACACTCCAACACTGAGACATCATTTACAAACAAAGCACTTGAGGCAGTAGGGATGACCAGGGATGTTCTCTAGATAAATATGTGAAATTTAACCATTTTCCTTCCTGCTAAGCATTCAAAATGTAATGAGAACTTTCGAGTGTCAGGGAAAATGTACGGAGTAAAAAGTACATTCTTTTCTTTAGGAATGTAGTGAGCAAAAGTAAAAGTTGTCAAAAATATAAAAAGTTAAGTAAAGTACAAATAACCCAAAAACCCTTTTACTTAGGTGCTTTACACCACTGTATAATGTTTAATCATTACTGGCCTCACTAAAATCCCTGTGCGGTTTCCTTCCTCTCCGGCAACTGAGTTAGGAAGGACGCCTGCAACAAAAGATAAATAAAAAAATATTCCACCTTGACATTATGGGGTATTGTGTGAAGGCCAGTGACCAAAAATCTCAATTTAATAAATGTTAAATTCAGGCTGTAACACAACAAAAAGTTGGGAATACTTTCTGAAGGCACTGTAGCTTGCTAGCTCGCATGCCAATAAAGTCTAACTAAAGTTACAGACGAGCTCATCAATGCTTGTGGCATGATGCTAGCTAGCTAATTCCAGTTAGATCATTTGTTTTCCCTGTGCTAGCCTTGTGTCACCAATGCTCTCATGAGCTGGCTGAGTGCTGCTCGTTCTAAAAATATAACTTTTGGTAATCAAAACAGTGGCATGTGCAGCAGTGGTGATTCTGTTATTAAATGTACAAATGTTAGTATTTATTTATGCTGTTGTTCAAATTAACAGATCACTTTATATATCTTCCCAAACTTGGGTTAATAATTCTGTCATCCTGCTTTGTTGACAATATGACAACTCCACCGTACCACTGTCACAGACACACAGACCCCACCACACACACACACTACACAGTGCCCCCTCTCTGTGCCCTCTAAGGTAAGATCACTTCCAGTTGTTTATCCTCCCTGCTCTCCTTCTCTCCTCTTCTCCCCTAGCCTTTATCAGCGTTGACCAGCCCCCTCCGCTCTATCTGCTTGCGTCTCCAATATGCCACTGAGTTATGGAGCGGTAGCTCGTCCCGGTCGTCTGCCCGCCTCGGTGTCCGACGCACCTAAAAGGGCAGTGGGACGTCGAAAAGGGGGGCAAAGGGGGGCTCCGAGACGCCTTGGACTCTTGCCATCAGCCCCGATAGCTCCAGACAAGCCCCATTCTTCTCTGTTTAGCCCCGGCTAAACCTACAACCTTTACCAGACCGCCATTCGCTGGGTGATTGCGCCACAGACCCCTTTTACATTTAGCCTATTCATATACACCCCTCATAGAACACTGAGAAGCACAAGCTTCTGGTGAAAGGAAGAGTTAGACTTCAGTGTGAGAGAGTTAAGTGTGTTTTTTTTTTATGGTAAGATAATATCATTAGAATACAACTATCAGATCCGCTCATAATCCTAACAAGATTATGGATTCCACCAGTCAGGGAATAAACTTGTGCCAACAGGTTGTAATGAAAACCAAAACATTGTTAGTGTATGAATTACAGATCTTGGAAATGTGATGCATTCCCATTATTTCCATTATGGAAAGTAAATGACTCCAGTGCCCCATCAAGGTTACAGGCTATTCAATTTGTGAATTTATGGTAGAATTATAAATATATTTAATATTATCCAATACGGGGGCATGCCAGTCTCTATAATGTATGGACGTAATGGAACGAGCTTCGGAGATTATTATCCTTTTTAATTGGTTAGCCCCACATCCTTGTGATTATACAGCGGGTTTTACTCTCCCGGTTCAATCTAATTCTCTCATCAATGAGTGGGAGTCAGCGGGAGTCAGTTAGGACTGATGAGATTCCAAATGAATCAGAATTAAGCAAAATAACTCAATTAGCGGATATTTATTCATACTGCTCAGGGAGCTGATTAAGGAAAAGATACGCTTTCTGGCTCAATGCATGGAAAGTATGACGAGGCTAAAGTATTATACAACACAAAGGAAAGTGCCAAATCCCCCAAAAAGCCATATGGGCCCTGGTCAAAAATAGTGCACTATATGCGGAATAGGGTGCTATTTGGGAAGGACATTTTGTCTTTAATTAATTAAAGAAAACCATGAAATAAGCCATGAAGTGAACTGAATAGCTAGCTGTAATTTTTTCTTTTTTGGAAGGCTCATATCTACAATGTAGGCCTACAAGCTCCCCACTCGCATATAAACCTTTGGTAGCACCAGCATACCTGCGTACACAATGACAATGCATCTTCAGTACTTTGCTAAGAGTGAACCTAGTGAGAAAAAACTGCTACAGCCAGATACAGTGTTCCATTGCGTTGTTTAACAGGTTCAATCCATATTTTATGTTCGAAAGTGTGAATATTTTAAGAGGACAGTCTCTGCAAGGTGAACAATCCCCTGCCAACAATAGGATCATATTGGCTTCAGATATGTGAAAGACTAGTCTGTCATGCAGTGTTGTACAGCTCAACTAGAACGAGCCGTTCTAAGCCTCAAACCTGGCCGGTACATCAGGGAATCTACTTTGTTGCTCCCAGCCTCTGAAGAAGAAAAGACAGCAAAAACAATTGTACAGCAGCACCCGATTTTGAAATATGTTAGTGCCAATGTACTATATGGAGGATGGTTATGCAAGACCATTGCATTCTCATTGGTGTTGTTTCACTCCACCTTAACATTAAACAATTGTATGTTTTTAACTCCAACTTTGCCTAGTTCCCTGCTGCCAGACTTATTTAACTTCCTACTGCCAGACTACTTTAACTTCCTGCTGCCAGACTAGCTTAACTTCCTGATGCCAGACTAGTTTAACTTCCTGCTGCCAGACTACTTTAACTTCCTGCTGCCAGACTAGCTTAACTTCCTGATGCCAGACTAGTTCAACTTCCTTCTGCCAGACTAGTTTAACTTCCTAAACCCTCAGCATAGTGTATCTCTGTCTGTCTGTCCGTCTCATGTGTGTGTGTGTGTTGGGGAGTCACTCAGAGGTTATTTAACCAGTGGATGGGAGAGGTGGTGGGTGGGTTCTTTGCTGACCAGCTGATTCATAATGAATTAGAAGCAGAGAAAGTGAGCGTATCAGGAAGAGAGAAGAGTAATTGGGAGGCAGCAGATCTATCCCACCCGCCCACTCACACACCCACACCCACTCACACACCCACACACACACCCACTAACACACCCACACCCACCCACTCTCACCCGCCAACTCACACACCCACACCCACTCACACGCCCACTCACACACCAACACCCACTCACACACCCACCCATACGCACACCGACACCAACCCGCCCATTCACACACCCACACCCACCCACTCACACACCCACACAACCCCAGACACAGACACACTGACATGCATGGTGATATATGGACTAGTGTACATGACCTTATGTGTGGTGATATATGAACTAGTGTACATAACCTTATGTTTGGTGATATATGGACTAGTGTACATAACCTTATGTGTGGTGATATACAGTTGACCAGCTGGGTTCTTTGCTGGCCAGCTGATGAAAATGGTGCTGGAGGAAATGGCTACCGTTTTACGGGCTCCTAAACATTTGTGCTATTTTGTATGTTTTTTCGCATTGTTTGTAACTTATTTTGTACATAATGTTGATGCTACTGTCTTTAATGACCGAAAAGAGCTTCTGGATATCAGAACAGTGATTACTCACCTCAAACTGGACAAAGATGTTTTATTTAATGTGTCTGACGTGAAGGCCCAAATCCCTGTCATTCGCATGAAGAAAAGAAGGAGATACCGGGTGCGCAGATCAGGGTGCCTTGAGAGAATTAGTTGTTGAGTGGGGAACACGCCTCTATTGGCCAATGTGCAATCACTGGAGAATAAACTGGATGAGCTCCATTCGAGACTATCCCACCAACGGGATAATAAAAACTAAAATCTTAGGTTTCACCGAGTCGTGGCTGAACAACGTCACAGATAATATACAGTTGGCTTGGTTTTCTGTGCATTGGCAGGACAGTACAGCTATGTCCGGTAAGACTAAGGGTGAGGGTGTGTGTCTATTTGTCAATGACAACTGGTGCGTGATGCCTAATATTAAGGTAGTCTCGAGGTATTGCTCACCTGAGGTAAAGTACCTCATGATAAGCTGTAGACCACACTATCTACCAAGAGAGTTTTCATTTATATTTTTCGTAGCTGTCTATTTACCACCACAAACCGACGCTGGCACCAAGACCGCACTCAAGGAGCTGTATAAGGCCATAAGCAAACAAGAAAATGTTCATTCAGAAGCGGCGCTCCTAGTGGCTGGGGACTTTAATGCAGGCTAACTTAAATCAGTTTTACTTCATATCTACCAGCATGTCACGTGTGACCAAAGGGTGGAAAAAAACTCTAGACCACCTTTAAACTACACACAGAGAGGCATACAAAGCTCTTCCTCGCCCTCCATTTGGCAAATCTGACCATAATTGAATCATCCTGATTCCTGCTTATAGGCAAAAACTTAAGCAGGAAGTGCCAGTGACTCGCTCAATATGGAAGTGGTCAGATGATGCGGATGCTACGCTACAGGACTGTTTTGCTAGCACAGACTGGAATATGTTCCGGTATTCATCCAATGGCATTGAGGAGTATACCACCTCAGTCACTAGCTTCATCAATAAGTGCAACGACAACGGTATACCCACAGTGATCGTACGCACATATCCCAACCAGAAGCCATGGATTACAGGCAACATCCGCACCGAGCTAAAGGCTAGAGCTGCCGCTTGCAAGGAGCGGGATACTAATCCGGATGCTCATAAGAAATCCCGCTATGCCCTCAGACGATCCATCAAACAGGCAAAGTGTCAATAAATGACTAAGATTGAATCCTACCCAGCCGCGAGCTGCCCAGTGAAGCGAACCTACAAGACGGGCTAAATGCCTTTTATGCTCGCTTCGAGGCAAGCAACATTGAAGCATGCATGAGAGCAGCAGCTGATCCGAATGACTGTGTGATCACGCTCTCCGATGTGAGCAAGACCTTTAAACAGGTCAACATTCACAAGACCACAGGGCCAGACGGATTACAGGATGTGCACTCAGAGCATGCGTGGACCAACTGGCAAGTGTCTTCACTGAAATTTTAACCTCTCCCTGACCAATACCTACATGTTTTAAGCAGACTAACATAGTCTCTGTGCCAAAGAAAGCAACGGTAACCTTCCTAAATGACTCTAATTTGCATACCGCCCGAACAGATCCACAGATGACGAAATCTCAATTGCACTCCACACTGCCCTTTCCCACCTGGACTTAAGGAACACTGAAACTACCGTTCAACATTTTGGGGTCACTTAGAAATGTCCTTTTTTTTGTCCATTAAAATAATATCAAATTGATCAGAAATACAGTGTAGACATTGTTAATGTTGTAAATGACTATTGCAGCTGGAAACAGTTGATTTTTAATGGAATATCTACATAGGCGTACAGAGGCCCATTATCAGCAACCATCACTCCTGTGTTCCAATGGCACGTTGTGTTAGCCAAGTTTATTATTTTAAAAGGCTAAACCCTTTTGCAATTATGTTAGCACAGGTAAAAACTGTTGTGCTGATTAAAGAAGCAATAAAACTGGCCTTCTTTAGACTAGTTGAGTATCTGGAACATCATCATTTGTGGGTTCGATTACAGGATCAAAATGACCAGAAACAAAGACCTTTCTGAAAGACCTCTCTTGTTCTGAGAAATGAAGGCTATTCCATGCGAAAAATTGCCAGGAAACGAAAGATCTCGTACAACGTTGTGTACTACTCCCTTCACAGAACAGCGCAAACAGGCTCTAACCAGAATAGAAATAGGAGTGGGAGGCCCCGGTGCACAACTGAGCAAGAGGACAAGTACATTAGAGTGTCTAGTTTGAGAAACAGCTTCATTAAATAGTACACACAAAACACCAGTCTCAACGTTAACAGTGAATAGGCGACTCTGTCACGATGCGGAATAATGGGACGATAAACGGAGCGCTGATGGAGCGTCATTCCTTTTTATTTTGGAGATGTTCTCTCGAAGCACAAAATAACAGAAAAGGAGATGACTTAACTAATGACTAAAAAACACCAACAAAGCAAAGTAACTCACGTGCTGAAACACAAGGCAGCCACGAAAAATGATCCACACACAGGTGGCTGTGTGTGGAGTCTAAATACTATCCCCAATCAGAGACAACGCTATACAGCTGTCTCTGATTGGGGATGGTAATCTCCCTAATAGTGTGTGATGACTTGGTTGTGTGCCTCTCTCCTCCCCTAGGTGGGAGTAAGAGGCCTTACCACAACCAAGCCATCACAGACTCTGGGATGCTGGCCTTCTAGGACGAGTTGCAAAGAAAAAGCAATTTCTTCCTCTGTCCAGAGGAAGGCCCAAAAAATGGTCAAAGACTCCAGTCACCCAAGTTATAGACGGTTCTCTCTGCTACCGCACGGCAAGCGGTACCGGAGCACCAAGTCTAGGGCGATTTAGATTGATGTGTGTAGATAGTAGAGGCTATCAAATCCCTTTAAGGCTGTGTGAATCATTAGGGATTCATTAGGGATAGGATACGAGACTGAGGGACTGTGAATCATTAGTGATTCATTAGGGATAGGGTATGAGACTGAGGGACTGTGAATCATTAGTGATTCATTAGGGATAGGGTATGAGACTGAGGGACTGTGAATCATTAGTGATTCATTAGGGATAGGGTATGATACTGAGGGACTGTGAATCATTAGTGATTCATTAGGGATAGGATACGAGACTGAGGGACTGTGAATCATTAGTGATTCATTAGGGATAGGGTATGAGACTGAGGGACTGTGAATCATTAGTGATTCATTAGGGATAGGGTATGAGACTGAGGGACTGTGAATCATTAGTGATTCATTAGGAGTTCATTAGAGATAGGGTACGAGACAGCGCGTTAATGACGATAAACACTGCTACAATTGTCATGATGACTGTAGGAATTTCCCCAGAGCTGTTGCCAGAGAATTGATTATTCATTTCTCTACCATAAGCCGTCTTTTTAGATTATTTGGCAGTACATCCAACCGGCCTCACAACAGCAGACCATGTGTAACCACGCCAACCCAGGACCTCCACATCCGGCTTCTTCACATACAGGATCGTCTGAGACCAGCCACCCGGACAGCTGATCAAACTGTGCACAGCCAAAGAATTTCTGCACAAACTGTCAGAAACACTATCAGGGGCTGGACCTGACTGCAGTTCGGCGTTGTAACCGACTTCAGTGGGCAAACGCTCACCTTCGATGGCCACTGGCACACTGGAGAAGTGTGCTCTTCACAGGTGAATACTAGTTTCAACTGTACCGGGCAGATGGCAGATGTGTGGGTGAGCGTTTTGCTGATATCAACTGATGGCAGACGTGTGGGCGAGCCGTTTGCTGATGTCAACATTGTGAACAGAGTGCTCCATGGTGGCGGTGGAGTTATGGTGTGGGCAGACATACTCTACAGACAACGAACACAATTGCATTTTACCGATGGCAATTAGAATGCACAGAGATACCGTTAAGATCATGAGGTTCAGTGTCGTGCCATTCATTAGCCTCCATCACCTCATGTTTCAACACAATAATGCACGGCCCCATGTCTCAAGGATCTGTACACAATTCCTGGATGCTGAGACCCACCACCCTACCCTTACACAGTTCTTGAACCAAACCAGTGCACCTGGCACCTTCTACCATACCCCACATAAATATTTTGTCTTGCCCATTCACCCTCTCAATGGTACACATACACAATCCATGTCTCAGTTGTCTCAAGGCTTAAAAGACATGAGGAGGGGGATTATTTAAGATACTATTTTAAGAGGTAGGATTTCAGGTGCTTTCAAAATATTTTTATTTATTTAACCTTTAATTAAGATGGGCAGGGACTCTGCTGTCCTAGTTTCAGGGGGACGCTGGTTCCACCATTGGGGTGCTAGGACAGAGAAGAGCTTGGACTGGGCTGAACAGATTCTGCCCTCCAGTAGTGGTGGGAGGGCCAAGAGACCAGAGGTGGCCGAATGGAATGCTTGGGTTGGGGTGTAGGGTTTGAGCATAGCCTTAAGGGTCGAAGGGCAGTTCCTCTTGCTGCTCTGAAGGCAAGCACCATCGTCTTGTAGTGGATTATGACTATAGTCAGCATGTGAACCGTTATGCAATTACTAAGAGGCTGGATACAGTAGCTAATCCTGGCAACCAGTGTTCTAGCATACATTTTTTGAGGCAACCAGCTCAGGGATATCAAGTTGGTATCTAAGCATGTGTGTATAGTGTAATTGATAACCATCAATAGACCTACTAAATTATAGGCATATAGTCGATCAAAGAATGACTCTGTAAAACGAGGAATGCATTTACCCCATTCAACTAATAAAATGTATTAGTCACTAAATGATTGACACTCAAACAATTCCAGTGTGTATGAAATACACAATACGTTACAGAAAACACAAAGTGACTATCAACTAAATAAGACAACGTGGCTACACGCGTCTTCAGTTCTGAATAATCTCTCAAAGAAAATACACACAGGAGCTTGGAAGCAAGATCTGAACGAAGTATGAACGAAGTATGAATGACTTCGCTGCCCTTTCAACCAAATTCCAGTAGGAACGCACCCCCAACCTGAATTAACATTTCTCTGCACTTTGCTAGTGAGAACAGAAGGCTAGAACAACACGCCCACATTCTAATCCAGTCAACTCAATTAGAATGTGGGATGTGCCTGGTAACCAGTAAACCCAGCATACAATTTAAATTCAGTCACTTTAAAAATACATCAACCAGAAAACATACACTGCAATAACACATACAGTATCAAAATGTGAAGCTCTTTGTAAGCTCTTGAAACAAGCATTTCGCTACACCTGCAATAATATCTGCTAACCATGTGTATGTGACCAATACATTTGATTTGATTTGAAACAAACCAAACACGATTTAATTGAATTCACACAGTAACATTACATTTTGTCAATTTAAGTTTCCGTTAGATGTCACACCGCTCCTGGAGTCAGTGACCCCAGGACTTCTGTCGGAAAGTCTCATTCTAGAAATTGCCACGGCGAAGGTGTGACTCTAACCTGTAAGATGCAAATATATAGCCATCCATCCGGACAATGCCAAATTGAATCAACACACATGCACAGCTACACGTAGATCAACCTCAGCCAAATCATTGAGACAAAGCTATAACAGTTCAGTGTATGTTGTCAAATGGATCTTATTTATTTAATCTTGGCTCTCGCTGGGTCTCATTTGGTGAGCCTGTCGAGGGGGGTGTGTCTTTATTGGACATCCGTCTCCAGGATGGCTCCATCATGGCTGCCAGAGTGGAAGCAGAACGAGCTAGGTAGAATTATTACTATTCTTCAATGGCTGGCTCTCAGAGAGCGAGAGAAACTTCAAACACACAAACACAAACTCACACACACAGATTCCAAACTGCTGCTCGACAAGCCCCAACATTCCCCTTCATATCTATCCTAAGAAGAGAAGCTTGCATGGGGATACATGTTATACACCCCACCACTCAGCTAGAGCGTGTAAGAGCAATAGCAATAACTGGCAATTTTGAACGTGATCATTTGACAGCAATAGATTCTATTGAAACAGCATTGGGGCTAGGCAAATCCAGTCAACCACAGTCACCATGCTACATAGATCTGCTTCCAAACACGGTTTAAATCTCCTCTGTGTTTGTGATTCAACATGAGGGCAACCTTGTATTACTCAGAGGTTAACATGAATAATTGATGCAGGCTGGTTCAGTGCGTCAGACGATGATCATTACTACAGAAGACGAGAAAAAACACAATTTCTTTGAAGAATTGGTCTAACTTCACAAATGTTGCTGCTACTTCTTCGCAGACCAAAGCATCGAAAGACCCATTTACCCCAGTTACACACAGTTGGACCGGCAGCCATGTAACTTCCAGATACAAATTAAATCCAGGGTTTGGGAGCCTTTAAAAGATGATGGTTGCCATAGAGACAAGAGGGTAGAGAATGGTTGGGTGGTTGGAACGGGCGTCGAGGGAGACATCACCAGTGTTTGCCTGGTTATTGTTCCAATAAGTTCCTTTCCTCCCTCCTCCCTCCTCCCTCCTTGCTGCACAATAACCGGGATGTACAAGTAATGTACAACACATTTTACACAACGGTTGGGATACAACAGATATTTTTGTGATACAACGGAGAGTTTGTCTGCACAAAAGTTGTAACACAACTATTGTGCGGTCATTGTCTCCACAATCCTTGTGTAAATATTTTTGTGCAGACAACCTCTCAGTTGTATCAAAACAGTTGTGTCAAATGTGTTGTACATCAGTTATGCAAAATGTGTTTGTACAGAGCCAGCTAGCAAGCGACACGGTAACAGATGACCCTCATGAATCTGCTGAAGTATTTAAAACTTGTAGTTCGTCATACATTCTTTGGTTATCGAGGTCCTCTGGCTTGTTTTCCTACTAACCATATTTAATTATGCAATTTCTAACTCATGAGACAAGAGGCCCAATATTATCGCAACTGGTGGGCTTTGCAATCATGTCGTTAGTCTCAATTTGTTTAGAAATAATGGGAACAGCCATCACACAAAAATCATAATTCACATTTCTAAATTGTGTGTTCCTGAGGTGGGTAGGCACAGCTGTTCCACATATTTAGTTAGATTTTCATCACTACCCTAAAAAATAATGTAAGGGGCAATCTGGGGTTGGTACATCCTTTTTTGACTTTTAAATAAGTTATACGCAGGTGATCCCAGATTTAATTGGCTCAATTCCCAAAAAAGAGAGCCAATTCATACTAGAATTAGACAGATGCTAATATCTGCAGGCGACCCTTTTCTTTCCTATGTCATTCCAAATGTTGTGCATTTAACAAGAGAATCAGTAATTAAAGCCCCTGCTTGTGTCCCAAATGGCACCCTATTCCCTACATAGTGCACTACTTTTGACCAGAGCGCTATGGTAGTGCACTACATAGGGAGACATTTGGGACACATTCTCTGAATACCTGTATCATCCTGCACCCAGTCCCCACACACAAAGCAGCTTTCAACAACAGACATTCATAAACATTTAGTTAATTTGATCTGATTAAGACAGATGCATTTGGGTGGCCTACATTTTCTCCAGCCGAAAAGAAAATTATGTGGATGTTTCTGTCTCATTAAGGGGATTAGATACACTCGCCTGGCCTCGTACAAAAGGTCCATTTATTCGCTCTTATTGAATTGGAGTCTGCGTTGCTACTGTTTTATTCAATTGTGAGCCGCAGTTTGTATTCATTATGGGGACTATAGGGCTATAGGCAAGTCAATGTGCACCAGAAACGATGCCATGCGGAGTAGCAAGTATCCTGGACAAGCCATAGATCTGATAAAAAAAATATCCTAGCATTACCATTTCAATGTGTGACACTGTCTCTCAAAGAATGGAGAGACACAAGGGTGAAATACCAAGCAGTAGCATTGTTTGGGATCCACCTAACCTGTTTAGCTGGATCCCAAATAGAGAGATATGAATCGGGCTGGAATTAATTCAAGATGGCCGCAGCTTGTTATTTTCCCTCCGAAACGCTACATGTAGAAGTCATTCTAGGCTATTGACTGAGCTGTGGGATTGGAGATGTTCACAAAGTGTTGTTGCCTTTATTTAATAATTTTCCCCGAAATCCTCGAAATAAAATAATACCCTTCGAAGCTTCTCTTGCTCAGGTTTTTACATTTTTTAGGGACGACGTTGTCAGTGTCCTCTAAAAGTAGCCTTATCAGTTCATCTCTGTGGGATGAGGCCCCAGCGACTGGCTGTAGTAAGGCTCCATGCTATACTAGGTATCCACTCTCCCTCTCCCTGACAGAGCCAACATGGATCCTCAGAGACTACTCTTAAAGATGGAATCCACAGTAGGGGAAAACAGCTCTACTGTTATTGTTTTTTGTTGCTGAGGTTAGCTGAAAATACAAAAAATATATGCAGTACATAATGTGCTCTTCTATCTGCAATGATGTCAGAGGAAAATAAACAGTGTTTGGTGTTTGCAGTAACTTCTTTGTGGTCGTAATATCGCAAAAATGACTGTTTCTTTAACGCCAGCTCACTGAAAGAGGAGAAATGCAATACAGGGTCTCAGCAGCGGTATGACGTTGGGCTCAAAGGCTGCCTCAAACAGAGAGAGCCCCGCCAGTACCTCTACACATAGACTTTGCTGTTGAAGTTCTAGGAGAGGGTAGGAGGGAGGGAGGGAGGGAGGGAGGGAGGGAGGGAGGGAGAAGAGAGGAAGGTGTACCTATCTCTTAGTCACCCATCTTAGAGCGAGCGAAGATGAAAACTCCAAGTAAAAAAAAAAAAAACATGGCAAAGAAAGGAATTCACCGACAGATTTTTCAAACGGAAATCTTCCAAGCTTCGACAACCATATCATTAAATACAAATATAGACACAGGGAAGGAAGATGGCTGTTTTTTTAGGTATTTGATATTCGAATATGTCTGCCTTGAGACAACACCCCCAGGGGGTGGGTACCATTGATGTGATCAAAACACAGTTGATCGTTTGAGGTATTAAACCATTGTCCAGAGATTTGAGAAGAACAAGAAGGATGATGGTGGTGGAGATGGTGGTGATGATGTTGGAGGTGGAAATGGTGGTGATGATGGTGGTGGTGGAGATGGTGGGGGTGGTGTTGGTGGTGCAAATCATCTACAGGCAGTAGGTGGTCATTGTTCATTAGAGAAGATGTTGATGATGGTGGTGGTGGAGATGGTGGTGATGATGGTGATGATGGTGGTGGTGGAGGAGATGATGGTGATGATGGTGGTGGTGGAGATGGTGGTGATGATGGTGTTGGTGGAGATGGTGGTGATGATGCTGGTGGTGGAGATGGTGGTGGTGGTAGAGATGGAGGTGATGATGGTGGTGGTGGAGATGGTGGTGGTGGAGATGGTGGTGATGATGATGGTGGTTGAGATGATGGTGGTGGTGGAGATGGTGGTGGTGGAGATGGTGGTGCAAATCATCTATAGGCAGGAGGTGTTCATTAGAGAACATGTTTTTGTGCCAAGGCAAATGTGTTACTATAAGCTGTTTGCATCTGTTTATGTTATGAAAATGGGTATGTGCATGTGTGTGTAGCACAACAAAACATGTCCATTTTTTGCAGTCCCCCAAGAGTTGGTGTTGTATCCCACAATAGAATAGAGACACTTGTTGCTGCAGGCGACCAAATCCGATTTTAACCAAAGACACGTCTGTGACCTAAATGCTCATGCACCAACTTGAGATGTGTATGATTCATACAGTTAATTTATATTAGACAAAAAATAAGTTTCTCTAATGATTATATGCTGTCTCACATTGCATGGAGGGACAAGAGATGCATGCATTGAAAATAGAGGAAAATGAAGTGATTATTCATAATGTGTAGACTGCATAATGTGTGCTCTCGATGACTAGAAATGTGGCATCTCATTTACAAAACATGCTGTCGGCTAGTTGCACAATTATTACCAGTGCTGCTGTAAGACTTCACCATCAGTCAAGAGGGAAACAAGAACATTGTATGTTTACACTGTATATGCAAAGTGTGTCCCAAATAACACCCTATCGCCTATATAGTGCACTACTTTTGACCAGGGCACATAGGGCTCTGGTGAAAAGTAGTGCACTATGTAGGGAATAACGTGCCATCTGGGACACACCTCTAGTCTCCATTGGTATTGTATGTTTTTATTTTTTTTATTTTACCTTTATTTTACTAGGCAAGTCAGTTAAGAACAAATTCTTATTTACAATGACGGCCCAGGAACAGTGGGTTAACTGCCTTGTTCAGGGGCAGAACAACAGATTTTTACCTTGTCAGCTCAGGGATTCAATCCAGCAACCTTTCAGTTACGGGCCCAACACTCTAACCACTGGGCTACCTGCCGCCCCAGGTAGCCCAGTGGTTACTGGACAGGTTCAGTCAGAGATATACTATTCCCTGAACTGAGCCTTTTAATGAGAATCCTGTACTCATTCCTCTCATCCCCTTTCCTCTCATTCCTCTCACCCCCTCTCTTCTCATTCCTCTCACCCCCTCTCCTCTCATTCCTCTCACCCCCTCTCCTCTCATTCCTCTCACCCCCTCTCCTCTCATTCCTCTCACCCCCTCTCCTCTCACCCTCTCTCCTCTCATTCCTCTCACCCCCTCTCTTCTCATTCCTCTCACCCCCTCTCCTCTCATTCCTCTCACCCCCTCTCCACTCATTCCTCTCACCCCCCTCTTCTCATTCCTCTCACTCCCTCTCCTCTCACCCCCTCTCCTCTCATTCCTCTCACCCCCTCTCTTCTTATTCCTCTCACCCTCTCTCCTCTCATTCCTCTCACCCCCTCTCCTCTCACCCTCTCTCCTCTCATTCCTCTCACCCCCTCTCTTCTCATTCCTCTCACCCCCTCTCCTCTCATTCCTCTCACCCTCTCTCCTCTCATTCCTCTCACCCCCCTCTTCTCATTCCTCTCACCCCCTCTCCTCTCACCCCCTCTCCTCTCATTCCTCTCACCCCCTCTCTTCTCATTCCTCTCACCCTCTCTCCTCTCATTCCTCTCACCCTCTCTCCTCTCATTCCTCTCACCCCTCTCCTCTCACCCCCTCTCCTCTCATTCCTCTCACCCCCTCTCTTCTCATTCCTCTCACCCTCTCTCCTCTCATTCCTCTCACCCCCTCTCTTCTCATTCCTCTCATCCCCTCTCCTCTCACCCCCTCTCTTCTCATTCCTCTCACCCCCCCTCTTCTCATTCCTCTCACCCCCTCTCCTCTCACCCCCTCTCTTCTCATTCCTCTCACCCCCTCTCCTCTCATTCCGTCCACCCCCTCTCTTCTCATTCCTCTCACCCCCTCTCCTCTCATTCCTCTCACCCCCTCTCCTCTCATTCCTCTCACCCCCTCTCCTCTCACCCCCTCTCTTCTCATTCCTCTCACCCCCTCTCCTCTCATTCCGTCCACCCTCTCTTGTTCTCCATCACGTCTGGGGATCCTTTAACCAAACAAATCTTCAACTTACAGTACTGTTGAATTATTTACATTTGACTCAGTGATGTGTGAAGGCAGCTAACGTTGACAAACAAATGACCATCCTTGCCCCTTCACCTGCCGTGCTCGGCCCAGGTGGAGCAGCAGAGTGTCACGAGGGGGGTGGGGGCAGATAGAGCAGCTCTGACAAAAAACACTGGGGGTTGAAATGTAGGTGCTCTGGGGAGAAGTGGGAGTTTTGTCTGTTCAGAGTCAAGGCCAAGCATTTAATTAATTACCCAGCCGGAGCGTGAAGCAATTAACCTACATTAAACTAGAGAGTGTGGGAGATGCTGTCAAGGGCTGCATCCCAATTCGTCACCCTTCTCCTCAAGTTTTCACCTACTTGAATGGATGTAGCAATGGTGGGAACTTACTCCTGCCAATGCTTACACCAATCATAAACTTTCAGATCCATGATGGGGAGTGTGCAAGTGCATACTTCTGGAGAAGGGTGAAGAATGGTGACGTAGCCCCTGTAGGGTGGAGAATGGTGATGAAGCCCGTCATTTAAAGGCTGTGTAGGCCGTCATTGTAAATAAGATTTTTTTCTTAACTGACTTGCCTAGTTAAATAAAGGTTAAATAAATACAACATTTAAAAGCCCCCTGTAGCGTGAAGAATGGTGATGTAGCCCCTGTCTACTCTACGAAGAGAGCTGTAACGGATGCTCTAATACTGAGTTAGAGCTGTTGCCAGCTTGGACAGAGCATTGAGTGCAACGTTGATCTCCTTGGGCAGCTTTGTTGTGTGTACAGTAGAAGTCTATCTGTAAAGAAAAATACCTGCAACCATCTAGAAGTGAACACTGTATCACGCATGTTATAATCGTTTTAAAAAATGTATTTATTATAATTTTTGTACTTTTTACCTCTTTTTCGCCCCAATTTCATGATTTCCAATTGTTAGTTACAGTATCCACCCATCGCTGCAACTACCGTACGGACTGGCGAGAGGTGAAGGTCGAGAGCCATGTCGTCCGAAACATGACCATGTCAAGCCGTACTGGTTCTTGACATACTGCTCGCTTAACCCGGAAGCCAGCCGGACCAATGTGTCGGAGGAAACACCGTACAACTGGCTACCGTGTCGCAACATCACTTTGTTTTCAGTGCTATATTTTATGTGTGTACGGTACACAACCCTTTAATAAAGCGATATTCACCTGGATTCAAATAAAGAAATCAGTCTTCACAAAAATGACACATTGACGGAATAACCAGCCGAGTCAGCAAACTGAAGCTCAAGCAAATTTGGCTCTTGGCGGTGTTCAGACTTCAGAAAATGTACTTTCTGTCCTTTTTTCTAACTTTCCCTCCCTTCCTCCCTTCCTCCATTCATCTCTGGCTCTCATTAAATAGTCATTACTGGGATTCCTGGACATTTCATTCGGTACTCATCTGAGAAAACAGCTGCCAGACCCTCCAGCATCTAGACCCCAGAATCTCCTGCATCTAGCGCCCACACCCTCCTGCATCTAGCGCCCAGATGTTCCTCCATCTAGCGCCCAGACGTTCCTCCATCTAGCGCCCAGATGTTCCTCCATCTAGCGCCCAGACCCTCCTGCATCTAGCGCCCAGACCCTCCTGCATCTCGCACCCAGACCCTCCTGCATCTAGCGACCAAACCCTCCTGCATCTAGCGCCCAGACCCTCCTGCATCTAGCGCCCAGACCCTCCTGCATCTAGCGCCCAGACCCTCCTGCATCTAGCGCCCTATATCCTCCTGCATCTATCGCCCTATATCCTCCTGCATCTAGCACCCTACCCCCTCCTGTGCCTAGCTCCCAGACCCTCCTGTGCTTAGCGCCCATACCCTCTTGCATCTAGCTTGGCATTCGCAATTTCTTTTTTAATTACGGTACCTCCTGTACTTTGCTCTCTCAGTGTGCTGAGGCAGACTACCGCTCAACTAGGACATTGATGGTGTGGTGGGTGGCCTCCTGAGAATAAAAGTGTACAAAGGAGGCTAGAGAGTAGAAAGTGGGCCAACACTGGACAGCTAAACCAAAACCTCTCTATGGCCTTAATCACAGGACTATATAGTTCAACATCTTGAATGCTTTTGCATGTAAGGCCCCACAAGTTCAGGAAAAACAATAATCACTGCAAGGTCAACACAGCCTTTGTGGCCAGGCTTTGTATAGCCTAAAGTAAATCCCTCAAAACACCCTCAAACTTTAGAGAAGGCTTAGCTCACCTGTTGATAACACCAGCATGCTACCAGAGCACAACAATGAATCTAGGAAATGCTGCTTTATCCTCCCACAATGTGCTGTCATGCAGCAAGTACTAATGTTATAATGATAGTTATGGTCCTTCCTCTTGCCACGGACTCATCTAAAGTTGACTACATCAATTAGCAAGCAGTGCTTCCAAGTGCTGAAAATGTCTATGTTTCAGGTGAAAAGTGCAGGTGTGTGTGTCATACAGCAGGGGAGGGATCTGTTAAGATCAGAGTAACTGTAGTTGTAGGACTACAGTTTCTAACTTTTGCAGTAAAAAAAATAGAAACTGTGCTTACTTTAGATTTCATCATGGGTCAAAAACAAAAAGCCCTTTTCATGTTGGACTCAGTAAACACCTCTTCCTGACAAACAGATTTAACGGTTGAGGAAAGCTTTCTGTTTGGTCAGTGTTATGTAGCGAAACTCAATTCCCACTTAGACCTATTAACTCCGGCTCTGAGAAACATTTCCATTCCACAGCAGCTCTGGCCATCAATAACAATCAGAGAAAAACAAATTAACTCATGACAGCAAATAGTATTCAGACCAACCAATGGGGTCAATAAACACAATGATAATTGGAGTCAATTTCTCAACTTGATTCATGTTGTGGCTTAGGGACACCATTTTGTTTTCTATAAAAATAAATCCATCAATTCCATATCCACATGTGCTTTCAATTTGAACTATGGGTAATCTGAAAATCAGACAATTCCATCATGAATACATATTAATTTCTAATAACCTCAAAGATGCATGTATTTCAAATGCACTGTTGATCTGTGGTATTCTTCAAATACCAGTTAATAAGATCGGTCAGGAGGAGCACTCACATCATTGCGCTTAATTTTAAGGCACTTCCCCCAGAGTAGACGAGGCTAAACTTATTGTAGGTGCATTTTTCTTATCTGATGCTAGCCTAGCAGAGGGCTTATCAGAGAGAGGTTTACATGGTGAAGAGAGAGTATCACTCATGTCTTAACATGACGGTTCCTAGTCCCTGTTCAAGACAGCTCTTCCATCAGCCCAGACCCCAGATTACACAATTGATATAACAACATAAAGGTGAACACTAAAGGAAATTCAAACGGTCACATGACTTGACATGGAGATGCTTTTCTTAGACCTTGGAAAAAATGTGTGCTTTGATACTTATAATTATAGTCATTTTGAGGGCTTAACATGTACGTGCCGTTTCTTTCTAGTGTGGTTAAGGTTAAAAAAAACGTTCATGTAATGTATCTCTGCTTTCCACAGGGGAATGTATCATGTTATGGAGTCCAATAAAAAATATTAAAGACATCACAAATTCCAGGTGTGCTAAGCAAGATACAAGCAAATATAAAAACAGCAGTGGAGGGGAGTTCATACAATTCTCCAATGAACTAATGATGTATACGGAAAATAACATTCTTAACTCTTCAGCAGCCACACTGCTGTTTGCTAATTAAACTTTAATACTCTAATGCCTATATGTATTCAGCGCTGCAGCTACACTGTATTGTTGCCTTTTCCACATCTTCCCATCTCCAGCCCCATGAGCGCTCCAGGCGTAGCCGAGGAAAATGGGACAGGCCACGTTAAATACTCCATTACATCCCGTTGTTACGAATCTGACTCATATCGATTCTGTTTAAAAAAGGGCCACCTCTACAATTTGCGGCGAGATAGTCCTTTCCCTTACGAAAAAAGATTGCAGTCAGAGTGCAGTTTAACTGCAGTACAATGCAGAATAACTGCAGTAATGCTGCAATTACTGCGTCCAAAATACCAAAGTCAACTGCAGTTACTGCACTTTTACTGCAGTTTCAAAACTGCAATCATTTTTTGTAAGGGTTGGCTTTGTGAGCTCTTTAATAGTGTAAAAAAAAAATTTATATATAAATAAATAAATAAATACAACTTGAATTGAGCATTTTATATTGTTTAACCCCTAGAGTCAATTGACACACCGGTGCGTCAATCAAAGTTAAATAATACAAAAATCCCCATAAAAATCAATTTAAAGTAGAGATATCAGATTTTATTTTGCTTTGGATGAGTCTCAATCCACCTCATCCACCAGTGTCGCACTTCCGCATCTGCTGTGAAAGGTGGCAGAGGTAGAGAGGTGTTTGTCAGACCATTGTGGTGTTATTTGCATATTGCATCCTGATTGTCCATATGCTAATGAGGGCCTGTGGGATTATAGGGGTTCATGAGGAAATCATGTGGCTTGTAATGTGAAGCAACACATTATTGTTATCAATAAATGTGCCTTCATAAAGGTACACTGTTAGTAGTTATTTTACTCACTTACAGACAAGTTTGATTACACAACATGGTGTCAGAAGTGGACTAGAACAAGTGTATTTACTAACAGAGTTTAGCTTTCAGTATCGGGTTGAAAAGTTTTGTGAAGAAAATCGAAGAGGCTAATCAGCATGTTGCGGGAGAAGTGCAGCAGCCACCAGCACTGTGCAAGGTGCAGCGGGAGGGGCACAGATACTTGCACGTACAGGACCAAGTACTACATTTAGCATACAGTCGCAGGAGACGTTTTATTTTTCTAAACCTCAAGAAGGGACCAAATGGATTAGGAGATTTGAGTGCTTTCGTCAGGAGAGTAATCAAATGAATCAAATCAAATCGTATTGGTCACATACACGTGTTTAGCAGATGTTATTGCAGGTGTAGCGAAATGCTTGTGCTTCTAGCTCCGACAGTGCAGTAATATCTAACAAGTAATATCTAACAATTACACAACATATACCCAATACACACAAATCTAAGTAAGGAATGAATTAAGACTATATAAATATATGGACGAGCGATGTCAGAGCGGCATGAACTAAGATACAGTAGAATAGTATAGAATACAGTATATACATATGAGATGAGTAATGCAAGATATGTAAACATTATTAAGTGACTAAGATACAGTAGAATAGTATAGAATACAGTATATGCATATGAGATGAGTAATGCAAGATATGTAAACATTATTAAAGTCACTAGTGTTCAATTTCTTAAAGTGGCCAGTGATTTCTAGTCTATGCCTATAGGCAGCAGCCTCTAATGTGCTAGTGATGGCTGTTTAACAGTCTGATGCCCTTGAGATAGAAGCTTTTATTCAGTCTCTCAGTCCCAGCTTTGATGTACCTGTACTGACCTTGCCTTCTGGATGATAGCGGAGTGAACAGGCAGTGGCTCGGGTGGTTGATGTCCTTGATGATCTTTTTGGCCTTCCTGTGACATCGGGTGCTGTAGGTGTACTTTTGCATAATTAACTAATTAGAGACAGGCTAGTTCTTGGGTTAGCAGACAAATGTCTGTCAGAACATATGCAGCTAGAAAAAGATCTCACACTAAGGGCCTCCCGAGTGGTGCAGCAGTGTAAGGCACTGCATCACAGTGCTTGTGGGGTCACTACAGATCCGGGTTTGATCCCGGGCTGTGTCGCTGCCGGCCGCAACCAGGAGACCCATGAGGCGGCGCACAATTGGCCCAGAGTCGTCCGGGTTAGGGGAGGGTTTGGCAGCTGGGATGTCCTTGTCCCATCGCGCTCTAGCAACTCCTGTGGCGGGCTGGGCGCATGCACGCTGAAACGGTCGCCAGTTATACAGTGTTTCCTCCGACACGTTGGTTCGGCTGGCTTCCGGGTTAAGAGAGCAGTGTGTCAAGAAGCAGTGTGGCTTGGCAGGGTCGTGTTTTGGACGATGCATAGCTCTTGACCTTCGCCTCTCCCAAGTCCGTACGGGAGTTGCAGCGATAGGACAAGACTGTAACTACCAATTGGATATCACGAAAAAGGGGTAAAAAGTACAAAAACATTTATAAAAATAGATCTCATGCTAGAGAGAGCCATTGAGATGGCAAGGCGAAGTGAAAAAGCAGCATAGTTTCCTGCGATAACAACAAAAGTGGCTCAGAGGATAGTTATTCAGAAAGGCAGCCAGTGGAAACAGAAATTCCAGTGTGAGAAAGCCAGCCATGAAAATGCTAATGACAAAATGCATTCAAAGTGTCGACTGTAGAACTGTAGAAAAATCCCTGCACATCCAAGAGTGTGCAGCTAATGAAGTAGTGTGTCACTCCTGTGGGAAAAAGGGACATTACCAACGTGTGTGTATGTCATCAAGAGCCATAAACGAGGTTCAAGAAGTGGATGATAGCATTTTCCTAGGAACAATAACAGCAGGAGGTGACCCATGAATGATTGACATTCAAGTGATGGACAGAAATGTGAAATTCAAAATAGATACTGGTGCCGATGTGACTGTTATCCCAGACAATGTGTTCAATCACATTTTTGCAGGAAGCAGCAAGCCAGCTCTGCAAAAACCAACAAAACCTCTTTTAGGACCAGGCAGAGCGCTGGACGTGATCTGCGTCGCAAGGGCGGTTCTACAAAAGGGAGAAAAGGAGACACTGGAAGACGTGTATGATGTCATCAGAGATCTACACACAGCTTTACTAGACCCTGGAGGACGTGTGTGATGTCATCAGAGATCTACACACAGCTTTACTATACCCTGGAGGACGTGTGTGATGTCATCAGAGATCTACACACAGCTTTACTAGACCCTGGAGGACGTGTGTGATGTCATCAGAGATCTACACACAGCTTTACTAGGCACACCAGCTACCACAAAGCTTGAGCTAGTTGCTCAACTCGACAGCATCAATTTACAGACACTGAAAGAAAGCTATCCTGGCCCAGTACAACAACCATATACCATCAAGTTGAAACCCGGCGCAGAGCCCTACTCACTCCACGGCGAATTCCTCTGACATTGCTGCCAAAAGTCAAGAAAGAGCTAGAGCGCATGCAAGTGTTCAAGGTTGTCACCAGGGTGGAGGAGCCCACAGACTGGTGCGCCAGCATGGTGGTTGTCCCAAAGAAGAACGGGGATGTGCAGATATGTCTCAATGAGTCAATGTGTAGAGAAAAATACATACTTCCCACTGTTGAACAGACCCATGGCTCACTAGCCGGATCTTCAGCAAGCTTGACGCGAATATGGGCTTCTGGTAGATCCCGCTAGCCGAGTAGTCAGTTAATCTAACAACCTTCATCAAACTATTCGGACGTTACTACTTCAACCATCCACCTTTTGGCATCGCTTCAGCACCTGTACACTTCCAAAACAGAGTGGTGACAGAGGTCACTAAAGGCCTGGAAGGTTTGGTTTGTCACATGGAGGATGTGTTTGTCTGGGGCCAAACACAAGAGGAGCATGATGCAAGACTTCCTGCCGCATTGCAGAGCAGAGATACGCACAAGTGGAAAAAGAAGCTCTGGGGCTGGCATGGGCATGTGAAAGATTCATAGACTCTGATTGGTCAACACTTTCAGCTGGAAACTGATCACAAACCGTACCTGAGCCTTCTGGGGAACCAACCCTTGGACACCCTTCCCCCACAACTCCAACGCTTCAAGATGAGACTCCTAAACGATTCCTCAAGTCCCTGGAAAGGGTCTGTGGACTGCAGACACGCTGTCACGTGTGCCAGTCAAAGCCAAAGCTACTGCTGCAGAAAAGGAGCTCATGGAGAGCGCAAATATTTATATATATATATATATATATATATATATATATATATATATATATATATATATATATACACAGTTGAAGTCGAAAGTTTACATACACCTTAGCCAAATACATTTAAACTTTTTCACAATTCCTGACATTTAATCCTAGTAAAGGTCAGGATCGCCACTTTATTTTAATAATTTGAAATGTCAGAATAATAGTAGAGATAATGATTTATTTCAGCTTTTATTTCTTTCATCACATTCCCAGTGGGTCAGAAGTTTACATACACTCAATTAGTATTTGGTAGCATTGCCTTTAAATTGTTTAACTTAGGTCAAACGTTTAGGGTAGCCTTCCACAAGCTTCCCACAATAAGTTGGGTGACAGAACTGATTCCTCCCGACAGAACTGGTGTAACTGAGTCTGGTTTGTAGGCCTCCTTGCTCGCACACACTTTTTCAGTTCTGCCCACACATTTTCTATAGGTTTGAGGTCAGGGCTTTGTGGCCACTCCAATACCTTGACTTTGTTGTCCTTAAGCCATTTTGCCACAACTTTGGAAGTATGCTTGGGGTCATTGTCCATTTGGAAGACCTATTTGCGACCAAGCTTTAACTTCCTGACTGAGATGTTGCTTCAATATATCCACATTATTTTCCTTCCTCATGATGCCATCTATTTTGTGAAGTGCACCAGTCCCTCCTGCAGCAAAGCACCACCACAATATGATGCTGCCACCCCCGTGCTTCACGGTTGGGATGGTATTCTTCGGCTTGCAAGCATCCCCCTTTTTCCTCCAAACATAATAATGTTCATTATGGCCAAACAGTTCTATTTTTGTTTCATCAGACCAGAGGACATTTATCCAAAAAGTATGATCTTTGTCAACAAGTACGATCAGGTTATGTCGATATAGGACTCATTTACTGTGGATATAGACACTTTTGTACCTGTTTCCTCCAGCATCTTCACAAGGTCCTTTGCTGCTGTTCTGGGATTGATTTGCACTTTTCGCACCAAAGTATGTTCATCTCTAGGAGACAGAACGCATCTCAAGAAGCCGGTATGACGGCTTCGTGGTCCCATGGTGTTTATACTTGCGTACTATTGCTTGTACAGATGAACGTGGTACCTTCAAGCATTTGGAAATTGCTCCTAAGGATGAACCAGACTTGTGGAGGTCTATCATTTTGTTTTCTGAGGTCTTGGCTGATTTCTTTTGATTTTACCATGATGTCGAGCAAAGAGGCACTGAGTTTGAAGGTAGGCCTTGAAATACATCCACAGGTACACCTCCAATTGACTCAAATGAAGCTATCAGAAGCTTCCAAAGCCATGACATCGTTTTCTGGAATTTTCAAGCTGTTTAGGGCACAGTGAGTTCAGCGGACGCAAAGGATCACTGAAACTCTATTAGGCAGAATGCGCTTTTCTCACAGTGCACAACAGTCTTCTGTTGAAAGGAACAAGACTTGTCATTCCATTAGCCTTATGAAATGATGTCCCTCACTAAGCTGCACGAGGGTCATCAAGGTGTGGTCAAGTGCAGAGAATGCGCACAACAGGCTTTGTGGTGGCCTGGACTCAGCCAGCAACTAAACAAACTTGTATTTAACTGCAGGACATGCATCAAAGAGTGCACAAACCACACGGAACCACTCATGCCATCACAACTTCCTGAGAGACCCTGGAAAAGACTGTGGGCAGACTTGTTCACTCTGAAAAGCACCATCTACCTGCCAGAACCACCAACACCCGAGGTAATCATGGATGTACCTGCTACACCCAGATAAAGGTCTGGGAGAATAAAAGTCAGAGCAACAAGAACAAAAGTCTGAGCAAAAATAAATAAATAAAGACAAAACAATATCTGTCAAGTTGTTACAGTTCTAACTTACCTATGTGGTAGATTTGTGTTAAAAGAAATGAGAGATGCATTTTGGGTTAGTTTAAAGAAAATATTTATTGTTCATGACCTTGTTGAAACGTTTCAGAAGAACTAGGCAGGAACAGACCTACCGACATAAGGGCAGAATAATCCCTTGAGGTCTGTTGAGACAAAGGCAGTCTAACCTTTGTTCTCTGAAAAGGGGAGATGTGGTGTTATTTTCATATTGCATCCTGATTGGCCATATGCTAATGAAGGCTTGTGGGAAAGTAGGGGTTCATGAGGAAAGCATCTCTCTGCTTGTAATGTGAAGCAACGTCAAGTTAGCAATAAATGTGCCTTCATAAAGATACACCGTTAGTAGTTATTTACTCACGTACACGTACAGACAAGTTTGATTAGACAACAACCATGAGACATCCCGAAAATCACTCTTCTCACACACTGTAGCGCCCGAAAGATTTGACCAACTATAATGACCACTCTACGGAAAAGGGAGACTCTCACGAACACGATGGTGTTCTCAGTTTTGCTCTACGACCACCACCCTCAAGTGTCACGAGTCTCGTCTGAAGGTAACCACTACCGGTTTTAAAAAACCAACAAGTGAAAAGTAGCCAACAAGCGCTCAACATATCTGGGAACTCCTTCAAGACAGTTGGAAAAGCATTCCAGGTGAAGCTGATTGAGAGAATGCAAAGAGTGTGCAAAGCTGTCATCAAGGCAAAGGGTGGCTACTTTGAAGAATCTCAAAAATTTAATATATTTTGAATTGTTCAACACTTGTGGTTACTACATGATTCCATATGTGTTACTTCATAGTTTTGATTATGTCTTCCCTATTATTAAACAATGTAAAAAATTGTAAAAGAAAAACCCTTGAATGAGTAGGTGTGTCCAAACCTTTGACTGGGTGGAATTCCCCAAGCAAGTGTTAGTCAGCACTTCAGATGATTTACGTCCACAATATATTGCAGTCTCATAAAATTTTACACACTCAAGCCAACACAATTACATCTGTATTTCATTTTTACAATTGCTCTGTATAACCACTTGCCATGTCATAAAAAGGCTTTACAATTAAAATCCACTGTAACATAGCTAACATACCCAACATGTCTTGTTAATGGACCAATGTGCTCGATGCACAAATCATGGCATTTGATATATGGAGAATGGAAGGTGTGTGTGTGTGAGAGAGAGAGATGAAAGTAATTTTCTAAATGATCACAATAAAATCATTGCATGCATTGTGGGGAGGCAGGTAGCCTAGCGGTTATAGCGTTGGGCCAGTAACCGGAAGGTTGCCGGTTTAAATACCTGAGCTGACAAGGTTAAAAACCTGTCAATATGTCTTTGAGCAAGGCACTTAACCCTCATTTGCTCCAGGGGCTGACCCTGTACGTAGGCCATCATTGTAAATAAGAATGTGTTCTTAACTGATTTGCATAAAGAAAAACATGTTTCAAATAATATGTGCTTGTGCATGTACTGTTTATGCATATGTGTCTGTAATTGAAAACACAGCATAAGTGTCTACAGTGGGGAGAACAAGTATTTGATACACTGCCGATTTTGCAGGTTTTCCCACTTACAAAGCATGTAGAAGTCTGTAATTTTTATCATAGGTACTCTTCAACTGTGAGTGACGGAATCTAAAACAAAAATCCAGAAAATCACATTGTATGATTTTTAAGTAATTAATTTGCATTTTATTGCATGACAAGTATTTGATACATCAGAAAAGCAGAACTTAATATTTGGTAGAGAAACCTTTGTTTGCAATTACAGAGATCATACGTTTCCTGTAGTTCTTGACCAGGTTTGCACACACTGCAGCAGGGATTTTGGCCCACTCCTCCATCCAGATCCTTCAGGTTTCGGGGCTGTCGCTGGGCAATACGGACTTTCAGCTCCCTCCAAAGATTTTCTATTGGGTTCAGGTCTGGAGACTGGCTAGGCCACTCCAGGACCTTGAGATGCTTCTTACGGAGCCACTCCTTAGTTGCCCTGGCTGTGTGTTTCGGGTCGTTGTCATGCTGGAAGACCCAGCCACGACCCATCTTCAATGCTCTTACTGAGGGAAGTAGGTTGTTGGCCAAGATCTCGCGATACATGGCCCCATCCATCCTCCCCTCAATACGGTGCAGTCATTCCACCTCCATGCTTCACGGTTGGGATGGTGTTCTTGGGGCTGTACTCATCCTTCTTCTTCCTCCAAACACGGCGAGTGGAGTTTAGACCAAAAAGCTCTATTTTTGTCTCATCAGACCACATGACCTTCTACCATTCCTCCTCTGGATCATCCAGATGGTCATTGGCAAACGTCAGACGGGCCTGGACATGCGCTGGCTTGAGCAGGGGGACCTTGCGTGCGCTGCAGGATTTTAATCCATGACGGCGCAGTGTGTTACTAATGGTTTTCTTTGAGACTGTGGTCCCAGCTCTCTTCAGGTCATTGACCAGGTCCTGCCGTGTAGTTCTGGGCTGATCCCTCACCTTCCTCATGATCATTGATGCCCCACGAGGTGAGATCTTGCATGGTGCCCCAGACCAAGGGAGATTGACCGTCATCTTGAACTTCTTCCATTTTCTAATAATTGCGCCAACAGTTGTTGCCTTCTCACCAAGCTGCTTGCCTATTGTCCTGTAGCCCATCCCAGCCTTGTGCAGGTCTACAATTTTATCCCTGATGTCCTTACACAGCTGTTTGATTGAGTGTGTGGAGTCCGTTTGATTGAGTGTGTGGACAGGTGTCTTTTATACAGGTAACGAGTTCAAACAGGTGCAGTTAATACAGGTAATGAGTGGAGAACAGGAGGGCTTCTTAAAGAAAAACTAGCAGGTCTGTGAGAGACGGAATTCTTACTGGTTGGTAGGTGATCAAATACTTATGTCATGCAATAAAATGCAAATTAATTATTTAAAAATCATACAATGTGATTTTCTGGATTTTTGTTTTAGATTCCGTCTCTCACAGTTGAAGTGTACCTATGATAAAAATTACAGACCTCAACATGCTTTGTAAGTAGGAAAACCTGCAAAATCGGCAGTGTATCAAATACTTGTTCTCCCCACTGTATATGTCATTTACAAACTAGCCTCCAACACTCTACTTAGCAAATTGGATGAAGTCTATCACAGTGCCATCCGTTTTGTCACCAAAGCCCCATACACTACCCACCACTGCGACCTGTATGCTCTCGTTGGCTGGCCTTCATTATATATTCGTCGCCAAACCCACTGGCTCCAGGTCATCTATAAGTCTTTATTAGGTAAATCCCCAGCTCACACTGGTCACGATAGCAACACCCACCCGTAGCATGCGCTCCAGCAGGTATATCTCACTGGTCACCCCCAAAGCCAACACCTCCTTTGGCCGCCATTCCTTCCAGTTCGCTGCTGCCAATGACTGGAACGAATTGCAAAAATCATTGAAGCTAGAGGTTCCTATCTCCCTCAATAACTTTAAGCATCAGTTGTCAAAGCTGCTTATCGATCACTGCACCTGTATATAGCCCTTCTGTAAATAGCCCACACTACTACCTCATCCCCATATTTATTTTTATTTTTGTTATTTTTCACAAATCTTGCACTCCAGTATATCTATTTGCACATCATAATTTGCACATCCTTCATTCCTGTGTTAATGATGATAATCTGTAATTTATTTCACCACTATGGTCTATTGATTGTCCTACCTCCTAACCTTACTGCATTTTGCACTACATTTTGCACTCTGTATATAGATTTTCTATTGTGTTTTTGACTATGTTTGTTTACTGTGTAACTCTGTGTTGTTTTTGTCGCACTGCTTTGCTTTGTCTTGGCCAGGTCGCAGTTGCAAATGAGAACTTGTTCTCAACTGACCTACCTGGTTAAATAAAGGTGAAATAAAAAAAAATAAGGCAGCTGGACCAGGTTGAACAGTGGCTTCTCTGAAGTCAGCCACTGGACTGAGGCGTTGAGAGGTAGGAGCCCTGAACCACTAAAGGTGTGACACAAGGAAACCTGAACAAGAGGCCGAGGTTCTCTCCGCACCATTCCTTCCTACGCTTCTTTAACTTCCAAGCGAAGGACATGGCCAAGACGGTAGGAATGCAAATGAAGTAGGAAAGGGCAGACAAGGTTTAGAATTGTCATTTGGGCCTACCCCACATCACTGAAAAGGAGTGTTATCGGAGAGTCGGAGACAGAGACATTCTAGCTAAGCAGCTGGAAATAAGCCAGAGAAAGAGTGTGAAAAGGTGGTGAATGGACGTTAACGATTAAAAGACCAGCCACGGTTCCTCTTTTGGTTTCTGGTGTTATCTGAAAGCAGGGAGAGCAGTTGGTCTGGCTGTCAGGGTCTCTGTGAGGGAGAAAAGTGTCTGGCTGTCAAGGTCTCTTTGAGGGGGCAAAGTGTATGGCTGTCAAGGTCTCTGTGAGGGGGAAAAGTGTCTGGCTGTCATGGTCTCTGTCAGCGGGAAAAGTGTCTTTCTGTCAAGGTCTCTGTGAGGGGGAAAAGTGTCTGGCTGTCATGGTCTCTGTGAGCGGGAAAAGTGTATGGCTGTCAAGGTCTCTGTGAGGGGGAAAAGTGTATTTCTGTCAAGGTCTCTGTGAGGGGGAAAAGTGTTGATGTGGGCCCACCTTGAGCAAAGGGACCTTGTATATTGATGAAATAAATGTTTTTCTTCATCACATGAAGCTCCAACTTTTCTCCCCTTGATATCAATCAATTTGCTTTACTGTTATTAGTCAAAGCCGGCTACAGCTAGCTAGTAGGATTAGTCTAAGGAGTACTAAACCAGCTGGGCAGAGTCTGTGCGGTCAGTGCACACACCAATCACGGAGGAAGTAGTGTAGTTTCTCCTTCATGCTACACATAGTGTCATACAGTTGACCTTGCTGAATTAAAGCTCTGGCATGCTTCTTCCATACACAGTTTGTCTGGCAGTGGTTTTGCTGTTTTGGGGATTGGCACAGTGTACCTTACTCATTGCCTGTAATTATTATTATCTTAACATTATGCGCCTCTGGCTGTGAGCTACTCCGAAGGAGCAGAGCATAACGCCAAGACAATGTATTGCATGTATTGTCATCTTTTCTAATAAATGGTTAAACAAATACGTGGTATTCCTTGTCTGAACTTTGTTTTGAGATGTAAGGGGACCATTTCGAGTGAGGTATCTGGTTATCCTCCCACAATAAATCTATGCAGTCAAACTGTCCATGTAAGGACATAAATAAAAGGAAACCAATATTATACCAACCATACGTAGAAAGGAAACCATGCAGATGCCCTATGACCAGGCAGGAAGGCATCAGGCATCCCATTAATCCAACAGTGGGGACCTTACTAACCTTCATATCCATAACCATGGTCTGTCAATAAAGCGTTTATCTTTCATTAAACCTCTTCCTCTCATTTAATTGCCCTGGCTATTTATGCTCACACTCACTGCTCTCTCCTTAAGTCTCAACACACCACAGCTGTTTGTTGTCATCCTAGCCTGCCATATCCAGGGGAGTCATCCTAGCCTGCCATATCCAGGGGAGTCATCCTAGCCTGCCCTATACAGGGGAGTCATCGTAGCCTGCCCTATCCAGGGGAGACATCCTAGCCGGCCCTATCCAGGGGAGTCATCCTAGCCTGCCCTATCCAGGGGAGACATCCTAGTCTGCCCTATCCAGGGGAGACATCCTAGCCGGCCCTATCCAGGGGAGACATCCTAGCCGGCCCTATCCAGGGGAGAAATCCTAGACGGCCCTATCCAGGGGAGACATCCTAGCCTGCCCTATCCAGGGGAGACATCCTAGCCTGCCATATCAAGGGCAGTCATCCTAGCCGGCCTTATCTAATGGAGACATCCTAGCCTGCCCTATCCAGGGGAGACATCCTAGTCTGCCCTATCCAGGGGAGACATCCTAGCCGGCCCTATCCAGGGGAGACATCCTAGCCGGCCCTATCCAGGGGAGAAATCCTAGACGGCCCTATCCAGGGGAGACATCCTAGCCTGCCCTATCCAGGGGAGACATCCTAGCCTGCCATATCAAGGGCAGTCATCCTAGCCGGCCTTATCTAATGGAGACATCCTAGCCTGCCATATCCAGGGGAGACATCCTAGCCGGCCCTATCCAGGGGAGAAATCCTAGCCGGCCCTATCCAGGGGAGACATCCTAGCCTGCCCTATCCAGGGGAGTCATCCTAGCCGGCCTTATCTAATGGAGACATCCTAGCCTGCCCTATCCAGGGGAGACATCCTAGCCGGCCCTATCCAGAGGAGACATCCTAGCCGGCCCTATCCAGGGGAGACATCCTAGCCTGCCCTATCTAGGGGAGACATCCTAGCCTGCTCTATCCAAGGGATACATCCTAGCCTGCCCTATCCAGGAGAGTCATCCTAGCCGGCCTTATCTAAGGGAGGACAGAGAAAGGGATGAGGCAAGTCAAGAAAATGAGGCCGGCAAAACCACAGGGGTATGACATCCATATAATTCTCCATTATCTTTTCCACTTCTTCCTACTGGCATATTTCATGTCTAATCTAAGAGGGGTTGATGTTGCTCTTGTGGACATCGCCGTCTCCCACTGAGTTCACAGAGATTCCTTTGTAATTATGTGTAAATCAGGCACCTTTCACTGTATTAATGGCCCAAGCGATCTGGGAGCTCGACTTGAAGCCGGCCGGGTGAATTCGATGGCAGATATCTGCTTTTTTTCTGTAATCTTCTCAAAGCAGGTTTATTTATGTTCTGCCATATCATTACTTCCGATTTCCGACCACTTTCACATACAGTATATCAGAAGCTATAGCGAACTTGGTGTTGAGTACATAATGGATAGGCTGGAGGACCTTGAGTAGTACTGTATCGAAAATAACTCATCACAGTACATTCTGGCCCACTTCTGACACCAAAGTCATACATCCTTATGAATCCTTATGACTCAGGGAGAGTTGATATATGCAAAAAAACAAATTTCCAATTCACAGATGCCTATAATACACACTTGTATATGAAATAGGATAAATATAAGCACCCACCAAATTATTATTATTTTTATTATTACTATTACAAAATTATTATTATTATTACAAAATTATTATTATTATTATTATTACTAATACAACATTATTATTATTATTATTATTATTATTGTAATTATTTTTATTTTTATTATTATTATTACATCCTTAAAATTCGTGCTGCTTGTCTGGAGGACAACTTGTGACCTGGGTCATCATATAGTCAAATGTGGGCCATGAGGCCAAAGGTCTTCTTTAATTGGGGACTGATTCAGACTTGGAACACTACCCGGCTGGCAAATTGGTTAGGTTATAAACGTCATGGTCAGGTTGTATAACAACATTTTCTTAACGTCTTTTAGCAAACAGACGTTTCTATCCAGTTGTAATCTGTCTAATCTGAACAGATATTAAGCAAAATAGGACGTCTTTCTCATGGTTTCTTAATTTCATCTTAATTAAATTGCAACCAATTGGTTGAAAACAGGTAATGTTATGTTTACTCACTTAAAAAAAAAATCATTTGCAACCAGAAAATGACAATTTTGACTGACTTTTCACAGAGCACAACGCTGTGAGAACGATATAAAAACCTTGTAAAGATTCCTTATTGAGTCAGTGTTTAGCACTGGAATTTAGTTTAGACGACTCTCATCTTAGCACCAGGGCAAGTTTTCAAATCACAATTTTTTTCTTATTTAACCTTTATTTAAATAGGCAAGTCAGTTAAGAACAAATTCTTATTTACAATGACGGCCTACACTGGCCAAACTCTGACGACGGCCAGTTGTGATACAGTCTGGATTCAAACCAGGTTGTCTGTAGTGACGTCTCTAGCACTGAGATGCAGTGTCTTAGACCACTGCTCCACTTGGGAGCCAAAAAAACCCCTATTTTTGCCCTGAGAGACATCTTACCCAAATGTTGAATTGTTAGCGAAAATCCTTTTGGGCATCTTTGTTACCCACATACTTTGAGACAGAATATTTCTGACTGCTTAGAAAACACCTTGGGAAGTGAGATAATTGTTTGTCTTCCCTTGTTTGGAGAACAGGGCTCATCTGTAAAAGAGACATTGGTCTCAGCATGACTCACTGTTAAAATAAAGGTTAAATAGATTGAAAATTACCACTCACCACAGCACCGACAGCTGATGATGTCATAGGCTTGAATTTCCTATCACCCTGGCACACGGTAGACATATCAGATGAATATTTTAGAAAGGTAAAGAACAAAATGTCAAATTTCAACTTCAGGGTGGATTTCCTCATTTAACTCTCATTTCACTCTCCTTAAATCATTATTATGGTCTTACATTATATCTGGATATGGGTAGTCATCTGCTCGATGTCAGCCCTTTCATTCTGTCAGTGCCTGTTAACATTTATATGGATGGGCTGTCTACTTTGGCTGACGTGGATATTGTTTGAACGCTTTAGGCCTGCTAACTCATGCTAGAGTCTGTCCCATTGAATAAAGCCTTGCTGTCAACAGGGAGAAAGAGCAAGCGAACGCTATCTCTCTGGATTTACATCTGCTTTGGGGAACGTTCCTTTCTGGCGCTCCACACACATGTAATAAATATTATAAATATTATATTTAAAAAGCATTTTTGTGCTTTCGAATGTTGCCTCAAGCCAGGTTTTTGGAGATAAAAAGTGAACAGGCAAAAAGAGAAAGGCCACGAGGACTAAATTTAAAAGGAGGAATGACATCTTTATGTATGAGGCGATTAAATATGAGCAGGCACATTCTTCGTTGCATACGGGGTATCTGCATACCTTTTAAATCACTTTCTCATAGAATTGGTTTTGTTTTCTTTACACCATGTGTATATTATAAGTAAATGTGGTGTACTGTATTTCTAAAAGCCTACCATTGGAAATGCTAAATATATCCTTTAATGTTGTGATTGAGATGATACTGATTTTATTCTAGTGATTTGTGAATCTATTTTTGTATATCTCGCTGTCCACCAGCTTGATTTGAAACGACCTGGTTGTCCAATCTCTGTTTTTGACTATATGATGCTTTCTCAAAGTATTGATTGGCTAATCTCTCTTTGACTAATTGATGATTTCTCAAAGTATTGATTGTCTAACCTCTCTTTTTGTTCTAATTGATGTTGTTTTCTCAAAGTATTGATTGTCTAACCTCTCTTTTTGTTCTAATTGATGTTGTTTTCTCAAAGTATTGATTGTCTAACCTCTCTTTTTGACTAATTTATGTTCACTCAAAGTATTGATTGTCTAACCTTAAAAGATGCTTCTCCTGATCTAAGAGGAGGGACCAAAGATTAAATCCTATCTCCAAGACAAACCCTGTAAAGCACATGTCAAACTCATTCCACAGAGGGCCGAGTGTCTGCAGGTTTTCGCTCCTCCCTTGTACCTGATTGATGAATTAAGGTCACTGATTAGAAAGGAACTCCCATCACCTGGTTGTCTAGGGCTTAATTGAAAGGAAAAAACTAAAACCAGTAGACACTAGGCCCTCAGTGGAATGAGTTTAACGCCCCTACTGTAAAGAAAGAGTCAAATTCCTTTCACGAAACGTATATATATATCTTTTGCTTGATGAAAAATAATATAGATAGTATAGATAGCCAAAGCCCAAATACATAAAAACAGCATAGCTCATACAGTACAGCCACACTGCCGTGGCAACCATAAAATAAAATGATACTTTGACCTCTCCTTCATGTCGGTTTCTTAGATAGTGTGAAGATAATCGCCTCTTTAGGCCATGAACAACATGGGTGGCTGCACAAACCCTTTAGTATTCCACTGAACCAGCGTCTGTGTTGTTTAGTCTGCTGCTGTGCTATGGGGGATCAGTGGAAGGAGAGGTTAGCTACAAACACAGAGCTTTACAGCCATAGGTCAATCCCTCCTCGTGGACTTCAGACTAGGGGGGGGGGGGGATTGTGCGCCTCAGGGATGTGTTTGTGCGCGTGCTTACCAATTTCAGAGGGAAGTGTAGGGTCAACACTCCTTGGAAGGTAACCTAAGCCTGCTTTATGGCCACTTTATGTTGGATTGAAACTCATATCAACAACAGAATAGAGAGCTGAAGGCCTGGAAACACCGGATTGTGATGTTATAGGCTTTGGGGCTTTGCTCAATTCCGTTTTCAATTTCGAGGTTGGTTCTGTTTGGGTCTGGCTTGCCCTGATTGGAATCATCCTTGTTGGTCAGGATGTGTTGCACCTGTCGCCCAGTTAGTCAGTCATTAGTTTCACCCGTGCTGGCACAGGTGATACAGTGGGGAGAACAAGTATTTGATACACTGCCGATTTTGCAGGTTTTCCCACTTACAAAGCATGTAGAAGTCTGTAATTTTTATCATAGGTACACTTCAACTGTGAGTGACGGAATCTAAAACAATTTTTAAGTAATTAATTTGCATTTTATTGCATGACATAAGTATTTGATACATCAGAAAAGCAGAACTTAATATTTGGTACAGAAACCTTTGTTTGAAATTACAGAGATCATACGTTTCCTGTAGTTCTTGACCAGGTTTGCACACACTGCAGCAGGGATTTTGGCCCACTCCTCCATCCAGATCCTTCAGGTTTCGGGGCTGTCGCTGGGCAATACGGACTTTCAGCTCCCTCCAAAGATTTTCTATTGGGTTCAGGTCTGGAGACTGGCTAGGCCACTCCAGGACCTTGAGATGCTTCTTACGGAGCCACTCCTTAGTTGCCCTGGCTGTGTGTTTCGGGTCGTTGTCATGCTGGAAGACCCAGACACGACCCATCTTCAATGCTCTTACTGAGGGAAGGAGGTTGTTGGCCAAGATCTCGCGATACATGGCCCCATCCATCCTCCCCTCAATACGGTGCAGTCGTCCTGTCCCCTTTGCAGAAAAGCATCCCCAAAGAATGATGTTTCCACCTCCATGCTTCACGGTTGGGATGGTGTTCTTGGGGTTGTACTCATCCTTCTTCTTCCTCCAAACACAGCGAGTGGAGTTTAGACCAAAAAGCTATATTTTTGTCTCATCAGACCACATGACCTTCTCCCATTCCTCCTCTGGATCATCCAGATGGTCATTGGCAAACTTCAGACGGGCCTGGACATGCGCTGGCTTGAGCAGGGGGACCTTGCGTGCGCTGCAGGATTTTAATCCATGACGGCGTAGTGTGTTACTAATGGTTTTCTTTGAGACTGCGGTCCCAGCTCTCTTCAGGTCATTGACCAGGTCCTGCCGTGTAGTTCTGGGCTGATCCCTCACCTTCCTCATGATCATTGATGCCCCACGAGGTGAGATCTTGCATGGTGCCCCAGACCGAGGGAGATTGACTGTCATCTTGAACTTCTTCCATTTTCTAATAATTGCACCAACAGTTGTTGCCTTCTCACCAAGCTGCTTGCTTATTGTCCTGTAGCCCATCCCAGCCTTGTGCAGGTCTACAATTTTATCCCTGATGTCCTTACACAGCTCTCTGGTCTTGGCCATTGTGGAGAGGTTGGAGTCTGTTTGATTGAGTGTGTGAACAGGTGTCTTTTATACAGGTAACAAGTTCAAACAGGCGCAGTTAATACAGGTAATGAGTGGAGAACAGGAGGGTCTGTGAGAGACGGACTTCTTACTGGTTGGTAGGTGATCAAATACTTATGTCATGCAATAAAATGCAAATTAATTATTTAAAAATCATACAATGTGATTTTCTGGATTTTTGTCCGTCTCTCACAGTTGAAGTGTACATATGATAAAAATTACAGACCCCTTTGTAAGTAGGAAAACTTGCAAAATCGGCAGTGTATCAAATACTTGTTCTCCCCACTGTATGTAAAAGCGGCTGGCCAAGTGGGCATGAGAGATGTTGGAAGAGCTTGACTCTTCATCATTGAGTTTGTGAAAAACAAAGACTTTATCTTGTGCTGTCCCCTTTGGTGAGCAAGTTATTGGTGTGGGTTATTTTCATTTGCCTTTTCTTGGGCAAATTTAGTGGGACTCAAGATTGGTGTCTTTTAGGACCCAGTTTTTTGTTACTAGTCAACTTTCAGTAGGCACCGCCATGAGTGTCTTTGAGAACCTCTCCTAAAACCCTACCTGTTTCGTTTTGGTTGTTGTTAGTGACTCTTTGTTAGTTCCCCCTTCTGTTTGATCGACAATTTTTGGTTTCTTGTTGGGGAACGTATTAGTGATCATTAGGCACCTAGCAGAAGAAAACTGACAAACAGGAAGGGACTATCTAGCCTTATAATAATAATAAATGCTTTGTATTTTTTCCTGTTGCATGCACTTATGAATACAACCTTGACAACCTACAACCTTCGCTGTAAATACATTCTGTTGTTGTTGTTGTTGAAAAGTGGGCATGTTGCGTGTCGGGTGTACATTAATATTTCAAACTGTCTTTGATTTAGAGGGTGATACAGGTATGCGACAAGGATGAAAGCAACGAAGTACAGAACCTAAGAAGCCCTACATGCGTGTTTGGTTATATTAAGGTTGTCTAGGTAAAAGGGACATGTTTGGTTATATTAAGGTTGTATAGGTAAAAGGGACATGTTTGGTTATATTAAGGTTGTCTAGGTAAAAGGGACATGTTTGGTTATATTAAGGTTGTCTAGGTAAAGGGGACATGTTTGGTTATATTAAGGTTGTCTAGGTAAAGGGGACATGTTTCGTTATATTAAGGTTGTATAGGTAAAAGGGACATGTTTGGTTATATTAAGGTTGTCTAGGTAAAAGGGACATGTTTGGTTATATTAAGGTTGTCTATGTAAAAGGGACATGTTTGGTTATATTAAGGTTGTCTAGATAAAAGGGACATGTTTGGTTATATTAAGGTTGTATAGGTAAAAGCGAAAGTTTAACAGAAGTAAAACTAATTCTGTTACTGTATGTGACAGGGATGAAATCAACTAGAGTAAGTACAGGAACCTTAGCTACATGTATGTTTGTATTAGAGTTGCTGGGAGAGGATGTTCCATTGGGGTTGTATGGTCTGACTGACTGCCACAGCTGGAGTCATACCTTTCGTGGCTAGCGCCCATAAGTGGAAGGCAAGGAATAGAATGATGTTAGAAGTTGTGCAACATGAGATGGATTGGAATAACTGGGCGGGTATTATTATACAGCAGCATCCATCATTGTGTGTGGTTTGCCTGTTTTCGCCCCTGTAAGGTGTTTTAAGTATACTGTACATACCTTCATCTGTAGTGTCTATGTTAGCATTGAATTGTAGCACACTGTAGCAAAACGTTTTGCAACGAAAAACAAAAAGTTATTGTAGTTCCTCCCTGTTTCAGTACTTTTTCTTCAGTTTATTGCCTAATCAATACGACCCTGTTTTTAATTGGTATTGACATCTGTTGGGGACTTCTTATGTAAAATATTGATGTCTGTGTAATGAGAATGAAAAATGCTTGCCACTGCTCACGTGTAGATGCACCAGAGTACATACACACAAACACACAGCAGAAGTGACAGCTCCTGTGCTCCAAATCTCCCAAAATAAGGGAGAATTCACAACTTGATTTGTGGCCGAGCAAGCCGTCTCCAAGCCAATGGGGCAGGGATGTCACACACCATTAATATTCGCCCTTTATTTGGTCGGAGCTGCACTCTCCCTGTCACGTTGTTTCTATGTGGGTGACAGATGTATCCCCAGCCACAGATGTCAGCACTCCTGTTAGGGGGGCCATGGCAACCGACCAAGCCTAGGTGTGCAGCTCCACGCTAAGGGAAAAATTATGCTGTCGGGACAGTGTTTGGTAAGTGCTTCTGCCAACAAACACCATCCTTCTTCCCCCCTCCATGGTGGTTCCCCCCCTCCTTATCTTCCCTTGTTTCCTATCTTCTTCCTTTCTCCCTCTACCATCAACTCTTCTCACCCCATTCCACAACTTTCATCTCAACACTGCTCCACTCATCACACACTTCCATTCCTCCTCCATCTCTTTCCCTCCATCGCAGGTTGTTACCATGGAGTGGTTGGCTACAAGGCATGACGAGAGAGCAAGAGAGAGAAATATACAATTGTCAAAACACAAAGCGACCACCCCAGCTACCAGGGAACCCAACAGTGGCAGGTGTAGCAAGCCATTTTTCCACTCAATACGCCAAATATTTTCTCGCTGAATCATGGCACCCCAGTGAGAAGTGCCTTAGCAGCCAGAAAAACTCACAGTAATAGCAACAATAAAATAAGAGCTTTTTATTTCAAAGTGAAGAGAGAATGATGAAGAGAGACAAAGAGAGGGGGGAAAAAAAGAGAGCAAGATCTTGTGAATGCTAGCTTCACATTTGCCCATTCATAGCATCAGAATCTAATGCATCTTTAATAAGCTGGCTTCAGTGCAGAAGGAACAGGCAGATCATTGTCCCACTCACAAAAAAAGGTTTAGTTTAATCAGGCGTGTTTTCTATCCATGAATAGATTTTTTTTTTTTAAATAAGAACTTTATCTCTTTAGGAAGAGTCAGGGGTACGTGGCAAAATCCACATGGAAGACGAATGACTTAACGAAGGCAAAGTTATGGTCACGGATTTGTCCTGTTGCGCTCCCACCCTTTGATCTCCCAGTTTACAAATCCTTTAAATGGATTGTTATCGCTCCTCGTTTTGTGTTCTTCTTCAGAAAAGTGCCACGTGAGGCATCCTTATTCAGATTAGTGATTGAGGCCTCAGAGCGGTGGCATCAGGAGAAAATTGTAATTTTTGCCTTACAAACAGATTTTGATATTTTTCACTAATTGGTCCTTTGCCCAATCAGATCAGCTCTGAAAAAGATCTAATGTGAAAAGATTAATTGGGTAAAAATATCAGAATTAGGCTGCCAGTGTAAACGCAGTGACAAAGCACTTTGGTGTTCTTTGAAAGGCTATATCCCCATTTGGGTGTCTTGCGCATGAAATAGATTTAACCCCCCCAGGACACACTACTTTGTGTCACGTTTTATGCACCCTTTGCCTCCCCTATGCTTTACAACTCTGTAAAATGTGACAGGTATATACTTGTCGGTTGATAGTGTAAGTCAAGGGTTATGGTTACAGTCTTTTCACTTTGACAGTTCACAAGTTTGAGGACCAGATATGAAATGGGTTTAGAATATATGAAGAAATGGATGGGAGAATGAGGATTCATTAGGGGAATGAGAACAGACCAGATGAAGCCAAGGGCTGTAGATGAAGGATCTTGGGGTGGTGGACTCTGTAGGGTTTGGCTTGGAGTCTCAGGTAGACATTACTGCCAGGCCGGGGTAGTTAGGCTGCTGTGGTGAAGGCAGTCCCCAAAAAAAGAACTTCAAGTTAGTCAGACCGTGAGAGGAAGTTAGCAGTTCTGGACTGCAGCTGCTGAATGGTTGGCGATTTATAGTTGAAGTAGTACAGGCATACGGACGAGATGCCCACGGAGTGAACCAACCTTAGATCCCAGGAGAGCTAGCAGAAGGAAAAACCTTGAGAATTGTGTCAGTGGGATAGCAGGATAGGGATCTGTCAGATGGGAATGGAACCATTGGTGAGAGACGATGGAACCAGAATCGGTGAAGGATAGTGGATCAGATGGAGGAGGCGTGTTGAGATTGTCTGAGTTGCAGGAGGTAGGTGAATGGTTTGTAAGGGCAGATGTTAGCCGGAACAGGTAGACTGGTGTGGTTCTGCCAAACTGGTCTGGGTTTGATGGTGAAATCTTTGAGGATGGTGACCTCTGACTTGCTGGGATGACGAGAAGGATTGTATATAGTAGGAATATAGTTTTTCTCCAAAAGAAACATTGATTCTACTGTGGAAGAGACTACGATGGAGATATAACCGGACCACAGCATCTGGATGCAGGCAGACAAGATGTTGATTGTGATGGGCTGGCACCAAGGGGGGATGGTGGACTTAAGTATATTGGAGGACCTTGAGGAGAAGGGAGACTTGCGGGTGAGAGGAGGATGAACATGGAAACCCAGTAAGCAACTTGAGAAAGTTAATCACGGTCAGGTATGTCCGGATGGAGGATGTCCACATGGAGAGGGATGAGCTGGCATGGGTGACGAAGGCAGACATGATGACCAAGTCGTTGGAGGTAAAAAAACAAACATGTGATACATGTATGGATGTCTGTCCAGTAAGAGGTCAGAGTACTGCTAGGATGAAGTGGCGTAACTGGGAGACGAGGCGAAGCAGTGGATGATTCACAGGAAGGCAATCATGGAATAAGGAGGGACTGGGGTTGTAGGGGTTTTGTGTACGGCGCCAAGCGCCTGAAATTGCTGAAATTGGAGACTGACAGAGAATTAGCGATTGAGTTGCATTCGCCAGGTACAGCTCTAAGAACGAAACGATTGGTTAACAGATTGCCAGGCTAGATTTCCTAGGAAACTCATGATAAGGAGGGAGTCAGAATAGCCATTGTTTACGTGTACCACGGAAAGTTTGTTGGACTGGATGAGTATGGCCCTTCTGAACCAATCGTGCCCCCAGAGAGTTGGGTACAACTCGAACAGGGCGGAGGAGGGGGGACGCAGGAGAGGAGGCAAGTTCAGGAGGCCATGTAGCAGCAAACCAACAACCACTGTAGAAACTCCTGTAGCTGATGGAAGGGGCAGCATGTAACAGCTGTAATTCTTCAGGAGAATAGTCATCATAGGAAAAGGTGATACCATTCCATTGACTCTGGAAGTGGCAAAGCACCACGGTGTGAAGCAGGGGAGGCACGGAGGCGGGCTTGAGGGATGATCTTAATGGCATAACCCAGGTGGCCCAGCAGTGAAAGCAGCTGACGTTTAGTGCAGGAGTGAGATTCCAAGTAATTGGAGAGGGAAATGCACTGAAGTTTATCGAGACGCAGGGAGGCCTGAAAGGAGACTGGGTCCAGCATGATGCAGAGGAATTTGTGGCGAATGGAGGGACCTTTGTCTTCTCAGAGAGAAATACACCAAAGCGGCTGATATGACGTGTTTACACAGGACCTTGGAATGTGATCAATCCATCATCATGTCACTAAAGGAGCCAGCTAGTCTGAGCTGGACCACTCGCTATCGCTCTTTGTCTTTGTACGCCAGATGTATTGTTTAGACCATGGTATATAAACTCTTGGCTCGCCTTTGTCTTGCGTACGCATGGCAATTACATTCACCGGTGGTTGTTATAATAAATATTGTATCAACTCTTCATCGAGCATTTTCTATTCCTTCTCACATCCTGTAGTTCTTCAATACCATAAAGAAACCATCCTATCAGCGGCTGAAGATCGACGAGGGTGGAGAGGCCCAGGGCGGGAGCGGATGAAGGGGTGCCAATAGTGAGGAAATTGTCAATGACGTGGAGAACATAAGGAAGCCTGTTGACATTCTGCAAGAGCCAACAGAGGGCCTTGGCTAAGGTGTTGAATGTTCGAGGGCTGCTATTGCATCCAAAAGTCAGGCGGACAGATTAGTAGGACCGCCCCTCACAGCAGAATCCAAAGAAGATAATTCTAGGTGTCGGGATGGAGCGGCAGCACCTTGAAGGCGGAGAGGCCAGAGAAAGCGTACAATTTGGAGAGGGCACTGCTGGCAGAGGAGACAAGGTCAGGGATGGAGGGGTGGGGGAGGACACACAGATGGAAGACCATTGGCAGGGGGTGGAGCCATGGCGTCCGGGATGCATCTGGGCAGAAGCTTACCCCCCCCAAGAGAGCCCACGTACAGGCAGAACAGCTCTGCCTTGTTTCATTACGATGCAACGAGATCCCTCATTCCCGGAGGTTCTTCTGTAGCCTAGAAGCCGTCCAGTCCAACAGCACTGGAGGCCCAGATTAGGATGCCTCAGAAGTGGAAGCGGGAGCAGAGGGGAGAGGTTCTATAGATGGCCGGGATGTTGGGGGCCTGAGCCATCCCCGCATGCAGAGAAGGGAGGCTGGTGAGCTCTGGTGGGCAGGGCGGGGGAGATCAGCCTGGAGGCTGGCCAAAGCATTCCGGTTCTTTGTGAGGTCTGGAACATTGACGGGGTACTGAGACAACGGACCACAGCTGGTGCATCCCTGGTAATAGAGAAGGGAGAGTCTGGAACTTGGTCTGAAAACATCTCAGAATACAAGGCAGTGAGATCAATCTCCGTTGTATCTAACTTTAGTAAACTTTGAGTAGACCTTTCGATAAATCAAGGCTTTTCACACACAGTGTCTTGCATGCAACCCAAAAGGAAGAAGGACTTACTATTTGGTCAGGTTTAAGTAGGGTGGCAGTGGTGATAAAGGAGAGCGAGAACAGGTGTTGAGGCTGATTAGCAGTTAGTAGCAGCTGGTGCTTGTTTGAGGAGTAAGTTCAAGGCAACTAGTTAAGTGTTGCAAACAGTAGTGGAGGCTGATTGGCAATGGTTATCAGCTGGTGCTTGTTGAGTTCAAGGTAACTAGTTAGGTGTTATACTAAATTACCAAAAGTATGTGGATACCTACTTGTCGAACATCTCATTCCAAAATCATGGCCATTAATATGAAGTTGGTCCCCCCCTTTGCTGCTATAACAGCCTCCCCTCTTCTGGGAAGGCTTTCCACTAGATGTTGGAACATTGCTGCAGGGACTTGCTTCCATTCAGCCACAAGAACATTAGAGGTCAGGCACTGATGTTGGGCGATTAGACCCTATTCTTCTTTATCATGTCCATCAATGAAAGGCTCAGGCTCCAAGCTCTTCACCACACGTTCCACTTCACTTAACTCGCCCTCACTCACTTCCATTTCACCTCCATCACTCAACCGTACTGCTCACTCTGTACTTGACACTTGACACCCCCCCCCCTTCTCTCTTTCTATCACCATCTTCATCAACCTCAACCTCTGCACTCCTCATTCTCTTCAACGCCTTCTACCTCTTCCCTTCCTCAATGATGAAAAAGAAGACGGTCTCCTACGGCTTAGGTAGAGGCAGTAACTCCCCACACTCATAACAGAAGTTCCTGTGGTTCCTGCTTGTCTCTGTAGCCTTTTTCCGCTTGACCGTTCCCACAAAATCTTCTCCCGACATTGAACAAAGAGGAAAACCCATCCCCGGCTGGAAACCGGAATGTTTGTAACACCCCTGCACATCAATTAAGTACTGGTACCCGGTGTATATAGCCAAGTTCTCATTACTCATTGTGGTGTGAGCGGAACCACCTTCAGCTCAACATCAGCAAAACAAAGGAGATGGTGGTGGACTTCAGGAGAACCAAGGCCCAACTGACTGCAGCCTTGACACTCTAGAGGTGGTGGCGGAGAGACGGATCCAGGCCAAACTGCTGGCCATCATGGACAACGTCACACACCCTCTGCATGCCATGGTTATGACGCAGAGGTGTGCCAGAGAGCGCTACAGGAGGTCCTTCCTGCCGGCGGCTATTAGACTATATAAGGCCTCACCGGGGTGCCGTGCCGTCGGCAACATAGATCTGGAACTGTTGGGGTGCTAGGCCCTAGTTTAACAATTATGCATCCATCCGTGAGTAACTCTGGTCCGTAATCACTCATTCACTCAGGACCTATTTATTCATGCAGGTCTGTATATACATACTCATGTACAGTTGTTATATCATATCACGTGCAATATTGCAAGTAATTCTTGGACCTAACTTACATAGTCATTCACTCATGAATACATATTAGTATCCTGTCAGTTGCACCTTTTCTCATTGCTTTTAGTATATTGAATGTGCAATACGTGCAGTTATCTGTAATTCAACCCTGCGCACTAAAGACTGTATTTTAAGGGAATTACTATTATTACCCCAAATTATATCATACACACATTTAGCTATTTAAGTTTCTCTTCCTGTCATTTACCTGTACAGTTTATGTAACCATGCAAGTATTCACTTATCTGTAAATATAACTGTATATTTACCTGTACAGCTAATTTAACCATACAAAATATTCACTTACCTGTTCATTTGGCCAGTCTGTCTATTAAGTAAACTATTATTACCCTCGCTCATATCATATGAATTTTAGCTACTGAAGTATTTCTCTGCCATCGACCGTATAGTATAGTTAACCATCCAACATCCACCAATGTATAGTGTACATATTCAGCCAACCACCCATACTATGCAATGTCTTTTTATAGCTTTTTTTGCACTCCAAATATCTTGTATTTCTATACTTTTTCATACTGCCGCTCTATGTATCATGTATCGTGTATCTGTCTTTTGTGTACCTTCGCTGTGGCATTTTGCACCTGCCCTGTGTTTTGTTGTAGCTGCTTGACAAAGAAATTTCCTCCTCTGGGATCAATAAAGTACCTATCTATCTATCTATCTATCTATCTATCTATCTATCTATCTATCTATCTATCTATCTATCTATCTATCTATCTATCTATCTATCTATCTATCTATCTATCTATCTATCTATCTATCTATCTATCTTTATTCCTTGTGTTATAATCGTTATATTATTGTTGCATTGTTGGGAAGGGCCCGTAAGTAAGCCTATACCTGTTGTTTACAAAGCGTGTGACAATTATTTATTTTTTTGATCTCCCACTCATAGAGCTAATTGCAATAGAGAGAAGTAGTAATGGCGTCTTTTTGTAGGCACTAACTTGCCATGGTTTGTTGGACAAAGCCTATGAGGAAAATGAATGGCGTTTTTGGAGCTTTTGGATAAACACTCAAAATAAGGTCTATGGTAAACACAGACTTTATTTGCAGCGTTTATTCCAAAACCCTATTATTTCCCATAGGGATGGCTGAACCCACCACAGGTAAATTTTTTCCGGGTTTTATCTGACCATCATCAAAAAAAGAGGCCACTGTCCCTTTAAATCCTCCCCTGTATTATTCTGGAGTAAGCAGTTTGCCATTTAAAAAAAAGATCGAGAAAGGAGGAGAAAAGCACACTCCCTGTAAAACACAAACCTGACACACAAGTGTAAAAGAAGACTAAGTGCATTCGTGATTTATACAGTCCTCTGGATTTAGTGGGAGTGGGGAAGAAGTTTCTTTCCCCAAAGCCAAACTCTTGGATCAGACTTGCAGACTCACAGAGACGATGCTTTTCTTTTGCCTAGTCTCAAAAACCGCTCGGTGGATTTGATAGCCGCTCAGATTATTTTCTGCAAATTATTCCAACGAGACGGAGTGAGAGACTGAGCCAGAGAATGCTCCCACAGGTCATAAGGATTCTATATGTCTTGTCTTTTTGCTTTTTTCAAGGAGGCTTTATCAGGTAAGAAAGACACCGTTGCATTGCTTGTGTGTTATCTTTCACTAGGGCAACAGAGTGGATTTGCACTTGTTGTTTTCTACATTTACAATAATCCCTTACCGAGACCATATCACTATCTGATTATTGTGGTTAAATTTTGCTGTGAGGATGAAGAGGAATAAAAGGTGAAGTTTGTATTAATTGATCTTGAGACTAACTAGGTATTGATTGCTACCTGCCTTTTGTCTATTTGGACCTTGGCAAAGACATTCTAATATAGAATATTTGAGCCCTTTTGAAAAAAAAAAAAAAAAAGTTATCTTGACATCTGAGTCAAAAATATAGAGGGAAGAGGTTGACCACTAACAATCGATGTATATCGGAGGCTAAAAATTACTGCAAAAATAACGAGCAACAAAAGAGACATGCAAACAATGGATTATTCACAGCACTGTCTCCTTGTGTGCAAGTAACAGATTTGTGTGATTCTACCAGGCATGTTATCCTTGTATTAACACAATGTGATGCAAAATACCTCTATATCTCACCCACACCTAAACAGAGAAGATAAGAACCTGTAATAACCAAAACTACCTGTAGAGCATCCAGCTGAACTTGTATTATTAGTAGTAGATACTGTGTGGATACATGTATATTGTAACCATTATATAACAGTCACCGTAACCTCACCATAACCTGAACCTACTAAACCATATATATATATATATATAACAAATTATTTCAGAAGAGAGATTTCAGAAAATGTAGTGAAGAAATGAGTGTGCCTGGCACGTGTGCAACGCTTGATTTAATTATCATAGGAAAACAGTGGCATGCTGCTGTCTCATTTCTGTTTAGACAAGGTGTCTGGGTTGACAGACATGGGAGAGACACTCACTCTTTCTTTCTCCGTCATGCTATCTCTTCCTCTTCCCTGCTTTCTGTATATTTCTCTTCTTTTTTTTTCTTGCTATCTTCCTTTCTCGCTCTCTCTCGGTCGCTCTTTCTCCCTCCCTCCCCCCTCTCTCTCTATCTATCTTCTCCCTCCCCCTCTCTATCTATCTTCTCTCTCTCTCTCTCTCTCTCTCTCTCTCTCTCTCTCTCTCTCTCTCTCTCTCTCTCTCTCTCTCTCTCTCTCTCTCTCTCTCTCTATATATATATATATATATATATATATATATATATATATATATAATATTCGCTCTCTATTCGGTCTCTCTCTCTATTCGGTCTCTCTCTCTATTCTCTCTCTATTCACTCTCTCTCGCTCTCTATTCGCTCTCTCTCTCTCGCTCTCTCTCTCTCTATTCTCGCTCTCTCTCTATTCTCTATTCTCGCTCTCTCTCTTCACTCTCTCTATTCTCGCTCTCTCTATTCTCTCTCTTCACTCTCTCTCTCTCTCTCTATTCGCGCTCTCTCTCTCTCTCTCTATTCACGCTCTCTCTCTCTCTGCTCTCTCTCTATTCTCGCTCTCTCTCTCTATTCTCGCTCTCTCTCTATTCTCTATTCTCGCTCTCTCTCTCTATTCTCGCTCTCTCTCTATTCTCTATCTCTCTATTCTCTCTCTTCACTCTCTCTATTCGGTCTCGCTCTCTCTCTCTCTCTCTCTCTCTCTCTCTCTCTCTCTCTATTCGCTCTCTCTCTATTCTCTATTCTCTCTCTCTCTATTCGCTCTCTCTATTATTGCTCTCTCTATTCTCTATTATCGCTCTCTCTATTCTCTCTCTCTATTCTCGCTCTCTCTCTCTCTCATTTATATCTGTGGATATATATAAATATATATAAATGAGTTTATATATATATATATACAGCGGGTGAAATAAGTATTGAACACGTCACAATTTTTCTCAGTAAATATATTTCCAAAGGTGCTATTGACATGAAAGTTTCACCAGATGTTGGTAACAACCCAAGTAATACATACATACAAAGAAACCAAAACAAATACGTTCAGACATTAAGTTATGTGTAATAATGTGAAATGACACAGGGAAAAAGTATTGAACACATGAAGAAAGTGAGGTTCAAAAAGGCATGGAAAGCCAAGACAACAGCTGAAAACTATCAGTAATTAAAAAGCAATCCAGCCCCCTGTCAGTGCAAATTAATATCAGCTGGTTCAGTCCCAAATTTATGGTGAAATGATTGTCTTTCCACTTCCGTATTATGGCCCCAAAAGTGCTCACTGGAACATTCAGAAGCTTAGAAATGCGCCTATAACCAATGCCATCATTATGTTTTGCAACAATTAGGTTGCGAATGTCTTGAGACAGCTCTTTGCTTTTACCCATCATGAGATGTGTCTTGTGTGACACCTTGGCAATGAGACCTTTTTGTAGGCCATCAGTTGGGACTGAACCAGCTGATATTAATTTGCACTGACAGGGGGCTGGATTGCTTTTTAATTACTGATAGTTTTCAGCTGTTGTCTTGGCTTTCCATGCGTTTTTGAACCTCCCTTTCTTCATGTGTTCAATACTTTTTCCCTGTGTCATTTCACATTATTACACAACTTAATTTCTGAACATATTTGTTTTGGTTTCTTTGTATCTGGTGAAACTTTCATGTCAATAGCACCTTTGGAAATATATTTACTGAGAAACATGGTGACGTGTTCAATACTTATTTCACCCGCTGTATATATATATATATATATATATATATATATATATATATATATATATATATATATAAACTCATTTTTCAACCACTCCACAGATTTCATGTTAACAAACTATAGTTTTGGCAACTCGGTTATTACATCTAGTTTATACATGACACAAGTCATTCTTCCAACAATTGTTTACAGACAGATTATTTCACTTATAATTCACTATATATCACAATTCCAGTGGGTCAGAAGTTTACATACACTAAGTTGACTGTGCCTTTAAACAGCTTGAAAAATTCCAGAAAATGATGTCATAGCTTTAGAAGCTTCTGATAGGCTAATTCACATTATTTGAGTCAATTGGAGGTGTACCTGTGGATGTATTTCAAGGCCTACCTTCAAACTCAGTGCCTCTTTGCTCGACATAATGGTAAAATCTAAAGAAATCAGCCAAGACCTCAGAAAACAAAATGGTAGACCTCCACAAGTCTGGTTTATCCTTGGGAGCAATTTCCAAATGCCTGAAGGTACCACATTCATCTGTACAAACAATAGTACTTTTTGGAGAAATGTCCTCTGTTCTGATGAAACAAAAATAGAACTGTTTGGCCATAATGACTATTGTTATGTTTGGAGGAAAAAGGGGAGGCTTGCAAGCCGAAGAACCCCATCCCAACCATGAAGCACGGGGGTGGCAGCATCAAGTTGTAGGGGTGCTTTGCTGCAGGAGGGACTGGTGCACTTCACAAAATAGATGGCATCATGAGGAAGGAAAATTGTGGATATACTGAAGCAACATCTCAAGACATCAGTCAGGAAGTTAAAGCTTGGTCGCAAATGGGTCTTCCAAATGGACAATGACCCCAAGCATACTTGTTGTGACAAAATGGCTTAAGGACAAGTCAAGGTATTGGATTGGCCATCACAAAGCCCTGACCTCAATCCTATAGAAAATGTGTTGGCAGAACTGAAAAGGCGTGTGCGAGCAAGGAGGCCTACAAACCTGACTCAGTTACACCAGTTATGTCAGGAGGAATGGCCAAAATTCACCCAACTTATTGTGGGAAGCTTGTGGAAGGCTACCCGAAATGTTTGACCCAAGTTAAACAATTTAAAGGCAACGCTACCAAATACTAATTGAGTGTATGTAAACTTCTGACCCACTGGGAATGTGATGAAAGAAATAAAAGCTGAAATAAATCATTCTCTCTACTATTATTCTGACATTTCACATTCTTTAAATAAAGTGGTGATCCTAACTGACCTAAAACAGGGAATTTTTACTGGGATTAAATGTCAGGAATTTTTAAAAACTGAGTTTAAATGTATTTGGCTAAGGTGTATGTAAACTTCTGACTTCAACTGTATATTCCTGTCGCTGTCTCTCTCCCTCTGTCTCGTTTGCTGTATCTCTCTCTCCCTGCGTAGAGGAAACTTTAGTAGTGAACGCTTTCCCTATTTCATGCCCTGTCAAACCCAGGTGTGAGCAGGGGAGGGAATTTAGATCTGCATAATCCCACCACTAGGCTTGACACTCTGTGAACCTTGGGGCTGGAGAGACCAGCCCTTTAGCCTTGGGGAGCAGGGGAACTCAGCACCTCATCAGAGAGATGAGGGTAAGGGTAGGGAGGAGGAGGAGGGCAGGCGGGCAGAGGGTAAGGGTAGGGAAAGAGGGGGGTAGGGTATTTGGGGGAGAGAGCAGAGGGAAGGAGGGGAGAAAGAGGTGTAGAAGGAGGGATGGAAAAGAGACATGGAGACAAAGGAGAAAAGAATTAGAGAGGACTGGGGGAAGAGGGAGAGGGCAGGGCCTAGAGGGGGGGTAGACAGACTGCGGGAGAGGGAGTGAAGGGAGAGAGTAGGGCCTGGGGTGGGGGGGTGGAGTGGTTAGACAGAGAGAGGACAGAGAGTGTGGAGGAGATGGGAGGAAAAGAGAGACCGAGAAAGAGAATGGGATGTAGAGTAGGAAGAGCGGTAGACTAGAAGGAGGGGACAGCTGGTGTGGGGGATGGGATAGGGCAAAATATAGCAAGAAATGGGAAGAGAGGGAATGACGCAGTCCTCTGTGGGGATGGGGAAGGAGGGACCTGTGGCTTCTGTGGCTGGGTAACATGCTTGGTTTCTTAGGGACTGACAAGCTAGGACATCGAACACGCTTTGTAATCAGTCATTATAGTGGAACTCCATGTGTGTGTGTGTGTGTGCGTAATTTACGTCTGCGTGTGTGTTCACTACACTGCCAACCCAACGTTTGGATAAAGACATCCGTAAAACGGCATAGACCCTGCTCCCAGTGCTATTTGGTCAGTGAGGGGACACAGACTGAGTCAGGGCTGAGCTGGTTGGTGTTCATTATGCACCAGATGGAAGAAAGCAAAATACTGAAACATGGAGAGGGACTACCTGGACTTGTCCAATACAAACTAATTTTCCTTTTCTGTTGCAAAACGTTTAAAAAAATGCATGGCCAAAACGTGCGTGAACATGACCCTGATCTCAGTGCACCTCCTCATCAATAACTGCTGTTTAGCCTGGCCTGCAGGTGTGTGATTAGCAGGCACGCTAAACAGGAGTCTGTCTTCCGCTCTGAACTAACCCATCTCATCACATGCCCCAGTGAGGGACGACAGGGAACACAAACAAGGACATTCCTTTATTAAATATGTACGTACACAAGAGATGATAAACTGGATGGTCAGTGACTCAACACTAGTCATAATTATGTGACTTGCCTAGTTAAAGGTTCAATAATAAAAAATGTTTAAATGTAAATAAGCAAGGAATTGGGTTGAGCATGGTCGAGTGGATGGAACTAGGGCTGTGGCGGTCATGAATTTTGTCAGCCAGTGATTGTCATGCAAATAACTGCCGGTCTCACGGTAATTGACCATTAATTAACATAAATAAGTTTAGCATCTCCGGTTTCTACAAGCCACTGATGCAGACCTTAGGAACTTTTACATAAAAAGTCTAATAAATCCATTTAATATACTAGACTAGGGTGGCCTACTAGACTAGGGTGGTATCCATATAAATCATACTGGGATATTCGGTAATACCGGCACTGAACACAAGGGGCACTATTTTGAACCCCAATGAGTCTTTTGTAATCTGAATTTTAGCAATTCTAACAAGTACATGTAAATCCCATAGAGAAATCTAACTAAATGCTAACGAGCGCATTGTGAACAGTTTTACATTCTCAACTAATAAATATTTTTTGGGACAGACATCCCAGCTCATTAAGTTATAAAAGTAACTATAAAATGTTACTGGCAAGTGAAGCTTGATTTTGAAGAAGCTAACCAGCTATTAAGTTAGCTAACCAAATTCACAACTGCATAGCATTTTGCACCTTTTGGATAGTTAACTTAATAGTTATAAGATATCTAGCTGGCAAACATTTAGTTGTGAATTCCATACTGTAATTAGATCACCTGGTGCTTGCTGTACAATAGTGAGTGAACTCACAAGGCTCCGCACGAACCATCCTGATCTCGCAAGCTCACATTCTGTTTCACTACATGGATACACAATGCGAGCTCACAAGATCAGTATGGTTCGTAGGAGTCTAGTCTGCAGGTATTTACTTAAACATTATAAATGTATTAAAAAGAAACAAATATTGTTTCTATTGAAAAAAACATCCTGTGGCTATTTCCAAATACCCCGGGTATACAGTACACCGACCAAGTCTATCTTGTACGACATAAAAGGGGTATTTTATTATCATCCTCAACGTCTCATCTTTCAGAACACATCGACTCGGATTTACAGCATTTCCCTCACTCAGAAAACAAGCGCCCAAGCCTATAGCCTACAGAATCAAAATAAATCCGTTATTTATTTTAAGCAGGTCTAAAGCAACATTACGATACGAAGAAAATGTATCCTATTTCAGAAGAACATAATAGCATATTTTGAGTCATCCTGATCTGGCAATGGCTGTGGGCTACACTAGTTCATTTAGCAGAGAAGATGTACCTATAGTTTCTGTGGCATTATTTTATGGTAAGAGCAATACAATTGAACATAGCCGAATAAAATAGAAAGGATATTTTCCCCAAACTATTTCCAAGGGAGTGAGCACGTGCGGCTATTATGTTTTTTTTTGGTTTTTCTTTTTTTTTTTTTAACTAGGCAAGTCAGTTAAGAACAAATTCTTATTTACAATGACGGCCTACATCGGCCAAACTCGCTAGGCCAATTGTGCGCCGCCCTATGGCCGGTTGTGATACAGTCTGGATTTGAACCAGGTTGTCGGTAGTGACGCCTCTAGCACTGAGATGCAATGTCTTAGACCACTGCTCCACTTGAGAGCTGAATTTAGAGTTATTTATGCAACTTTAGTTCTGATACAAATGTTAGGCTAAATGTTTCGATTTCTAATACATTGTAAGCCTACATGATGCGACTAATGATTATCTGAAAGACAAGCACCCTACTGTGTTTCTTGCGTGGGCTGCATTCACTTCATCAGTCTCTCATTGACAATTTGACAAGCCTTGTCCAACTACCTGTCATCCATAGCATGCACTCGAATAGCGAATTATGTGCGGTTACGTTTTTAATATGCCAGGTAGGCTACACCGTTTATAAAGCAAATGAATGTGCTTAATTTAAAGATTTGAGCGATAAATATAGCAGCACAGTCAACTGTTTTCACACGCGGTTGCGCTATTACTAGGTTTATAAGAAAACGTTTCACTAGGCTCTGTAGGCTATGTGCACTCCACCCGTGTTCCAGGATTCCTAGGCCTGTAGGCTACTGTATTGGAGTTATTTGGCCACTTAAGTTGTGATACAAACCTTATCAAAACATAAAGGCCTATGGGCTAGAGTACATGATGCATGCGACTGATTTTGAAAAAGTCTGCAAAAAATACATGCGCTGTTTCATTCCTTAGACTGCACACCCTGGGCATCATTCAAAAGTGATAATATTCTCATCCATCAGACTATTGTCAATTTAATGTTGCCTTTACATATACTAAATAATATAAGTGTGAAATTAGTTTTGACTTAATGGACCATGTACATAATCGCTTGAATAGCTAATGAAGGACGGTTTTCCCGCGGTTCATTTTCATGCCAGCCAGGTAGGCTGCTCCTGTTGTAAAGCAAAGCGATGTAGGCCTACTTAACATTAGGAAAGTTGATAAATAAATATATTATGTCTAACGTATAGAAAGTTAATGGAATCCTCTTTTTAATAGAGGTCATAAAAACTCTTATCTCACGCAATAGCATAGAAATGTTGCGCAACACTTATTTCATGCCATACATCAACCAGCTATGAGGAGCTGGCTCTCGTTGTGCAACAGGTGACCCTATTCCGCTCAAACTCAATACCAGTGCTCTCTTGAAGTGTTTGATTTGATTTTTGATTTCTTTTGCATTGATGTCAGAGTGATTTAGTGGAACAATATAGCGCAGAGAACCGGCCGTTAGCGACTGTCCGTTAGCAAGTTTGGTAGGCTACTAATGACCATCTGCAGCATCAGAGCGCAGTTTTGTAGAAGCCTAGTTACTGTACAGTGAATTAGTCACGTGTAGGTTTAACATGGAAGGTAGCGTGATCATATTGGAATTGGGCCAAAGGAGCCAAGATCGGATACTTTTGTTTAGGAGGGGAGTATTACCCTTCACGAGACAGAGATTATTGGTTAGGTTTTTGGATTTGGACAAATGAGTCAAGACCAACCATGTCAAATAGTCTGTACTTATTGTCAGGACCACCCATATGTAAAATGTATGCACGCATGACTGTAAGTAGCTTTGGGTAAAATCATCTGCTAAATGGCATCTATTATTATTTATTCCATATATCAGTGACATCCACAATGACTGTAGGGAACATGACAACTTGTGTCATGGAACTGTCATCTGAAGGAACTGTTCCTTTTCAACACATGTCAAATGAAAAACCGTTTGAACCAAAAACTTTGCCTTTGGAGAAGTTTTTGATTCGGGGCAGGTTTTTCATTATTAATTGATAATAAACATATTTTGAATGAAAAATAAAAAAGTCCTCCAGAAGTGACATGAACTTGCTATTGCTGCTTTAATTCAATTCAGACTGCTGTTTTCACTGGTATGAAAGCATCAACGGTGCAAGACTTGGGGCTAGTCAACAAAGGATGGAGAGAGAGCCTTGATTTTGAATGAATCACAGTCCTGTTGCTCGAAGAATGAAATATATGAAATATATCTTATCTTATTAATAATAAAGCATACGTGGGGACACATTTTTATCATACCTTTGTCTAAAGGTTTATTGAGACTGAAACCTTGGTACAAAATTAATTTAATCTGAGGAGCATTAAGATCTCCAATGTGCTGGAGTTTCTTTTTATTATCTTACATTTCTCTGACTCAGCCGATTTTTATAGGACTTTTATACAGTCAGAGTAGAGTAATGAGGAGAAGTTTTGGATAGAAGGAGGAGAGAGGAAGGACAGATGGGATGCACACGTGGGTTAATGGGAGAAAAATGAGGGCCAAGTTAGATGGTGGGTGGTAAAAAGGGACTGTTCTCCTCTGCCTGTCATCTCTGCTTTGAAGGAATGCATTATGAGGATCCAGTCAAACAAGACAAGGAATACTCAAAGGGAACGGATACAAATTAGTGACTGAAAAAGGAGCAAAATAATTTCTTATTAGAAAACCACCAAAAGCCTTCAATATGGGCCCAACCACACAGAAATGTCACCTCTGTCAACCATATTGAGCCAATGTTTGTCTATGGGGCTCATCATACGCGACAGACAACCAAGCTGTTGGACAGCATCCGTCACTGTCATTCTTTTTTTTCGTGCATCAATATGCAATGAGTTAAACGGATGCATACCGCATTCTTCATGCATTTCATCCATGGTCAGGCAAAAATACAAATATTCCTTTTGAATAGACTTACAGTTTTACCATTCATCCCCTGTGCACATAGTTGTCTGAGGCTGTTTACCAGCAGCTTATATGAGCTCAATAGCCCTCTGTCCAGCCACACTCATTTTTGGTATTTGGTATTTTATTAGGATCCCCATTAGCTGTTGCAAAATCAGCAGCTACTCTTCCTGGAATCCATATGACACAATACAGAACATTTAATAGACAAGAACAGCTCAAGGACGGAACTACGTCAATTTATTTTTTAAAGGCACACGTAGCCTGCATATCAATACATACACACAAACTATCTAGGTCAAATAGGGGAGAGGTGTGTGCAAGTTGACTATGCAAACAATATGGGATTTTCAACACATTCATGTTTCTTATAAAAAGAAGAAGTGATGCAGTCAGTCTCTCAACTCTTAGCCAAGAGAGACCTGGCATTCATTGTATTTTTATCAGTCCTCTGATTACAATGAAGAGCAAGAAGTTGATTTGTACAGAGCAAACCAACTTTTCCCCCTTCTATCAATATTTGTTTCGTCGCCTGGGCGGCTTTTGGCAAACAGGAAATGAGCACACAAACCCAAGGCATACATTCAAGCATGCATTGCAGCTTCCTCTTTGCCAGGGCTCACTTGAAACAGTCAGTGGGACTTCATAGATTTTTCAAATAATTGGATAAAAGGTTTCAGCATGGCTGTATGGCCAGGAGAGGTGACAATTTACTGATGGTCTCTCCAGTGTGTTGGTGGCAGAGGCTGATACCTCACATGGTCTGTACCATGTCTCTACCATGAGATGGAATGTGCAGAACAACCTCCTTTTGTCCACAACTGAAGGATAAGGTATTGGCGAAAACAGAGTATGTTGGGCTGAGAGGTACAGTAGCCTGGGATCCACACTGAATTTCACTCTGGCCGTGTCCGAATACCCTTCGTCCTAAATAGTAGGCCGTTTTAAGCATGCCAAAAAATTTTATAATTAGTGTTTTTAATAGTATGCAACATTTTGAAAATCGAGGATACTTTAAATGCCCAGATGTCATACTCATTTTGGTTTTGGCAACAGCTGATCAATTACATATGGGAATGGGCTACCGAAATCAACAAATAGCGGGAAACGACGCAATCATGCATGACGCATTGTCAGTATATGCAAAAATATAATGTTTGATAGTATGCAACACTTCGAAAATCGAGGATGTTCTACTCATTTCGGCTCTTTCCACTGTGCATTGGAAGAGGTGGGCTACTAGTGATAGGACCTAGTTCTCTTAAAGTAACCAACAAACAAAACTAGGCAATTTAATTGGGAAGATGCCTCTACGCTTTTGCGGCGGTGTTCAAATGTATGCTAAGTAGTTTTTGCTCTCCATAAAATTATGAGTAGGCTAGATCTTTTGAAAACAGTATTTTCTTTTTTTTTTTTGGACTCAAATTGAGTTTCTATTTTCTCCCTGAACAGTGTTTCTCTTGGCCTTTGTCAGAGCTTTTAAACTAAATACTAAACCATCTTTAGATTTCTGAATGTATCTGCACCGTGGCATACTGCATACTTTTTACTAAACGGTACGTGCTAAATAGAATGCTGTTTAAGTATGCAGTACACTATTATGGGTATGCAGTACACTATTATGGGTATTCAGACACTGACACAGTCTGTTTCTGGAATGAGGGGTGTTTTGCAATCACTGTGAAGACTGACCTGCTATAATTTAGCCAATTCTAAGTGTCCCTCTGTTGAAGCAGGCCCAGGCTGACTAAGTGAAGTGAAAATTAGTATTCCGTTTTCAATTTGCAACACAGGGAAAGGGGCCAATAATGTCATATCTCCTTGTCAAGCACATCACCTCACATGCAAAGTAACTTAAATTAGTATTTTTTCACCCAACTTTTTCCAATGAGAGAGGACTGACACTGAATTTTTACCCTGTAGGAACCCTTACCCGCCACGTCCCCGGGCTTATGTGGCAAAGTTGACAAAGGGACATTTCTCCACTACTAGCCACAAATCCCAGAGCCACTGAATAAAGCGCCCATCATGGAGTGCTACTGATGCGGATGATGGGAGCCTCGTGCCGACTTTCAATCTCTCCCTCCTGACAAGTCCCCCTACTGATTAAGGTTGCATCCCAAATGGAACCCTATTCCCTATAGTGCACTACTATAGGTTCTGGTTGTGTACTGTGAAGGAAATAGGCTGCCATTTCATAGTCTTAGACAGCAGTTGGCTAGAAGTCATCAGTATGCACAGTCGTCCGCTGGTCTGGTCAGAGTCGGAAAGAGACGCAGACTATAAAGTGCATGTGTAAGATGACTGGTGTTCCGCTCGCAGTGTTTCCTAAACCCTGCCATATGACACAAACTTTATTCCAATATCAACAGACAGTCACAGTCTCTCCTTGTACTAACATAGGAGTCATTACAACAGTCTCTGTACTAACATAGAAGTCATTACAACCCTCTCTGTACTAACATAGGAGTCATTACAACCGTCTCGTATTACCACATACCGTTCCATACTAGCCATGTCCAAATACCCATTCTAGCGTACTACATACTTAAACTGCATACTATGTACTCATTGTTGCATACTTAGTAAAAGGTATGCAGTATGCTACGGCTGCAACGCAGCAGCGGCTCCTGACTGGCTGAGTAGATGGGGCAGGGCCGAGTGAGGTTGGATTTTTCCAAATTTAACAGACATTTCTTCGCATTAACCAGCCTGATAGTAGCTAATTTCCAATTCCAATCTCTGAACTCTGAATAGGAAGGGAGTTATTGTCCTACTCAGGCTGGTTAAAGGCAGACTATCACATTCAACCTATACCATAGACCATATAGCCCATCTATCCTATTTAAAAAGAACTCAAGACAGAAATAAATAATTTGGTTCATTTCAACATATTTATTAGTGAAACCAAAGTGCTGTAACATACACTGAGTGTACAAAAAAATGACAGACTGACCAGGGGAATCCAGGTGAAAGCTATGATCCCTTATTGATGTAAGTTGTTCAGTCCACTTCAATCAGTGTAGATGAACGGGTTAAAAAAACATTTGAGACAGTTGAGACATGGATTGTGTATGTGTGCCATTCAGAGGGTAAATGGGCAACACAAAGGATTTAAGTACCTTTGAACAGGTTATGGTAGTAGGAGCCAGGCGCAGCGGTTTGTGTCAAGAACTGCAACACTGTTGGGTTTTTCACGCTCAACAGTTTCCCGTGTGTATCAAGAATGGTCCACCACCAAAAGGACATCTAGCCAAATTGACACAACTGTGATTAACATGGGCCAGCATCCCTGTGGAACGCTTTCAAAACCTTGTAGACTCCATGTCCTGATGAATTGAGGCTGTTCTGAGGGCAAAACTCAATATTAGGAAGGTGTTCTTAATGTTTTGTACACACACCAAAACTTTGCAAATGTTCAATTAAAAACGCTATTGCACAGGCTTGACCCATAAATGGTATAATTAAATGGGTAGCCTACAAAACTAGACAGACAGACAGACAGACAGACAGACAGACAGACAGACAGACAGACAGACAGACAGACAGACAGACAGACAGAGGGGCAGACAGACAGACAGACAGACAGACAGATAGATGAGTGAATATTTGCATGGTTACATTAACTGTACAGGTAAACGACAGGAAGATACTTAAATAGCTAAATGTGTGTATGATATAATTTAGGGTAATAATAGTAAAATATAGTCCTTTGTGCGCAAGGTTTAATTACAGATAAATGCACATACTGCACATTCAATATACTAAAAGCAATGAAAAAAATGCAACTGACAGGATACTAATATGCATTCCTGAGTGAATGACTACATAAGTTAAGTCCAATAATTACTTACAATATTGCACGTGATATGATATAACAACTGTACATTCATATTTATATACAGACCTGAATTAATAAATAAGTCCTGAGTGAATGAGTGATTACAGACCAGAGTTACTCACGGATGGATGCATAATTGTTAAACTACGTCCTAACACCCCAACAGTTCCAGGTCTATGTTGACGACGGCACGGCACACCGGTGAGGCATTAAATAGTCTAATAGCCGCCGGCAGGAAGGGCCTCATGTAGCGCTCTCTGGCACACCGTGGTGGGATCAGTCTGTGACTGAAGGTGCTCCTCTGCGTCATAACCATGGCATGCAGAGGGTGGGTGACGTTGTCCATGATGGCCAACAGTTTGGCCAGGATCCGTCTCTCCACCACACGTTGAAGAACCTGAGCCTCCTCAGAAAGTAGAGTTGGCTCTGGCCCTTTTTGTACAGAGCCCCGGTGTTACCAGCCCATTCCAGCATGTTGTCCATATGGACTCCCAGGAACTTGTATGACCCAACCATTTCACATCCATCCCATGTATAGAGACTGCAGTCAGTTGGAACTTGGTTCTTCTTAAGTCCACCACTATCTCCTTTGTTTTGCTGATGTTGAGCTGAAGGTGGTTCTGCTCACACCACAACACAAAGTCATTGATTGCGCTCCTGTACTCCTCCTCCTGCCCACCCCTGATGCACCCTACAAGTCCGAGGTGTAGAGGGTGAACAGGAAGGGGGACAGGACCGTTCCCTGGGGGGCCCCTGTGTTGCACACTGCCCGTCCTGACATACGCACAAATTGTGGCCTACCGGTCAGGTAGTCCGTGACCCAGGAGACTAAGGGTGCTTCCACTTTCATCTTCTTCATATTTTCACCCAGTAGCAGGGGCTGAATGTTGTTGAAGGCACTGGAGAAGTCAAAAAACATAACCCTCACAGTGCGTTGTCCAGGTGAGAGTAGGCCCTCTGCAGAAGGTAGATGATTGCATCATCCACCCGATGTTACACTGAAATGCGAACGGCAGGGGGTCCAAGTGATGTACACACCAGGGGTCTGAGGTGAGCGAGGACTAACTTTTCCAGGGTCTTCATGATGTGGGATGTTAGCACTACAGGTCTGAAGTCATTCAGGACAGTGCGGTGCGCATTCTTGGGCACTGGGACGAGGATGTTTTCCACAGCACAGGGACCCTTTCTAGGCTCAGGCTAAGGTTGAAGGATCGCTGGAGTATTCCACACAGTTGGTCAGCACAGACCCTAAGCACCCTTGGGCTGATGCCATCAGGGCCAGCCGCTTTCCACTGATGTAGTCTATCCAGCTCTCTCTTCACTTGGTTGGTGGTGAAAGCCAGCCCAGGTGGGGAGGTGGGGGGAAGGGGGGTATTGAGGATCAGTCCAGAGGGAGCAGGGGCGGAGGTGGGGTCGCTGATTGTCTCAACAGAGGTGTTGTGACCAAAGTGGGGGTGGGACAGCCATGAGGGTGTGTGGCCTGGGGAGCTGGAGGGGAGGTAGACAGGGCCAGTATCGAACCTGTTAAAAAATTGGTTCAGCTCATTGGCTCTTTCCTGGGTGCCCTCCGACTGCCCACTGCTTGACGTTTTGAAGCCTGTGATATTTCTCATACCTTTCCACACCTCTCTCACCTGGCTCTGCCTCAGCTTGTCCTCCATCTTCTCCTTATACCATCTCTTCCCCTCAGTAATCCGCATCTTCAGCTCCCTCTGGACGCATTTCAATTTATCCTTGAAGGCCCTCTTCTTCTCATTCAGCAGGGCCTTCTGGTCGCTGGTGACCCAGGGTTTATTATTTGGAAAAACAGTGTACCTTCCTGGTGGGTACAGTGTTGTCTACACAAAAACTGATATAGTCTGTTATGCAGTCGGTAAGTCCATCGATGTCCTCACCATGAGCCTCACAGAGCACATCCCAGTCTGTTGTTTCAAAGCAGTCCTGTTGGGCCTCATTTGCCTCCGGGGACCATCTCCTTATGGTCCTAGAGGTCGCAGGCTGCTGTTGGACCATAGGCCTGTAGAGTAGGGTGAGGTGGACAAGGTTGTGATCCGATCTACCCAAGGGAGGGAGTGCAGTGGAGTTGTATGCATCCTTCACATTAGCATATAACAAGTCCAGAGTTTTATTATTCCTGGTTGGGCACTTCACAAACTGTTTGAACGTGGGCAGCATTGAAGAGGGAGATGCATGGTTAAAATCCCCAGAAATGGCAAAGAAAGCACTGGGATCCTCTGTCTGTAACCTCGCGATAACAGAGTGGGTGACATCACATGCTGTGTTTGCGTCAGCGGAGGGCGGGATGTAAACAATAACAGCAATGGCCACTGTGAATTCCCTCGGCAAATAGTAGGGTCTTAGGCTAACGGCTAACAGCTCAATGTCCGGGCTACAAAACTCTTCCTTAAGAGTAATATGGCTCGGATTACACCATCTGTTGTTAACTAATAAAGCCAGCCAGCCCCCCTCCCTTACTCTTACCAGAAGAAACGCTATCCCTGTCTACTCTGATGGTCCGGAAACCGCTGACGTTCTCTATGGGGATGTTATCATTCACCGTGTCTCAGAAAAATACAATAGGCTAGCTTCCCGGTATTCTCTTTGTCCATGAACCAGACCCTGAAGCTTGTCCATCTTGTTATGCAGCGATCTCCCGTTCCCCATAATGATAGACGGTATAGCCGGCTTGTACTTCCTTAGCTTTGCCTTACACTTCAATCCCGCCCTGTCCACACCGTCGCCTTTTCAACTCGTCCGGAATATCGAACTTTTCCCTGGGGTGCAGCAGCGCTGCGTGTGCTAAATCCAGGAGCTGGGCTCGGTTGTAAATAACTGAGGACTCATGTGTAAAAAGTGCCTCAGTGATAAAAAGGACCATTAAAACCTTGCGTAAAACAGTAGCACTCCATAATCCTGAACTATTATTGTTCAACTGTTGCAACAAAAAAAAAACTCACGAAAAACATACTAAAACAACAATTGACGCACTAACAACAGGAGCTGCTTAACAGGCGACCACGCAGGGCGGCGCCAATACATATGTTCAAATCAAACATGACATCAATAACAGAGTCACATCCCGTGTCCCCAGTGCCGACACATTCAGAAATAAGCTCTGACGGAGGCCAAGAGGAAAAACAAGAAACACTGGATTTCTGAGAAAACAGAAATCCATTTTTTTTTTATGTATTCTGTTTTTAAAAATGGCCTACGATGCAATACACGTGATCATATTAAAGAGAACAAACTACTTAGCATACATTTGAATAGCACCGCAGAAGCTTCGGCGTCTTCCCAATTAAGTAGCCTAGTTTTGTTGTTGGTTACTTGATGAGAATTAGGGCCTATCACTCGCAGCTCACCTCTTCCAATGCACCGTGGAAAAGTGTGCATCGAATTCAACTAGAAAAAGAGATGAAATTACTCTTTAATACTAATATCCTGGCATTTAAACCATCCTCGATTTTCGAAGTGTCGCACACTATAAAACATTCTATTTTCGCATACTGAGAATGCGTCATGCGTGATTGCGTTATTTCCCGCTCTTCGTTGAATTCGGTAGCGCATCCCCTTATCTAATTGATCAGCTTTTGTCAAAGCGGAAATTAGTATGACATCCGGGCAGGACAATAACCTACAACACAAGGCCAAATCTACACTGTTGCTTACCACGAAGACAGTACATTTTCCTGAGTGACCAAGTTACAGTTTTGACTTAAATCGGAAAATCTATGGCAAGATTTGAAAATTGCTGTGTAGCCATGAGCACCAACATCTTGACAGGGCTTGAAGAATTATGAAGAGAATAAAGGGCTAATATTGCACAATCAAGGTGTGTAAAGCTCTTAGAGACTTACCCAAAAATTTTGGGCGGCAGGTAGCCCAGTGGTTAGAGTGTTGGGCCCATAACCGAAAGGTTGCTGGATCGAATCCCCGAGCTGACAAGGTAAAAATCTGTTGTTCTGCCCCTGAACAAGGCAGTTAACCCATTGTTCCTAGGCCGTCATTGAAAATAAGAATTTGTTCTTAACTGACTTGCCTAGTAAAATAAAGGTTAATAAAAAAAGACTCACCGCTGTAATCGCTGCCAATGGTGTTTCTAGCATGTATTGACTCAGGGAGCTGACTACTTATGCAACGACTATATTTTAGTTATTTGATCTATCTATCTTTTTAAACAAATAAATACAAATCTTCCACTTTGACATTAGAGTATTCTGTGTAGCTTGTTGACAAAAACATTTCATTAAATACTTTTTTAATCCTACTTTGATTAAATCCAAGGGGTATGAATACTTTTTCAAGGCTCTGTAGTTTCAGTGCCAATAATGATTTTTGAAGAACTTTCTGAATTCTTGTTCAGAAGAGTGCAGAGAAAGTTGACAAATATAACGATTGTGTATTGCACATCTGAGGAACATGCTTCCTGAGAGTACACTTTTTAATATCTCAAGAAAATATGCTTAAATATACTTTTTTGAAAGTATATTTAACTTAAATTTCCACAAAATATACTTCCAAAAACGCGTGCACAAAAATCTGCATATATTCCCCAGCCTCCTTTTCTGCAGTTTAAGTTTTGATTCATAATATGATATTGTTCCTCATATTTAGCTTATTCAGATGTTTTGATGTTCATTTTCAAACTGAATAATGTTGTAATTTTAATCACACAACATATTACACATTTTATTGAAATGTACATTTATTACCGTAATGTGTACAACTGAAGTGTGAAATCCCAATGGTGCACAGTTCTCAAGAATTACTTGTAAAATGCTGCTCCAGCCATAACTAATTTGTAAATTTGTATGTTGACTTTGGCTGAGAAAATGCCTTGGTCAATCAATGCAACCTTTACATGGCTAATTACAATAGCTAATGTGGTTGACAAGTAGAAGTGTATTTGTAAAAGTATACTTGAAATGCATTATAAATACACTTTTTTGTAAAGAAAAAAAATACAGGAATTAAAATACCAGTTTAGTATAATTCTAATTTATGGTGCAAGGTGTATTCAAATTATATTTGTTTTGGTCTTTATCTAATATAATAAGAATATACTTTAGTAAAAAAACAAAACAAAACATGTATTTAATATACTTACATTTCAATTTGATTGGTATTTTATTAGCATTAAATATATGTATTTTTTTTTTATTGTGCTTGGGTTGTCCTGCTGAAAGGTGAATTTGTCTCCCAGTGTCTGTTGGAAAGCAGACTGAACCAGGTTTTCCTCTAGGATTGTGCTATTTTTATCCTAAATAACTCCCTAGTCCTTGCCAATGACAAGAATGATTTTGGATTTTCCCCAAACATAGTGCTTTGTATTCAGGACATAAAGTTGGTGTAGTCATTCAAAAATCATGTTAACCACTATTATTGCACACAGAATGAGTCCATGCAACTTATTATGTGACTTGTTACTTCTGAACTTACTTAGGCTTGCTGTAACAAAGGGGTTGAATACTTATTGACTGTATAGGTAAAAAAAACATTATGGGGTATTGTGTGTAGATCAGTGACACAAAATCTAAATGTAATCAGTTTTAAATTCAGGGTTTAAAAAACTAAATGTGGACAATGTCAAGGGGCGTGAATACTTTCTGAAAATGTCAAGGTGTGTGAATACTTTCTGAAAATGTCAAGGGGTGGAGAGAGGTAGCGAGGTAGAGAGGTGTGGTGGTTCTTTGTAGCTAAGTTGGTAGAGCATGTAGAGGGAGGGAGGGAGGGAGGGAGAGAGAGAGGGAGGGAGAGAGGGAGGTAGAGAGGTAGAGCGAGAGAGAGAGAGAGAGAGATATCCACTCTTCTCCCGAGGACAGATTTCCACCCAGCCACTATCCAACGCCAGTCTTTCCAGAGATTGTGCCCTGAAATCAAATGTTCACTTGGCCCACCATCCTACCCTAAACCTAGACTGCCTCTATGACCATGTACATCTTTACAAAGAGGTAGTTCCCACTTTCGCCAAAACATTGAAAGATGTGGCCCTGGGACGTCAGACCACTACATCCCACAGGACCAACAGACCAGCTCCTATACCACTCAGACCGACCAAACACCCAAACAGATCTAGAGCCAAAGCCCCCCCACCGAGAGAAGAGTATTGCCAACCACACAACCTCCCACACCCATCCCAGCTGAAACCCCCTCCAACCTACTACGGATATGAACTTCACCCAGCCAAACCTGAAACACTCCTGCCCCCATCAACACACCGACTCGTCCAACAGGAACCACACACAGACAGACGGACCTACGCAGAGACTGTGAACGGAATAACAAACCCAACCCCTGTACAAACCAACATCCCCTCCAATTCCCCAACCTCAGCCCACCCATCCCAATCCCTACAAGATGTATTACATCAGATGGTAAATCTTCTTTGCTCTCGTCTTATGAACCAGTGATGTAGATATGTATGTATGTGTGCATGTATATACATATATATGTGTGTATTCATATACAGTGGGGAGAACAAGTATTTGATACACTGCCGACTTTGCAGGTTTTCCCACTTACAAAGCACGTAGAAGTCTGTAATTTTTTATCATAGGTACACTTCAACTGTGAGAGACGGAATCTAAAACAAAAATCCAGAAAATCACATTGTATGATTTTTAAATAATTAATTTGCATTTTATTGCATGACATAAGTATTTGATCACCTACCAACCAGTAAGAATTACGGCTCTCACAGACCTGTTAGTTTTTCTTTAAGAAGCCCTCCTGTTCTCCACTCATTGCCTGTATTAACTGCACCTGTTTGAACTCGTTACCTGTATAAAAGACACTTGTCCACACACTCAATCAAACAGACTCCAACCTCTCCACAATGGCCAAGACCAGAGAGCTGTGTAAGGACATCAGGGATAAAATTGTAGACCTGCACAAGGCTGGGATGGGCTACAGGACAATAGGCAAGCAGCTTGGTGAGAAGGCAACAACTGTTGGCGCAATTATTAGAAAATGGAAGAAGTTCAAGATGACGGTCAATCTCCCTCGGTCTGGGGCACCATGTAAGATCTCACCTCGTGGGGCATCAATGATCATGAGGAAGGTGAGGGATCAGCCCAGAACTACACGGCAGGACCTGGTCAATGACCTGAAGAGAGCTGGGACCACAGTCTCAAAGAAAACCATTAGTAACACACTACGCCGTCATGGATTAAAATCCTGCAGCGCAAGCAAGGTCCCCCTGCTCAAGCCAGCGCATGTCCAGGCCCGTCTGAAGTTTGCCAATGACCATCTGGATGATCCAGAGGAGGAATGGGAGAAGGTCATGTGGTCTGATGAGACAAAAATAGAGCTTTTTGGTCTAAACTCCACTCGCCGTGTTTGGAGGAAGAAGAAGGATGAGTACAACCCCAAGAACACCAACCCAACCGTGAAGCATGGAGGTGGAAACATCATTCTTTGGGGATGCTTTTCTGCAAAGGGGACAGGACGACTGCACCGTATTGAGGGGAGGATGGATGGGGCCATGTATCGCGAGATCTTGGCCAACAACCTCCTTCCCTCAGTAAGAGGATTGAAGATGGGTCGTGGCTGGGTCTTCCAGCATGACAACGATCCGAAACACACAGCCAGGGCAACTAAGGAGTGGCTCCGTAAGAAGCATCTCAAGGTCCTGGAGTGGCCTAGCCAGTCTCCAGACCTGAACCCAATAGTAAATATTTCGAGGGAGCTGAAAGTCCGTATTGCCCAGCGACAGCCCCGAAACCTGAAGGATCTGTATGGAGGAGTGGGCCAAAATCCCTGCTGCAGTGTGTGAAAACCTGGTCAAGAACTACAGGAAACGTATGATCTCTGTAATTGCAAACAAAGGTTTCTGCTTGTTCTGCTTTTCTGATTTATCAAATACTTATGTCATGCAATAAAATGCAAATGAATTACTTAAAACTCATACAATGTGATTTTCTGGATTTTTGTTTTAGATTCCGTCACTCACAGTTGAAGAGTACCTATGATAAAAATTACAGATTTCTACATGCTTTGTAAGTGGGAAAACCTGCAAAATCGGCAGTGTATCACATACTTGTTCTCCCCACTGTATATATAACAAAATACTTCTATATAAATTGCATGTATACAAACATTCATGCAAATGGTCTTCTTCATAGTTGTAGACCTGCAAGTAAATGTATGTATTAATGTATACTTATGTGTTTATATACACAAACAAGAATACATACACATATTATACAAACCAATAAGAATAGTAATAAAAAATAAAAAAAATATTTTGAAGGTATTCAAAGAACACCTTATTTTAATTTTTTATTGACAGTTAAAGAGTATTATATATGTTTAAATGGAATGTTTTGAATGTATATCTCATCTTAAACACTGTAAATATCATCCCTAAAATACATTTTAAGTCATTTACTATCTCATGTTGGAACATCAAAGGAATAAGATCTGCTTTTGGGCTTAAGAGCAGAGATATAGACTTTATAAGAGAAGTTATAGGTTCTGATGTTATTGTTTTACAGGAAACATGGAGTAGAGGAGAAGGACCCACTGGTTGTCCATTAGGCTATAGGGAGATTATTATCCCATCCACTAAATTATAAGGAATCACCCAGGGCAGAGACTCAGGAGGAATGCTGATTTGGTTCAAAACAGAACTAACACACTGTCAGGCTCTGGCCATAGAGAAGCCTAGTTGCTTCTCTATGTAGCTATGGTCAGAGTCTGACAGTGTCTTTCTTTTCTGTTTCTGTGTGGGTTTTGGGTGGATCCCTAATTAGAGGCAGCTGCACCACATTGTCTCTAATTAGGGATCTTATATATGTTAGTCTGTCATTCACTCTGGTGTGGGTCGTTATCGTTATATGTCGCAGTCACGGTGAATGTAAGTGTGCCTTTGTTACGTCCGAGACGGAGAGAGAGGAGGTGCCGCCGCGTTATGCGCGAGACGGGGAAACGCCCACAAACAACCCCAAGAAAATTTCGGGGAGGGGCTATGGGGGTGGTCTGGCCGCGAAGAAGACGAGCCAGTACCACTCCCCATATGGAGCATGGAGAGGCCGAAGTACCAATGGGGGGCTCAGAGCAAGGAGCAGGAGGTTTATTTAGAGGAGTATTATGGAGGAGTTCTGGAGGAATTGAGGGAGATAGAGATAGAGGTCGAGAGGGAGATGACAGAGTGGTCCAATCCGGGTCCGATCGTCTACTCCACTCCCGTGCCGGAGCAGTCCGCTCCACCGGTGCCCAGTCCGGGTCCGGTCGTCTACTCCACCCCCATGCCAGAGCAGTCCGCTCCACCGGTGCCCAGTCTGGGTCCGGACCTCTACTCTACTGCCCGCATCCGACCTCCAGTGAGTGTGCCCAGCCAGGTGCTTCCAGTGCGGCTCCACGCACCCGACCTCCGGTCCGCCTTCCCAGTCCGGTACCTCCCATGCCAGAGCAGTCCGCTTCACTGATGTCCAGTCCGGGTCCGGACCTCTGCCCTACTCCCCGCACCCAACCTCCAGTGCGTGCGCCCAGCCAGGTGCTTCCAGTGCCAGCTCCACGCATCCGACCTCCGGTGCGCTTCCTCAGTCCAGTACGACCCGTGCCGGCTCCCCGCACCCGACCTCGAGTGCGTGCGCCTTGCCAGGTGCGTCCTGTGCCAGCTCCACGCATCAGACCTCCGGTGCGCCTCCCCAGTCCGGTACGTCATGTGCCGGCCCTCCGTAGCCCGGAACCTCCAGCGAAGGTCCATAGCTCGAAGCCTACAGCGAAGGTCAGCAGCCCTGAACCTCCAGCGAAGGTCCATAGCTCGAAGCCTACAGCGAAGGTCAGCAGCCCTGAACCTCCAGCGAAGGTCAGCAGCCCTGAACCTCCAGCGAAGGTCCGCAGCCCGGAACCTCCAGCGAAGGTCCGCAGCCCGCAACCTCCAGCGAAGGTCCGCAGCCCGGAACCTCCAGCGAAGGTCCGCAGCCCGGAACCTCCAGCGAAGGTCCGCAGCCCGGAACCTCCAGCGAAGGTCCGCAGCCCGGAACCTCCAGCGAAGGTCCGCAGCCCGCAACCTCCAGCGAAGGTCCGCAGCCCGCAACCTCCAGCGAAGGTCCGCAGCCCGGAGCCTCCAGCGAAGGTCAGCAGCCCGGAGCCTCCAGCGAAGGTCAGCAGCCCGGAGCCTGGAACCTTCAGCTACGGTGCTCAGCCCGGGGTCAGCCGTCTGCTCCGCTCCATTGCCAGAGCAGTCCGCCCCATTGCCAGAGCAGTCCGCCCTACCGGTGCCCAATCCGGGTCCAGCCGTCTGCTCCGCTCCAGAGCCAGAGCAGTCCGCTCCACCGGTGCCCAATCCGGGTCCAGCCGTCTGCCCCGCTCCAGAGCCTGAGCAGTCCACTCCACCGGTACCCATTCCAGGCCCGGTTGTTTGCCCCGCTCCATGGGCGGAGCCGATTGCCCCACCGGTGCCCAGTCCTGGCCCGGTTGTTTTCCCCGCTCCATGGCCGGAGCCGTTTACCCCACCGGTGCCCAGTCCGGGACCGGTTGTTTTTCCCGCTCCATGGCCAGAGCCGTTTGCCCCACCGGTACCCAGCCCGGGCCCGGTTATAAGGAAGGGGCATGGGAGAAAACTGTCCACTTCGCCGGAGCCAGAGCCGCCCCCGATGGACTAGTCTTCCCTCCCTATTAACCCCCCCTTGTATTTGTGTGTTTTTTTGGGGGGCGTCCGGGAGTCCGCGCCTTGGGGGGGGGGGGGGTACTGTCAGGCTCTGTCAGAGTCTGACAGTGTCTTTCTTTTCTGTTTCTGTGTGGGTTTTGTGTGGATCCCTAATTAGAGGCAGCTGCACCACATTGTCTCTAATTAGGGATCTTATATATGTTAGTCTGTCATTCACTCTGGTGTGGGTCGTTATCGTTATATGTCGCAGTCACGGTGAATGTAAGTGTGCCTTTGTTACGTCCGTTCATTTCGTGTTTGTTTTGTGAACGTGACGTTTTGTACATTTGTGTGTTTGTTTGTTGTTAGTTCATTCATTTTTGTAAACTTAGATTACATAGTAAAATAAAGTAAGCAAAATGTCGAACTACTATCCCTGCGCTGCGCCTTGGTCATTCCCACACCCACATCGTAACACACACGCAATTGAAATAGTCAAAATAGGATAATTCTTTATTTGGCAAAAAATCTAAAAAGAGGCTACCTCCACTGAAAAAAATATATTCCTATGTGCTGCATATATCCCCCCTTCAGAATCTCCTTACTACAAGGAAGAAAGCTTCTCCATCCTAGAAGAGGAGATCAGTAACTATCAGACTCAGGGAAATGTAATGATCCGTGGGGACCTTAATGCTAGAACACATTAATACAAACATCAGCAATCCCCTCCCCTCATATCCTACCAGAAATAACTTTGATCAAATAAAAAACAGAAATGGCAAAGAACTACTACAACTTTGTTGAACACTCGGTCTGTACATAGTTAATGGAAGACTACGCAGAGACTCTTTTGGGCGCTATACGTACAGCTCACCTCTTGGTAGTAGTACTGTAGATTACATAATCACAGACCTTGATCCAATGTCTCTCAGCGCATTCACAGTCAAAATTGAACTGTTTGGATGTCATAATACACACCATGTTTGGAGGAGAAATGGCACTGCACATCACCCTAAAAACACCATACCAACAGTGAAGTTTGGAGGTGGGAACATCATGGTGTGGGGCTGCTTTTCAGCAAATGGTACTGGCAAACTTCACATAATTGAAGGAAGGATGAATGGGCAAATTTACAGAGACATTCTTGACAAAAATCTGCTGCCATCTACCAGGATGATGAAGATGAAACGAGGGTGGACATTTCAGCAAGGCAATGATCCCAAACACACAGCCAAGGAAACTCTCAATTGGTTTCAAAGAAATAAAATAAAGCTGCTAGAATGGCCCAGCCAATCACCTGACTTAAATCCCATTGAAAATCTATGGAAAGAACTGAAGATCAGGATTCATAAAAGAGGCCCACGGAACCTTCAGGATTTGAAGACTGTTTGTGTGGAAGAATGGGCCAAAATCACACCAGAGCAATGCATGCGACTAGTTTCTCCATACAGGAGGCATCTTGAAGCTGTCATTACCAACAAAGGCTTTTGTACAAAGTATTAAATTAATATCAGTAAGTGTGTTCAATACTTTTTCCCTGTGTCATTTCACATTATTACACATAACTTAATTTCTGAACTTATTTGTTTTGGTTTCTTTGTATGTATGGATTACTTGGGTTGTTACCAACATCTGGTGAAAATGTCATGTCAATAGCACCTTTGGAAATATATTTACTGAGAAAAATGGTGACGTGTTCAATACTTATTTCACCCGCTGTATCTAAAAAGGGCAGAAACAAACCATAATGCAGAAAAGCCCTTTAAACTACACAAGACTAATCAGCCTTATAGGTGGAATAATAATAGTCTAAAAAACTACCAAATGGCATTTGATAATGAACAAATTCAATCCCTATTAGACATTTTCTTGATCAACAAATATCCTCACAACAACAATTGAGTAAATCTAGCTGTACAAAACATCAATGAAATATTTGACAAATTGGCATCCCTATCTGATTTAAAAAAGATCCCCTAATACAGTAAAACAAATAGAAATAATAACAAATGGTTTGACCATGATTGCAAATCCATAAGGAAAAAACTAAGAATTCTATCCAACCCAAAACATAGAAAACCAGATGATCAATGTCTGCGGCAACAATACTGGGAAACCCTTAAAGAATACAAACAGACTCTAAGAACAAAACAAGCGCAACACTTTAAAAAACAACTAACTGAAATGGAAGAATCCATTGATTCAAACATCTTCTGGCAAAATTGGAATTCCCTGAACAAACCACATCGAGAAGAATTGGCTATTCAAAACGGTGACATATGGAGAAACCACTTCGAAGAACTATATAAATATATAACAACGAATTTCGAAACAAAAGAAAACTATGAATAACTCAAAATACTTGAATCCACCATTAAAGATCCCCTAGATTTCCCAATTACAGAAAATGAAATATTAGAAAAAATGAAGACCCTTAAACACAAAAAAGCATGTGGTACAGATGGCATATTAAATGAAATTATTAAATACGCAAGTCATACATTTACCACAGCCATACTCAAACTTTTTAATTAAGTCCTGAGTGTAGGCTATTTTCCAGACATCTGGAATCAAGGACTTATTACACCAATTTATAAAAATGGAGACAAATATGATCCCAACAATTATCGTGGCATTTGTGTCAACAGCAACTTGGGCAAACTTTTCTGTGCCATCATAAACAGCAGATTACTGAATTATCTTAACGAACACAATGTCCTGAACAAAAGCCAAATTGGATTCTTACCAAACAATCGAACATCAGACCATATTTACACCCTTCACACCCTCATTGACAAGCATGTGAATCAAAATAAAACACACATTTTCTCCTGTTTTGTAGATTTCCAGAAGGCATTTGATTCAATTTGGCATGAGGGAATACTACTAACATTTATTGGAAGTGGTGTCTGTGGACTAACATATGATATAATTAAATCAATGTATAAAAATAACAAGTGCACAGTCAAAATCGGAGAAAAACAAACAGACTACTTTACCCAGGGACGTGGAGTTAAACAAGGAAATAAATTAAGCTCAAGCCTGTTTAACATCTATATTAATGAACTGACCAAAATGCTTGAATAATCAACAGCCCCTGGACTGATCCTTAAAGATATAAAAATAAAATGCCTCCTTTATGCAGATGATCTGGTACTACTATCACCAACAAAAGAAGGCCTACAACAACATCTAGATGTGCTACATCAATTCTGCCAGAACTGGGCACTAACAGTAAACCTAGAAAAAAACAAAATAATTATGATATTCCAAAAAAGATCCAGATGCTCCGCACCCCTAGAACACACCCACACCTACACATATTTAGGACTAAAAATAAGCTCCACAGGAAATTTCAACTTGGCTGGGAATGAACTGAGAGACAAGGCAAGAAGAGCTTTTTATGCCACATTTTATAACCATTTAAAAATAGGTGACAAAGCCCTCCAATACCAAGAGGTGACCATATAAAAGAGTCCCCTTAGTCAGCTGATCCTGAGACTAAACTCACAAACCAACAGTAACCCAACAAAGCCTCAAGACAGCACTCAGAAAATCTGGCCCATCCAAATTATCAAAAAACAGACAGTACACAGTGGCAAACTATCTGACCACTGTGACTGATAGAAAACTGAGAAAAACATTGACTATGTACAGACTCAGCCTGGCTATAGAGACCAGTCGTCGCAGACAGATCTGTCAACCCAGAGATGCCAGGTTGTGTTTATTCTGCCCACAAAACGCAATAGAAACAGAAACACACTTTCTCCTAAAATGTGATAATTATGCAACATACGGGCAACTTTCTTTCCCCAAATTAAAAATTTAAATAAAGAATTTGAAACAGGGACAGACGATGAAAAATTACAATGCCGATTGGGTGAAAAGGTCCATTGTGCCATTTATGGTGCAAAATATGTTGCATCATGCAACACCCGTAGGGACGACCAGTTGACCCAACTGCAACCAATAATCTCCCAACAAACTTACACACACAAAACACACACATACAACATACAATTATTTTGAGTACGTTTGGTTGTGTATGTGATATTTAATATGTAATGGATCATGCCAATAAAGCCGAAATATGAATTTGAGAGAGCGAGAGAGAGAGTTGTGGTGGTCCTTTGTAGCTAAGTTGCTAGAGCATGTAGAGTGAGGGAGGGAGAGAGAGGGAGGGAGGGAGGTAGAGAGAGAGAGATGTGGTGGTCCTTTGTAGCTCAGTTGGTAGAGCATAGTGTAGAGTAGTGTGTTCAATTCCTGGGACCACCCATAAGTAAAATGAATGAATGCATGACTGTAAGTCGCTTTGGATAAAAGTGTCCGCTAATGGCATATGAGGTAGAGAGAGCTTTGTCAATGGATTGCCAATTTGGGCTTAATTATGTAACGCTTATGCATGTGACTACTCCATAATTACTATTGAAGCCGGTATGTAATGTCCTTCGCTGTATATGGAAACAGCAGATAAATTATTCCATTATACACTGACCAAACTCTTACAAATTCATGCAACTAAGTGTAGTGCCATAACATTGTAGTAATGAGTTCTAGCAACAACCAAATACAATTCCATATACTTATATGCTATATGTGCAAAGTGTGTATGCCAGGTTTGAGCCTGATTTGTAATGGTGGGGTACATAATTAGATTCTGTAAGTTTACCAAGGTCTGATAGTATGGAGTTGTGTCAGTGCAGGTAGAATCCTTCCGAGGAGAGGAGGAGATATCCTCAGCGTGAGAGGGAAGGAGTGCAACGGAGTTGACAGCTAAAGGAATTTGGTCTGAATGAGAAGTCATGAGGTCAACATTTCAATTTAACCTTGCGTTGGTCTGTCAAACTAGACGAGAGTTCTGAATTCAGAAGAACTGTTAAAGAAGGTTGGTCAGGAAATGATTGAGACTGCCCTTCTTGCACTGCCTAAATGAACACCTGTCTTGACTAGATGGGCATATTATGCACTTCAGACTTCTTCCCGGTACAGCCAGAGGAGGAAGAGAAGGTCTGGTTCCTATCAAGAGCTCTTCCTTCAAGGGAGTTTTCCCTTGCCACTGTGCTGCTGCGTCCTCTTAGGTGGTCCAGACCAGGTGACCGTAAAGTATTTTCTGACAAATGTGTTTGTTAAAGGGGCTATGTGAATAAAGTTTGATTGATTAACTAGACTTAAATATAGGTTATTGGCACTTAGTACTGTCTGCTTTTATGTAGGTCTATTTTTTATTTTATTTATTTCACCTTTATTTAACCAGGTAGGTCAGTTGAGAACAAGTTCTCATTTGCAACTGCGACCTGGCCAAGACAAAGCAAAGCAGTGCGACAAAAAACAACACAGAGTTACACATTAAACAAACAGTCAAAAACACAATAGAAAATCTATATACAGCGTGCAAAATGTAGTGCAAAAATGCAGTAAGGTTAGGAGGTAGGACAATAAATAGACTATAGTGGTGAAATAAATTACAGAATTATCATCATTAACACAGGAATGAAGGATGTGCAAATTATGATGTGACAATGACAATGCCTACCTAAGATCCTTAGAACCATATAATGCAAGTGATATGCATTATAGAATGCAGTTCAGCAAAAGCAAAGTGGTGTCCATTAGACATTCACTGTCTGTATACAGTAGGTGATGCTATCAGAGGTAGCATATAGGGTGGTGTCTATTAGGGGTTCACTGTCTCTGTATAGGTGATGCTATCAGAGGTAGCATATAGGGTGGTGTCTATCAGGGGTTCACTGTTTCTGTATAGGTGATGCTATCAGAGGTAGCATATAGGGTGGTGTCCATTAGGGGTTCACTGTCTCTGTATAGGTGATGCTATCAGAGGTAGCATATAGGGTGGTGTCCATTAGGGGTTTGCTGTGTCTGTATAGGTGATGCTATCAGAGGTAGCATATAGAGTGGTGTCCATTAGGGGTTCGCTGTGTCTGTATAGGTGATGATATCAGAGGTAGCATATAGGGTGGTGTTGAGGTCACTCTTATAAAGGACAGACCGTAAACAAACATGTCGATAAGACCCCAAACAACAACCAAACAACACATCTTTCTCTGTCCTTCTCTCTCTCTCTTACCCCATCCTATCCCACTCACCCTATCTCTCCATCTCTCTCTCTCCAACTTCTCTCGCTCTCTTTCAAAAACAGGTCTCACTCTCTCCATCTGTTTTTCCTCTCTCTGTCCCACTCCCTATCTCCTCCCTTTCTCTTCCCCCCTCTCTTTTTTTTGAAACCCATGTCATGCATGACTGGCGAAGCAGTCTTGAGAGAGAGGGGGGGGGGGGAGAGAGGATTACAACTGCGCTCGTAAGATAACAACACAATGGTAGCGCGTGGCGGGCCCCGCTCCTCTCCAGGAGCATGAAATGAGAGCGAGCTGTTGCCGGTGCACATGTGAGACGTTTAATTCCTCGCAACGCCGCATAAATTAGCAGGGCTGGTGTCAGAGCAGATCTCCACAACCCGTGACTCCATCCAGCCTGCTACTGCAAGAGCACATTAAATCCAACAGCACTAATCACAACTGTGCCACTGTCGTGTAGCAAAGGCTGACTTGTGCACTGACCTCGCTACTGAAGTGTGCAGTAACTGTTTATCGACGTTCTGCATCCTCCACTGTACCGGCCAAAAACCAATGAGAAGTTGAAGTCTCCTTCAATAATGTGTTGCCATGACAATTGTAATTTATTGATTAGTTCGATGTCGTTCTCCATTCTGTTTTGATACTTGTCCTGTGTTGCGCATTAGTACAGGTTTTATTAGATATTTTACAGAGAAACTGATGAAGGTGCTTTATCAAGGGTAAAACAGCAGAGCCTAGTCCCAGACACCCGACTACACACCATTAATGAGATTGACTAGCTGTCCTTAAGTGAGGCGATGTCCGGAGTTGTAGTCTAAGTTACAGTATTATTGTTTCAGGTCTGGAGTGGTCTAAATTGTTACAGTATTGGGGTTTCAGGCCTGGAGTGGTCTAAGTTGTTGCAGTATTGGGGTTTCAGGCCTGGAGTGGTCTAAGTTGTTGCAGTATTGGGGTTTCAGGCCTGGAGTGGTCTAAGTTGTTACAGTATTGGGGTTTCAGGCCTGGGCCGGTCCAGTGGACTAAGTTGTTACAATATTGGGGTTTCAGGCCTGGGGTGGTCCAGTGGACTAAGTTCTTACAGTATTGGGGTTTCAGGCCTGGGGCGGTCCAGTGGACTAAGTTGTTACAGTATTGGGGTTTCAGGCCTGGGGCGGTCCAGTGCACTAAGTTGTTACAGTATTGGGGTTTCAGGCCTGGGGCGGTCCAGTGGACTAAGTTGTTACAGTATTGGGGTTTCAGGCCTGGGGCGGTCCAGTGGACTAAGTTGTTACAGTATTGGGGTTTCAGGCCTGGGGTGGTCCAGTGGTCTGCCTCTGGATCACGTGTACCACTGCAAGCATGGGTCTGAATCTGACCCACTTCTCTCTCTGTCCTTCTTTGTTTTTCTCTATCTCACAACCTTGTCCAATAAACTTAAAAAATTCCCCACTCCTCTAAAAGAAGTAATTAGATTATGTGAAGCAATACAGTATATTCAGTACACTAACTAACCCAGTGCCGACACACGGGACACAATCTATCATAATGAAATCTTCATGGGAATACAGTATTTATGGGTTTGAACATTGAGCGTGTGTCCATATTGTACAGAATGTGCACAGAGCAGGCCATGCAACAGAAAGCGTTGTAAAATGAGCGTTTATTATTTGACATGTCCTGGTGGTCACTCCCTGTTTCAGTCTGTTTTCTTCCGTTTTTGTGCCTAATGAACGTGTCCCTGCCCACCCTTCGCTTAGAAAACCTCCCCAGTCTCCTCACCTGCTAGGTGCTGTGGTACCGGTCTACCTGACTGTATTAGGCATGGTCAGGCTGTCTTCATGTTTATCTGAGCACGCCCCACCGGGCCCACAGCCTCCTCCACATCATGACATGATTGGCGCTGTATCTCGTTTATCGTGCAAACCTACACCGATTAGGCTCCCGCCGTTCGTACTTGGTTGCGTCCCAAATGGAACCCTATTCCTTATATAGGGCACTATTTTTGACCGGGCCCAATAGGGTTTCCCATAGGGCTCTGGTCAAAAGTAGTGCACTATAGGATGTAGGGTGCCCTTTGGGACAAAGTCCTTGTTTTTACTCTCACCTTGATGCTTGACCACTGTGGCTCCTCCCATTAATCTGTCTGGGCCCCGTAAAACGCCCAGTCACCCACATCGTTATGCTGTGGGGACATGGCCAAATCGCTGACTACCTATTGGCTGGAGGGTCGTTTGCCTTTCAATAAGGGGGCATATCATTGAATCACTAGATAAACATGTCGTAGACGTTAACTGATGTTACTATGTGGTGGGTACTTGTTTTACTGCAACGATCTCCGGAGATGTCTGTCTGCACAAAGTGAATTTTTCTTCCGGCAGTGTAGGGCACATCACTATTAGGGGCTAAATCTGGGAGAGCATTGTCTCGGTCATGCTCAACATACAGACTTTTAAAAGTCTCCTAGCCAAATACACCTAGTGAGCGGTCACGAGGAAAACCTACGCACGCACATACGTAATCAGAATGGGATTAGCTATAGTATATGTAATTGTCCTGTACTTTACTGCACTTGTCTGTCCTTAAATGGCTAAAATGGAAAAGTGTGTCCACATCTCTTTCAGCATGCATCATGCCCAGAGCAACAGAGGAATAAAGTGGACTGTGGCATGGCAATGCTACAGTGTGTGTGTGTGTGTGTGTGTGTGTGTGTGTGTGTGTGTGTGTGTGTGTGTGTGTGTGTGTGTCTCCAACACACTGTGGTGTTGGTGCCAGTTTGTAAACAGAAGGCACTCTTCACAAAAGAGGACTCGTCCTCTGGACAACCATACGAGTGGGCAAGAGCTCTGCTGGAGACCAGCTAGTGAGTGAGGATTAAAATGTTCAGGAGTGGCGCCGAAGTTTATCCAGTCAGTTGGCCGATTTACACTATAGTGCCGAACCGTACCTTACTGGCTCGGATATATAATTTTTATGTAGTCCTTTCCTGCATCAACTATGGTGTATGCATAACCAGGCCAGCCCAGTAGAGCTCAATTTAGAGCCCTTTTGTGTGAATCAGACATACAATGAGTATACAAAACATAAAGAACACCTTCCTAATATTGAGTTGCCCCAATATTCCCACAGTTGTGTCAAGTTGGCTGGATGTCCAATAAGGGATCATAGCTTTCATCTGGATTCACCTGGTCAGTCTACACTCAGTGTAAGTGTCTACAACACATAATACCATAGTGAATCAGGAACCATTAGGGCAACATAAGAGAAAAGGGAAGCCCAACCGTAACTAGCACACTAAAAAGATAGAAACACACAGACAATATCATCTTTCCCTCAGAGGGCTCCTACTGTTTATAGTGTTGTCTGGAGGTTGCATTGACGGGAATTCCAATTAGTCACTAGGTAGCAGGAAGCTGTGTGTGTGTTCATGTGTTTCTGAGAGGGATCTTAGAAGGCTGGCACAGATAAGGAAGCAGAGCTGGGTAGCGTTCAGTAGGCATGAAATAGGAGAAAACGTTTTGAGATACCATCCATCGGAAAGCTCATTTTGGTTTTCCGTTTGAAGACATTTCCACCTGTATGAACCCAGCTGAACTAATCTACTCTTGGCGTTGTTGTGTGCCATATATAATCTACTCTGGGTGTTGTTGTGTGCCGTACAGTCATGTGAAAAAGTAAGTACACCCCCTGGAAAGTTCTCTCTTTTCTTTTACATATTTGGACAGATGGATATGTAATCTTCACTTCAACACCGTTGACAGATAAAGGTTACCCAATTTAACAGATCACAAAATAAATATGTATGCAATTAAAATAAACAGAAATGCTGTTTCCTTATGGGGAAAAAGTTAATACAACCCTACCTTTACCATCACATAAAATGACTAAAATTAGAATTAGGTGTATCAAAACAAGTTAAATGATTGGTCTGGTTTGGTCTTAACCATATGGCTGTGTGGTGACACATCATTCAAAGATCAAAAGACCTACCAGAGGCCCTCAGAAGGAAGATTATTGATGCCCATGAGTCTGGGAGGGGTTACAAATCCATTTCCAAGCAATTCAAAGTACATCATCCCACTGTCCGACAAAAATTACAGACCACTGGCAAACTATCTTGGACAGGTTGCCCCACCAAAGTCAGCCCAAGAGCTGACCAAAATATTCTCATAGAAGCCTCTAAGAATGCCAGGGTAACATCAAGGGATCTACAGGCCTCTCTTGCCACAATCAATGTCGAATTGCATGGGTACACTGTCAGAAAGAGACTGCACAAACTTGGCCTACATGGGAAGTCAGGAAGGAAGAAGCCTCTGCTCTCAAAAAATAATATCAAGACAAAACTGACTTTACCCAGGTGTTGTCTGGCAAAAGTCAGTTGTGTCTTATTATTTTTTGAGAGCCTCAACAGCACTCTGTACGGTAGCACCATGGTGTAGCCGGAAGACAGCTAGTTTCCGTCCTCCTCCTGTTACATTGACTTCAATACAAAACCTAGGAGGCTCATGGTTCTCACCCCCTTCCATAGACTTACACAGTAATTATGACAACTTCATTCTCTTTCTGACAGTGTACCCATGCAATTCGACATTGATTGTGGCAAGAGACCATGGCTATGAGGGTGTGAACATGTATTTCTGATGGCCTCAGTGAGTTTTGTTAGGACTTACAGTGGAGAGGGTTCACATGCTGTCTTATCTGTTGCTGTGCATCTGTCAGGTTTCAGAAGAGGAACCTCCTGCCATGGTTTGTACACAGTCAAATGCAGCATTAACTGCATGGCTAATTTGGAAAACGACCAATTTGACAAGCCTTACTGTCTCTTGCATCTTTCACAACCATGATTGAAAACCCCAGCCGACACACACAAACAAACAAACACACACACAGACACACACACACACACACACACACACACACACACAATCTCTGCCATGCATCTCTCCACCATTGTCTGTCTGTCTCTGGTCATCCCGTTGAGACCGAGAGACAAGGGGCCATGCCTTTGGTGTTCCTTTACCTCTTTCACTATCCTGGCTGTGTGTGTGTGTGTGTGTGTGTGTGTCTCTATGAGTCAGCGTGTCTATGTCTGTGTTTCTGAGTTACCATGTGTGCGTAATCTGCTGACGCTTCGAACACAGCGTTGTTGTATTTTGGTACACCAGAAGTACAGTACATGCATTTCCAATGGAACGCTGCGTTTGCCTTGCAGCATTGCGTTGCAGAGGCAGTTGCAGTGCGTTCTGTGTATTGCTTACGTTGGATTTAACGAACGTATGCATCAAACTGTATGTGTAAACGGGTTGACAGAAATGGTAGCAGAAGGTGAATGTTGAACTTTTGTTGCACACATATCTAGATGACGCTGCATACTATTTTGCGCAATGACTCAGTCGGTGAGTTCAAAGCGTGAGTCCCTGTTATCCAGAGGGCAGACCCCGTAGGGCTGTGTCTACATTGGTTTAAGTCACAGGTGGGCCGTAATTGGTGTCATGGCTTTAGAAGCTTCTGATAGGCCAATTGACATAATTTGAGTCAACTGGTGGTGTACCTGTGGATGTATTTCAAGGCCTACCTTCAAACTCAGTGCCTCTTTGCTCAACATCATGGGAAAATCTAAATAAATTAGCCAAGACCTCAGAAAGTCTGGTTCAGGAGGAAAAAGGGGGAGGCTTGCAAGCCGAAGAACATCATCCCAACCGTGAAGCACGGGGGTGCCAGCATCATGTTGTGGGGGTGCTTTGCTGCAGGAGGGACTGGTGCACTTCACAAAATAGATGGCATCATGAGGAAGGAAAATTATGTGGATATAATGAAACAACATCTCAAGACATCAGTCAGGAAGTTAAAGCTTGGTCGCAAATGGGTCTTCCAAATGGACAATGACCTCAAGCATACTTCCAAAGTTGTGGCAAAATGGCTTAAGGACAACAAAGTCAAGGTATTGGAGTGGCCATCACAAAGCCCTGACCTCAATCCCATAGAAAATTTGTGGGCAGAACTGAAAAAGCATGTGCGAGCAAGGAGGCCTACAAACCTGACTCTGTTACATCAGTTCTGTCAGGAGGAATGGGCCAAAATGCACCTAACTTACTGTGGGAAGCTTGTGGAAGGCTACCTGAAAAGTTTGAAACAATTGAAAGGCAATGCTACCAAATACTAATTAAGTGTACAGTGGGGAGAACAAGTATTTGATACACTGCCGATTTTGCAGGTTTTCCCACTTACAAAGCATGTAGAAGTCTGTAATTTTTATCATAGGAACTCTTCAACTGTGAGTGACGGAATCTAAAACAATAATCCAGAAAATCATATTGTATGATTTTTAAGTAATTCATTTGCATTTTATTGCATGACATAAGTATTTGATACATCAGAAAAGCAGAACTTAATATTTGGTACAGAAACCTTTGTTTGCAATTACAGAGATCATACGTTTCCTGTAGTTCTTGACCAGGTTTGCACACACTGCAGCAGGGATTTTGGCCCACTCCTCCATACAGATCGGGCTGTGTGTTTCGGGTCGTTGTCATGCTGGAAGACCCAGCCACGACCCATCTTCAATGCTCTTACTGAGGGAAGGAGGTTGTTGGCCAAGATCTCGCGATACATGGCCCCATCCATCCTCCCCTCAATACGGTGCAGTCGTCCTGTCCCCTTTGCAGAAAAGCATCCCCAAAGAATGATGTTTCCACCTCCATGCTTCACGGTTGGGATGGTGTTCTTGGGGTTGTACTCATCCTTCTTCTTCCTCCAAACACGGCGAGTGGAGTTTAGACCAAAAAGCTATATTTTTGTCTCATCAGACCACATGACCTTCTCCCATTCCTCCTCTGGATCATCCAGATGGTCATTGGCAAACTTCAGACGGGCCTGGACATGCGCTGGCTTGAGCAGGGGGACCTTGCGTGCGCTGCAGGATTTTAATCCATGACGGCGTAGTGTGTTACTAATGGTTTTCTTTGAGACTGTGGTCCCAGCTCTCTTCAGGTCATTGACCAGGTCCTGCCGTGTAGTTCTGGGCTGATCCCTCACCTTCCTCATGATCATTGATGCCCCACGAGGTGAGATCTTGCATGGTGCCCCAGACCGAGGGAGATTGACCGTCATCTTGAACTTCTTCCATTTTCTAATAATTGCGTCAACAGTTGTTGCCTTCTCACCAAGCTGCTTGCCTATTGTCCTGTAGCCCACCCCAGCCTTGTGCAGGTCTACAATTTTATCCCTGATGTCCATACACAGCTCTCTGGCCTTGGCCATTGTGGAGAGGTTGGAGTCTGTTTGATTGAGTGTGTGGACAGGTGTCTTTTATACAGGTAACGAGTTAAAACGGGTGCAGTTATTACAGGTAATGAGTGGAGAACAGCAGGGCTTCTTAAAGAAAAACTAACAGGTCTGTGAGAGCCGGAATTCTTACTGGTTGGTAGGTGATCAAATACTTATGTCATGCAATAAAATGCAAATTAATTATTTTAAAATCATACAATGTGATTTTCTGGATTTTTGTTTTAGATTCCGTCTCTCACAGTTGAAGTGTACCTATGATAAAAATTACAGACCTCTACATGCTTTGTAAGTAGGAAAACCTGCAAAATCGGCAGTGTATCAAATACTTGTTCTCCCCACTGTATGTAAACTTCTAACCCACTGGGAATGTGATGAAAGAAATAAAAGCTCAAATAAATCATTCTCTCTACTATTATTCTGACATTTCACATTCTTAAAAGTGGTGATCCTAACTGACCTAAGACAGTTTTACTAGGATTAAAATGTCAGGAATTTTGAAAAAACTGAGTTTAAATGTATTTGGCTAAGGTGTATGTAAACTTCTGACTTCAACTGTGTGTATGTGTATATATATTTTTTTATTTTATTTAACTAGGCAAGTCAGTTAAGAACAAATTATTTACAATGACAGCTTACACCGGCCAAACTCGGACAAATTGTGCTGGACCAATTGTGCGCCAGTCTGGATTCAAACCAGGTTGTCTGTAGTGACGCCTCTAGCACTGAGATGCAGTGTCTTAGACCACTTGGGAGCCCCAAGATATATTTTGTATTTCTTTCACTTTCACTTACAAATGCAGCTAGCTAGTTTATCTTGCTCAAACAGCGAGGGATGCTATGTTAGCTAGCTGGCTATGGCTATCCAACACTGGAAGTTCCAAGTCAAGGTAAACTTTGTATTAATTTATTGCCACCGGGGCCCGCTGGTGTAACTACTAAACTGCTTGCTCACTGTACACTGTACTGCATGATTGTAGTTCTACCATAGTAGCTATGTTGATGTTGACTTGACATTCGTTAATATGGTAACTATGTAGGCTGTATGTAGCAGTTAACGGTTATGACATGGTTTGGCTTGGAAAGGTTTTTTCTCCTGGTCACAGACAGCTGATGTGTTGTGCACAGAAGTGAAGAGAAAAGGTGAGAGGAGGAGAGCGTGTAGATGCGTTATACAATGATCTGACTGCTATGGAAGTGAACTGTGTATGCGTGTGATCAGGGGTGTATTCATTCTGCCAATTCTGTTGAAAACGTTTTCTTAAACATAAGTAAACGGAACGAAACAGGGATGAACATACCTTCATTTGTCCAATCGAAACTCTTGTTTGCAACTGTTGGACTAGTGATTACACCATAGATCAACTAGATGCAGGCACGTTTGTGTAAGGCGGTATTGAATGTGTCACTGTCTTTCACCTTGATTACTTAAATTTCTCTCGACCTGTAAACTTTCATTCATAGGCTAAGTTGTAGCAACCTCATGATGGTTATATAGAAAATGTGATGTAATAAGTAGCCTAAACATATCGATGTTACATTGAATTGAGTTAATGTAATATGAATGACAGTCCTCCAATATGCTGTAACAGCATTGAGGCCATGCTTATAAAAACAATAATCTTCCTCCCTCATCTTAAACAGCACCGACCGCAACTGAGTGAGACTGATGAGCTGACACCTCCATCCCTATTCCAGTGATTACCAATGAGACTGATGAGCTGACACCTCCATCCATATTCCAGTGATTACCAATGAGACTGATGAGCTGACACCTCCATCCATATTCCAGTGATTATCAATGAGACTGATGAGCTGACACCTCCATCCATATTCCAGTGATTATCAATGAGACTGATGAGCTGACACCTCCATCCATATTCCAGTGATTACCAATGAGACTGATGGGAGCTGACACCTCCATCCATATTCATACTGGCTCAGTGGCAAGTGGAAGGCATTTATAATCTCACTCCAAGCAGACAGCTTTTGCTTTTACAAAAGTCGTGCACTATGTAGGGAATAGGGTGCCATTTGATAAGAACACTGTAGGTTCTGATTATACAGTAAGATACTGTATGTAGACTCCTCCCATGGGATTGTGTGTGATTCCGTCTCGTGAGAGATCCCAATGAGATTTGAAACAGAGGTTGTGTCTTGTCAGTGGTGTGAGGGAGGGAAGGCACACACTGGGAGAGAATCCGCACTGACACACACACACACACACACACACACACACTCACCAGCGATTGCACACACACTGAGTAACACACAGACTCACTTCATTATCTAACCCAATTACCAATCCAGTTCGCTCGCATCGAAAATCCAATCGTACTCCTCCTCTAATCGTTGCATTTCATTACCTTGATTAGATCAAGAACATGAAGCTCCCTGCTTCTCTGATCAGGGAGATTATACAGACTATTTTTGAACATACCCACTGTGCATAAGGCAAGGTTAGTGACAGGTGTAAATGACATCAACCCACGGTCAGTAAACATCTGCTATAAATGTTGTGTGCGAAGAGCAACACACACACACACACACACAGGGTGAGCAACCATAAGCATGTTCGCCTATCGAGCCAAGATGCGTACATCTCGCCTAATTGCTTAATCAATTAACAGATCCAATCTAATAATTGAATAATTTAAGTTGTATTCTAATGCAGATGGAGTATACAAAGTAAATAAGCTTTGTCCCAGCCAGAACTGGCCATAGGGCAGGAGCCCATCTCCCGTTTCTGTAGTGAGGCAGCTTGATGTACAAGTACAGTGCCTTCGGAAAGTATTCAGACCCCTTTACTTTTTCCACATTTTGTCAGATTACAGGCTTATTCTAAAATTAAAATAATAAAATAAAATAAATGCATCAATCTACACACAATACCCCATAATGACAAAGCAAAAACAGGTTTTTACAAAGTTACAGAACACTGAGCCAATCACGGCGCGAGATACGTATTCCTGACGTATCTCCAGCCCTGAACAGACACATCAACCGTTGTACTCCTGCCGTGTCTCCAGCCCTAAACAGACCCATCAAAGACCTCTTTCACAGCCAACACAATCACTGTCTATCAGAGATCCATGCTAGCAGTGTTGCAGTGACAGGAGGCAATCCGTGCTGATATCAGATCTGGGACGTGTGGGAAGGTGTGTTGAATACAGGGAGGATGGGACAAACGGGAGATATCTGGAGACTGAGGGCTCAGCAGAGCTGACTGTATACCAGGTGTGTGTCCCAAATAGAAGCCGAATCCCATAGTGCTCTGGTCAAAAGTAGTGCACTCTATAGGGAATAGTATGGTGCCAATTGGGACGCACACCTGCTAGAAGCCCTTAAAGCCTGCTGTAGGGTAGCAGTGGGACCAACAGGGTAGAGTTTAATCCGCTTGTCAACATTATGAGAAATTGCCGTTCTTAAAGACAACAAGGAGATTGTTGAAGTATTGCAGGTGTTAACAGGATTCATCAAGTCCTTCAGGTGCTGAGCAGAACAATGCAATCAGTGCCATTCACTGTACAGTAGGCCTTCTGTAGCATGATTACGTCTAGCACTTTCAAAATAGCTGTTACTAGACTGAAATATTCAAAGGCAGTTCTAAAGACCTTATACCAATACTTTAACAAGATACCCAAGAAAAACAATGTATATTTGGCTCATTAATGTGTGAATTTCTCCATATATAAATCCTTACATTGGGCACAATTAGTGGGTGACATTTTGAGTATGTATGCGCATATTAAACTGTATTCTACCTAATCCGTTAATTACTTAGACAAATGCTGAAAAGAGTCAACAAAAACAACCGCCATGATAATTAATAACAGAATAATCAACTGCTGGGTTTTTGCGAGTCGGCACTCAGTGAGACGGTTGAAAGTGACAGCAGATGTAGCAATTAAGAGTTGAAGAAACCCAACGTGATGGAAAGAGAGCTTCTCTCACTTCTAATTGTGTAACATAACCTAGCTGATAGCAGCATCACATTAGAGAAAACAGTCAATATGAATAGTTTGAAGGTTTCAGTGTGAAAGAATATGGAAGTTGCAAGACTGCAACTAGAGGATTAGATCAGCAAAAACTGAAAAACTGGACTGGGGAAATCTGAATCATCAGACCAGATGTAGCTCTTCCCATCAGACCAGATGTAGCTCTTCCCATCAGACCAGATGTAGCTCTTCCCATCAGACCAGATGTAGCTCTTCCCATCAGACCAGATGTAGCTCTTCCCATCAGACCAGATGTAGCTCTTCCCATCAGACCAGATGTAGCTCTTCCCATCAGACCAAATGTAGCTCTTCCCATCAGACCAGATGTAGCTCTTCCCATCAGACCAGATGTAGCTCTTCCCATCAGACCAGATGTAGCTCTTCCCATCAGACCAGATGTAGCTCTTCCCATCAGACCAGATGTAGCTCTTCCCATCAGACCAGATGTAGCTCTTCGCATCAGACCAGATGTAGCCCTTCCCATCAGACCAGATGTAGCTCTTCCCATCAGACCAGATGTAGCTCTACCATCAAGAGTGCAGGCCTATTGTATTCTGGTCAGTCTGGAGACGAGGCTAAGCTTGGAGACATTGTTTCTGTTGAGCCTCTAGAGATGTCAAGACTCACTCCCGCAAGATTAAAGATTGCATTACAAATTAGAGAGCATGAGCGTCGGAAGCGGCGATTGACTTCTTTAGTGGGTTAGCAGCATGGATTAGTTTAAATCATTATACCCCAGGGCTTGCAATCAGACAGCTAAATATACAGCGTTTCCATAAAGCAAATTTTGCAACAACAATTGCATTGTGCACTAAACAAATTCATATTTTGTTATTTAAAAATTACTTAGTATAAACACAGTAGTTAATATTAGTAGTTCAGTGATGAGGTGGAGATGGAAGACCGACCAATAATAAAGAAAACAATTATATGCTTTTGTTTGTAGAAATGAGACCGGGTAGATTCCAACTCCAATTAGATTCCAATTTATGTCCCGGGACTATTTTTACTCTACTGCTTGCTCCTGTGTCTCTTCTAGCCCTGTACAGCATTTTCCTAACCAATTCTTAAACAATTGTTGAAGGAGGATAATGAATTCTCTGAACTCCATAGACAAGTGGAGTCGAGAATGTGATCCGGTGTGTCCTATTTGGTCTTACTTCAGACTTCGATGGTAAACAGGAAATAAAATTCCTCATTATTAAGATAAGTGTCTTGAATAAAAAAAATCATATAGTAGGTATATTTGGAATATTTTGTATAACATTTAGAATACATTTAAATGCTCTAAAGTTATACATTTGTAACTTTCTCCCCATGACAGCAACAGCCCAGTAGTGAAACATATATATTGGAGTCATTTGCCTTGCAAAGAGAAGCAGTGCCTCTACTTTAAATTGAACCAGGAACTCCCCTACCACCATTTATGACTTAACTTCTCTCTCACAACCCAGTCACGACTCAACAAAAACATGTTTCTCCTCCCAGGTGCCTCTTCTTTGCTCCTCAATTCATGCACCTTGGTTGGAAAGCGAGGTAGCGGCAGTGATCCCTTCCCTTTGCAGTGTATTTCTGTAGTGTGTGGTGTGTGTGTGTGTGTGTGTGTGTGTGTGTGTGTGTGTGTGTGTGTGTGTGTGTGTTCACACCCTGCTCAAAAAGGATAGATCTGGCCTTTTCATATGAACCATGACAATTTCTCACAATTCCTCAGGCAGAGCATTTTCGGATTCAGAAAACATCTATGTCCTCGAGGCAATTCATTTTGCAGCAGTCAAAGTACATACAGACAAGATGCATATTCAAATGTAAAACAAAACAGAGGAAAGCTACGGATATTTACAGAATAGTGCAAAGGCCTTAATGTCTGAGTAAGGCTGGGACTGTATTTGCATGTCAAAGTGCTTAGTGCTTAAAGTGCATATTAGTCCAACGTTTTGTTAATTTGAAGAATTTTGTCTAGCTGTTGATGAGATCACTCTGTGTTTGACTGGGACTGGGTGTTGCTGAAGCTTGCTACTGTATGTTCGCCATAGGCATAACCATCACTATAGTGCATTGGCAGTGAAGACGAATGTGCAGAGGTAAATTGCAATATGCTACAAATCCCGTTCCCTGATGAGGCTATTGATCAATAGCGAATGGCTTCTGTTACAGGCCATGGAGCGAGAAGGTCCACAGGTCATTACAGACAAAAAATGACATGTTGATATATTACCATATAAAGGTCAGTGGAAATGTAACATGAAGTAGGACTTGTCAACGGTCTGTCTGTGGTCTGGCAAGGTTCCATTCATTTTGGTTTTATTGTAAAAAAAAAGATTTGCATACTGAAAATGTTTTAGCGTGTGATTGGGTCAGATGAGCAGTCAATTGTGCACCGCATCTGTGTTCTCTGCAATGTAACCCAGTTGTTACAAAGGGTGTCTTTTTTTGCTGATCAAACACGCTAGTGCAAAGACAACACCATCTGGTCTGGTTGATGATGATGATGATGATGATGATGATGATGATAGTATATATGCCATTCAGCAGACGCTTTTATCCAAAGTGACTTACAGTCATGCGTGCATAGAAAATTGCCATTAATTGGTGGCCTTTGTCTGAGAGCAAAATCAAAAGGTTGAGTGGACATAAAAGACAATTTCACGGTTAGGGGAAATTAAAAATTCCTTTTCCATCAGGTAGAGGGACCTGTTTTGTTGCCATCAGATCATGGTAATTTACTCTGATTTCCCGTGATGCGTGCCAAATCCAAGGAACGGCGGGGCCACTATTCTGAATTGATATGCTTTCTGATTACTGGGCTCATTAATAAAAAGCAATTGGCAGCATATGTTTGCAATTAATGCGCTGAATATGGGCTCGGTATAATTTAAACAAATCTAGTTTGGTGAATTCTATGCAGAGGTGCTGCCAACCCAGGATCACAGAGAATAATAGCCAGCTCCGTTAGCACAAAGACTTCCTGTTGTCAGGCAAAATTATGTCAACAGTGCTTGAGTAACATGAGAGAAGAGAAGAAACCTGCATACTTGCTAGTGTCGCTGTTCTTTATTAAGCTTTACGTATCGGCCTCAAAGCCTTCGTCAGGGCTTTTGAGTGTTTTTAATTTGCCCCCTTATGTAGACATTGCTCCACCCACATCCTTTCAATGCTTCGAATGGGTTTGGAGTCAAGGAAAAATGTATGTTACCAAATAACAATGTGCATTTCATACACTACCGTTCAAAAGTTTGGGGTCACGTAGAAATGTCCTTGTTTTTGAAAGAAAAGCGCATTTTTTGTCCATTAATATAACATCAAATTGATCAGAAATACAGTGTAGACATTGTTAATGTTGTAAATGACTATTGTCATTGGAACACAGGAGTGATGGTTGCTGATAATGGGCCTCTGTACGCCTATAAAAAATCAGCCGTTTCCAGCTACAATAGTCATTTACAACATTAACAATGTCTTGACTGTATTTCTGATCAATTAGCTTTTCTTTCAAAAACAAGGAAGTTTCTAAGTGACCCCAAATTTTTGAACGGTAGTGTAAATATTTTAGATGTTTAATGCGCTGTACTTATTCAAATATTTATGAAATGCACATTGTAATATTTTGTAACTCATGTTAATTTTTCCTCGACTCATTGAACGGATGTGGGTGGAGCAATGTCTACATAAGGATGCAAATTAAAAACACTCACAAAAGCTCTGACAAAGGCCTTGAGGCCGAGACGTAAAGCTTAATAAAGAACATTGACACTAGCAAGAGCAGAGTGCGGGTTTCTCTTCTCTCATGTTACTCAATTGTTACCATGCACCTGCAACAAAGATAGCTCAAATGTGCTAGTGCCTTTTTTGAATTTTGAATAACAGTGCTTGAGTAAAATGGTTTGAGACTTGCATTAAGGTAGGTCCAGAGGCGAGGATGTATTATTTAAGACTGTCCAAGCTAATAGTCGGCTATAACTTTAATGTGAGGAAAGAGGGAGTAAAGAAGTGTGCTTAATAGACTCCTAGGGGTCCAATGATGCCTATGGAGGGAGAGTAGAGAGAAGAGTTGGTGCCCTAAGCATTGACCCGGACACGCTTCCCCCTTCCTCCAGTTTATATATATTTAATACAATGCAGTTCAATGCAGTCATAGAGTTCTGTTGTTCTACAACGCCTGACTCGTCTCAGTTCTGTTTTCTTTCACTTTCAGTTGTATCTTCTCATTGTCCCTGCATTGTAGTGAACGTTCACATTGTATATTATATAGCGTTGTTAGACGTCTCTCTTGCTTTACCTCCACCTTACTGGTTAAAGGGAAAGGGTGGATTCTAGTCAGTTGTACAACTGAATGCATTCAATTGAAATGTGTCTTCCACGTTTAACCCAACCTCTGAATCAGATAGGTGCGAGGGTGCTGCCTTAAGCGACATCCACGTCTTCGGCGCCCGGGGAACAGTAGGTAAACTGCCTTGTTCAGGGGCAGAACGAGCAGAACGACAGATTTTTACCTTGTCAGCTCGGGGATTTGATCCAACAACCTTTCGGTTACTGACCTAACGCTCCTATTCTCCAGGCTACCTCACTACTCCTCGTGAAGATTACAGCCTCATAAATCCAAGCTTGTAGTTCCTGGGCGAAAGAGAACATAGTGTGTTATGTATGGGGGTAGAATGCATGCTACTGTATCATGCTGTTCTATGGTGCTCCAAATGTCAGAAAACCTTTAGCTAAGTGAGGCTCAGGCAGAAGGCTGAACTGTCTTGGAAACATTGTAAGACATTGGCTGCAAAAGTTCACTGGAGATAAACTCCCCAAATTAGCAGAAAGCTCCAGCCCCACATGAATGGCATAGTCAACAGAACACCAAAGACAGTGAACATGGTCACTTTAGACTCAGAACAAGCTGTGGTACCTAAAATAAACTCCCTATGCCCATGAGCAAAATATTATTGTAAGCCTAAAGATTGTCTGGTTTAATGACTGACATAAGAAATTGATTAATATTGTATCATCTGTCAAATCAAGAAGTGATTAAAGCTTGAAAAGCAGCAAAGGGATGCCTCCAAAGATGTTCCCAATAGTTCCAGGGCTGTCAGATACTGTTGCTGTGCCCACAGTACACCCACTGCTCCTGACAGGGCTGACAGAAGTCGACACAGTACTTCCTTCTCAAACATTGGCTCGACACAATCAACCCAGGATGAACATCTACACACACTCACCTCCCTTTATTGAGATGTGAAATATTCCTGTGGTTTTTCTGCTAGTAATTAAATAGCTCTATGCAGTTCCATATTTGATGCTAAACAAAAACTGCCATACAAGACAGGGAGTTGAATACACTTTTTCATTAGTCACATGGCATGAAGCCATCTTGAGAATCGGAAATGCCGAATTCTCGCGTTCATCTGTCTTCAGTTGTTGCTCAAAGAGAGAAGTACAAATTAGAAACCAAACCGACTAGAAACCAAAGTGACAAGGGTGTTTTATATTTTTTTTAGTTTTTTTTTACCAAAATGCATTCTGAACAGGTGTTGAGTTATGATGCAATTCTCCTGTCATATTTGGTAACCGCACTATTCAAGGTTTGCCCAATCCCACACTTTTATGTTTCCAATTGCATTTTTTTCTCCTCTCTGCAGCGGAGCAGTCTTTGTTTATAATTTCAAGAAATATGGCAACAATTTAACCTCCATTTCAAAACACATTGTCGACCAAATTTGTTATTTGTCTGGAACTCAGTAATAAACTAACCACATTAAAGGAATCTGATACACAGAAAATACAAACCTTTGTTCTGTGAGGGAGAGAGGGAGAGATTAGTGAAAACTGAGAGTTGTTAGATATTCTTGGACACGCTCCGATGTGGATGCAGAGATCAGACAAGAGGTAGAGAAGGCCTGAAAAGGGCATTCAATGTCCCCAACTTGCATCTCAATGATTTAGGAAGAGGCCTTTAGATTTATTTAACAGGCTCCTGATGCTAATAGGCTCCTGCTGCTCTGTCAAGAGCAATCACCACTGACCTAAAGATACAAGTAATACAGACTTGACGGAGGCCACAACCTCTGTCAGATAGAAGTGGCACAATTTATATTTAACATTGGGTAATATGGTGTCCATATTACGATATTGTCAGTTGTCAGAAAATAAACTCAATGTCTGTGTTGTTTTTTGGGCTGCTTAATTGTTGTGGTCGGCAGGTTTCACTGGCTTAACGGGAAAAAACATGTTCTACCCTTGACGACGCAGGACAGTGTAGGCAAGACTACAATTAGAAATGCATTAGGGTTCATGGAGAGGTGATGTACTGTAAGGCCTAAGGGGATGCATAGAAATCCCACAGCCTTCTCAAGGGCACATGGGTAATTATTCAAGATTCACAGGAGAGAGGGCTTCAGACCATTACAAATAGGACCTAAGAACTGCTGAACTGTTGTGGACTGAAGGAAGGCAATATAATGTTGGGAAAGCTCCAAACTCAAGGACCATTTGTTTTATGTCTTTCAAGGATAGCTTATTATTGTAGCAGTCGGCATGTAAGGGTGGGTCCAAATAAAGGTATTCTCAGTCCCGATGTCAAAATTATAACTGCTTATTAAAGTAACAGCTTTAAAAAAATAAATAAAATAAAAACATTTTAAATAAACAAATGAAATCAAATTGTATTTGTCACATGCTTCGTAAACAACAGGTGTGGACTAACAGTGAAATACTTACTTACGGGAGCTTCCCAACAACGCAGAGAGAAAGAAAATGGAGAAATAATAGAAAAGTAAAGCGTGTAATAGATTCACAATGAGTAACAATAACTTTGCTATATACATGGTGTACCGAGTCGATGTGCATGGGTACGAGGTAGTTGGGAGCCATCAGATGAGGCATCTCAAACTGAGCTGTCCTCAGTGCCTATTACTGTAGTATCACCAGGCACAGAATGAGTCACCTAAAGACAGCTCCATGATTCTAGACTGAAATTCACTCAAACTTGGTATGTCTTGCCTAATAGTTTTGGCTCCAGAGCATTGACTCGCTCATACAGTATATGGGAGGGAAGTAGGTTGGCTTATGTGCTCGGCTCCCTCTGTCTTGAGCGAGAATGTGAATAAAAGTTTCCCCAACTCCACTGAACCCTTTTGCGGCTTAACTGACATGGGCTTCATAAAATGGACACCCTATTGAGATTTGTTCGATTTCCGCAGGTAATTGTCATCAGTCACTTTCCCGCCGGTCTGTCACAATCACCCAGAAATCCATGCAAACACCTTCGCAATTGTATTAAAGGAGACCAGTTTCTCATGTGTCAATATTTCTTGAAGTCTAAAGAGAACTGTCACAGCTATTTCGTTTTTTAATGCTCGAGGCGAGATCGAGTCACAAATCCGCAGCTCAGAGAAAATCTCTATTTCAAATCTGATTGCTTTTGTCTTTGGAAATATAACTTTTGTGTTTGCACTTTAATTTTGAGTTTAGTCTCACAGCAGATAGGCATGAAACATACTGTATATTTACTGTATAGAATTCAATTCAGGTTACCCATACAATGCATTGTGTGTGTGCCTCTGTGGCCATAGCAGAGAGTAAAAGATATGGAAGGTGCATCAATACTGTAGAATCAACTGTAAACGTCATCCAACAGCAGATGAACCAAACACTGGGAGGGAGAGAGAGACTTTTTAAACCATTTTATTTCCTGTTTAAATGTAGCCATCAGAAACACCAGAGCATCCCAATCATATCTATGTAGCTAGGTTTGCTATCCGGTTTCATCAGTTGTGTCTTTTCGAGGTGTTTGCCTGTGTAGCTAGCCAACGCATGTTGGGTTTCATTATGTTTTCTCAGTCATACCCAACTCTATACACAGATAAAAAGAGCCAATGCTTCTGAAATGGAGGTGGTGGTTCATTGAACCATGTTATTTGGATAAGTAACCTTGCCTGAGACTTGTTGTGGGTTTAGCTCATTAGGCTAACACAGTCTTGTGGCACGCAGCAGACCGAGGTTCGAACAAGAGTCTGTGGGACTCAGCAGATGAGTACAGTTTATAGACCTTGTGATCTGTCTGGAACCTTCACCACCCGGGTTACACAGGGCACCAGGTTATACAGGGCAGACGGCACACCGGGAGCCCCTTCACAGCCCAGGTTACACAGAGCACCAAGTTACACGGGGCAGACGGCACACCGGGAGCCCCTTCACAGCCCAGGTTACACAGGGCAGACTGCACAGGGAGCCTGTTCACAGCCCAGGTTACACAGCACACAGGGAGCCTGGGGGGTGGGGGGGGACTGGGGTGGGATAGCCGTCCATACTTCACAGGAGGGAGCCCGGGTCATGACTGGTCCGCTAACAATTGCATCAAAAGCATCGGGCGAAATCAGTGGCGTGCCAGCCAGGAGAGATCCATCACCAAGCCAGGGCCGGTGGGCTCCGGAACTCTCTCCCCCTCTCTCTCAATCGCGCTCTCTCTCTCTCTCTCTCTTTGGCCTGTTGGGCCTGTCAATGACAGACTGAGCCATGCTGGAGCTGGAATCAAAGCCTTCCTCCCCTGGTGTGACATTCACAGCATTTCAATTGAGCCATCAATCTGTCAAGCTGCTAAGCCAGGCGGGAGTACACACTGAAAGACGTGCTGGGGTTGCATGTGGATGTACCTTTTCCCCTTTCGCCCCCTCACTGTAGTTCGGGTCTATTGAACACAATATGTACTGAACATCATGTGACAAAAGATGGGGATTTCGGGGGCGGCTTTGCAAAAGTTGTTTTAGTCCTTGTTAGGGTTGCACATTATGGGGAATATTCAGAGGTGGAAACTTTCCGTGGGAATTAATGGGAATTAACAGGAATATATGGGAATTAACATTTAAATGTAGATGTTTTTTGCATTGGGTATATTTACCATATCATATGGAGACAGAAACATAAACCTTTTACCTTATCATAAGTAGACATAATTGCAAATGATTAAATCCTTCCAATAAAAATAAAAAAAAACAATTTAGTTACGAATTGAACTTTAATTAAATGAGTTGACTCTTCACATGGGATGATTTCACTAAACAACAAAAGAAAGGGAGTATTGAATGATCCCTAATGATCCATCGCATCTCCCAAAAACGTTTTCAACATACATCTGTAAAATGATAGTCTGGAAACTAAAGCTTTGGTTGTCTTCCTCTCAGGCTTCCATGTCTTCTCCCTGGACCTCCTCAATGTCCACCTCTTGAACATCAGACTCTGAGGCCTCATCTTCACTGTCACTCGTTGTCAGGCTCAAAAAGCCTCAAATTTGCCCGGATGGCCCGGATTTTTCAACCCTTGTATTGGTCAGCCTGTTGCGTACTTTGGTGTGTGTGTTCCCAAACAAGGACCAGTTGCACTCTGAGGCGGCTGATGTTGGTGGGATTTGGAGGATGATGGAGGCAACAGCGGAAAGAGCATCAGATCCACAAAGTCCCTTCCATCAAGTGGATGATGAGATGTTGGTACAACTGTCATATTGCATCTCCATCCCAAAGCCCAGGCTTGGAAGTGTACTTCGCCAGACTGCCAAGAACCTTGCCTTGGCACTCTTCCTTGGCTCTCTTGTAGAGTGTATCCATTGTTTTTCAGTGCCATTATGTCCTTGAGGAGCAGATTCAATGCATGAGCAGCACAGCCAATGGGTGTGATGTGAGGGTAGGACTCCTCCACTTTAGACCAAGCAGCCTTCATGTTCGCAGCATTGTCTGTCACCAGTGCAAATACCTTCTGTGGTCCAAGGTCATTGATGACTTAGATTAAACAACTCCTTTGTAAGATAAATGTTTTCAAATGAAACATGTATGGAAACAGGTGAATTAACACTCCTCAGTTGGCATGCTCAAGCAAGATGAAATCCACATGGTAGCAAAAACTAACTAGCAGAAATGATTAACTAGTTAGAAATTATTTAAATACACTTTGCTGTAGGCTACTATTTACTAGTTAACAAAAAATCATGTATGTCATATAAAATATATTCACCCCACCCAGTATTGTAATCAAAACTTACCAGAAAGCATGTAGTCCTTGGCTCAGACAGTGTAGTAGTGTGGGCTCAATAGCATCTCATTAGTGTGCAAGTTCTTGAGAATCAGCTGTACATGTGATGGAAGAGTGCACTGCACATGTGATGGAAGAATGCACTGTGCATGCAGAGGGTTGCAATTTCATTGAATTGGGGATAGTTTAACCAAAATATGCCACAAGACCTAGAATTGCCTTATGTGTATCCCACAAAAAAGGTTCACTGTCATAAGCTAACTTTTTTTTTATGAATTTAAGCAAAATTCCCCAAATTCCAGTGCTTAACTTCACATGGAAAAATTCCGGAAGAATTCCGGAAATTTAGCAGAAAGTTTCCGACCCTTTGCAAGTCCTTGTTTTTCATTATTGTTTTTATTATGTATTCCACTGATGCCGATTTTGAAGTTTCTTGTTCTCTAACTCTTGCTTCTCTCTCCCTCTCTTTCTCTCCCCTCTCCCCTCTCTTTCTCTCCCCTCTCTTTCTCTCCCCTCTCTTTATCTCCCTCTCTTTCTCTCCCCTCTCTTTATCTCCCTCTCTTTATCTCCCCTCTCTTTATCTCCCTCTCTTTCTCACCCTCTCTCTGTCCTTTTATTTTATTTTTGTTCTTCTTCAGACCGGGCTCCTGTAAGGAGGAGATCAAGTCCTCCAGTAGGACAGTACCCTCCTCGCAGTCCCCGTCTGACTTCCTGGACAAGCTAATGGGGAAAAGGTCTGGCTATGACGCCCGCATCAGACCCAACTTCAAAGGTACCTTAAGTATATTCAGAAGTGGGCCACAGCTAAAAAAAAAAACACTGAAACTTCACGGAATTAATGCAAGCAGACAGACACCGTTTTTATTAAAAAAGTAAGCTGGGACTTGCCTGTAGAAGTGGATAGGAAGTATAGAACTGCTCACTTGCTTACTTAAAGTTTGAGTAAGTTAGAATTTGATCCATAAATGTACCCAGATTTCTGTTTTATGAACATATTTTGATTACTGAATGCATAAAGATTACTGCATGCATAATGTAATTATTTTGTTAGGTACTTCTTCCTATTAGCTGAAATCAAATTTTTTCGAAGCCATTTCAGCTGTCGCTAGCTGTTCAGTCCGAACATATTCACAAATCATGGGAATTTGTTGTGCTATGCAGACACTGTCTCCCTCCGAGGCACGTGTTACTAGGAACCCCCCCCAGCCCCCCCCCCCGCACTTGCCAGTGTGAGAAATGTGCTAACAAACATTTAAATACTGCACTCTGCTCTGACGGACAACTTCTTTGCTATATTCATGATATTGTTATTAGCAAGGAAAGTGAACTTATTTTGCCAATGCTAATGTTCAATCAAACTGTAACTGAATGCCTCGATGCCTGTCTGCTTGCTTTATATAGCAAGCCATGGCTATGTGACTCCCTGTCTGTAAGAGCTAACCATTTACATGAACAGGGTGGTGTACATAATAATCATACTTGCTCCACATCAGAGAGTTGACAGCAAGACACTCCACTTCCTGTACATACAATAACCCTTAGTGTATTTCAAAGATTTCAAAATGATCTCTAACAAACTTTTACACAGGTCAAACAGTTGAAAGAATTCTTCCATATAAGGAGTGATGGATTGTCATTTTTTTTAATTATTTATTATCTTCAGGTCCGCCTGTGAATGTCACCTGCAATATTTTCATCAACAGCTTTGGGTCCATCACGGAAACTACTATGGTGAGTCAACTGAGTTACTTGATATTCCACAGTGAATTAACATCCTGGATTTAGAAACCGTTCATAATTTTAAGATAATAATTTGAATGTGTTGTCGACTGCTGCCATCTTGAACGGGTCTCAAAGAGACAAACCTGTATAAAGAAAGGTGACATAAAACATTTAAATTAATATGCGCTTTATACAAAATACCATAATTATCCAGATAGCATGATAACCCTAAGGCAGTCTCATTGCTATGTAATCGTGAATAACAGTGATAAAGAGCATAATTGAGCAGGTATACACTAGCTAAATCCCAGAATGTACAAAATAGAAATCTAAATGATCTCCTCCAGCTAATACAATACTCTGTTAATTCCTACCCTTTGGCCTGCTCAGTATTGGAGCAATTCCCTCACCTCTCTCCCTTTATTTCCTGGAGTCTATCAGAGCAACCTTCAGAGACCAGTGGGTCAGTGATGTTCTGATAATGAACTGTCTGCTCTGTAATTAAAATGAAAAATTGGAGAAAAAATGAGTGAAATTAGGAGAAGAGAAAAATAATCTCTCCCTGTAAGCCTGTCCGATACAAGAGGGAAAGTGCTTGGTCAGTAGATGGTATCAGTAAGCTGTTCTCGGGCACAGAGGGCTTGACCCCAGGTTAGGTCAGTGTGGACAAAGAGGACACTAATGATGTCACTGGATGATGTGGTAAAGGCCTAGTGTTTATTGTGATAAATGTGTTGTGCTGTCCTTAGTTTATTTGTGGTACCTCGTGGGAACAGAGACAGACAGTTGTAAACTACCGGTGAAGAACACAGAAACAGCTGAGTCTTTCAATACCATGAGCATTTACTGAAATGATTTACTTGAATAACTCCCGTGACTAAATTGACAGGCATTCAACAGAACTTAGATTAACCCAGAATCTGGTACTTCAGCCTGCATTAAGTATTCTAGGTTATTGTCTGTGATTTCCCCCTTTACAAATGGACAAAATGTAAATAACTCCTGCACTAACCCTAAACTACATAGATTCACACTACTTTTCAAAGTATAAATACACCCTACTTTTCAAAGAACTAATTAAAATGTGTTGCATTGTCTTGGCTATAATTAACAACAGTAAAGGTTATTAATTTAATCAGACTTCCCACTTTACATCAGAGACAGACGATCATGAATCGAACAAGCTAATTAAAGAATTGAAACCTGGCAACGGTATCACTTCATTAATTTCCTTCTATAGTGTGTGACAAGGTATGAAACACTGCTATGTCTCAATATCAATTAATCTTCCACATTTCCTCACATCGGACATATCTCCTCACCTCCTCAACTGCATTCGAGGAGAAGTTCCAAAGTCCATCCCCCCTGACCTTCTTCTCTAGTGCGTTTTTGAGGAGGAGACGAAGAAAGAGGATGCGAGGAATCGGGAAAAGATTAATTGAGAAAAAGAAAATGATTACATTTCTTGGTCAATCCACAGGACTACAGGCTCAATGTGTTCCTACGGCAAAAATGGAACGATCCCCGTTTGGCTTACCAGGAGTACCCAGACGACTCCTTGGACCTGGATCCTTCCATGTTGGACTCCATCTGGAAGCCTGACCTTTTCTTTGCTAACGAGAAGGGGGCTAACTTTCACGAGGTCACCACCGACAACAAACTGCTGCGGATCTTCCAAGATGGGAGTGTACTGTATAGCATCAGGTGAGCAGAGACAGTTCGGTCTGTGGCCACAGGGAGAGCTAGTGAGTTATTCAAGGCAATTCTGGCTATGGCCACAGGAGGAGCTAGTGAGTTATTCAAGATACTTCTGTCTGTGGCCACAGGGGGACCTAGTGAGTTATTCATTACATGAACTTTGATACCAATATATTAGCCCCACAATCAAAACCAAACACTTCTGCGAGTTGATCTATTGCTCCTCCATCAACAGTCATGGCCCCATAAAAAGAAATGGAAAAACATGCAGTTAAGCATACCATATTGGTTACAACGGCAGATTTATTCTCTAACAATCATCACTCACTAGTTCAAAAGGCATTTTAGTAGCGACCTCTGAAACCGAGGACGCAGAGAAACTTCGAAGGCTCACCCATCGGTGGAATTTCACGCTATCGCAGCACAATAGCGATGGGGCTTCTGCTGCGAGTAGCGTAGCGCTGGTGGCTATCATCTGTCCTCTGGGCAATGCATTACAGAAGATAATTACACGGCTTTTCTTTTAACTCAAACTCCCTAATAGTTCCTTCTCTTCCCCGCGGCTCCTTGAAGGCGTCAGCGTCTCAATAAATAAAGGGAAGGATGTGTCTACCAATTAGTTTGCTATTGTAACCAAATGGCTTTGTAACTCACGGCATCCTTTGCAATTTGCCTTTTTTGATCATGCGGAAAAACACAATTCAAGAACTCACAATTCATGCCGTAATGTATAGTAGAGAGTTAATCTTGGGGTAGGTCGTAAAACTGTCCACCGTCGACGCATTAGGTGAGTTTTCAATCAAATGTCTGCCCTGTGAAGTCCCTTTACTGACCTTTGCAGCTGTCCTCCTTGCCTCTGTCTTAATTTCTCCCTGTATGTTATAATTCTCTTCTTTCACGCTCTCCTTTGCCCTTTACCTTAACCTAAAGCTGGACTTCTCTCTTTCTGTCTCAGGCTGACTCTCATCCTGTCCTGCCCTATGGACTTGAAGAATTTCCCCATGGATATTCAGACCTGTACCATGCAGCTTGAAAGCTGTGAGTCTCCCTCTATCTCCATCTTCCTCGTTTTCCTTTTCAACTCCTCTCCCCTTTTCACACTGGCTATTAGCTTCTAGAATCAAGATGGACCATTTTAAGTTGTGAAATTCTTGAGACACAAAGGAGTGACATTGATTGAGGTTATATTCAATACCTGAATGTGACAGGCTAGGTTTTGAGTTGCTGCTTTTATCAAACATCCTCTTACGGTTACTCGTGCACAAAATTAAAGATGGACTTTCTGACACCGAATTGTGTAGTCACTGACTCTGCGATAACAAATTACAGGCTAGCTTTCACAGTAATGAAATTAATGTGTGGTGTATAAAACATGTAGGAATCTCATCATAAAAAATATGAATAGAACAAAGACAGTCGATAAATCCTGTGCATAGCATGTGCTTCCTTATTACCTTGATAAAAGGTCAAGAAAAAAATAAGTCAATTCGCTACCCCCTTGCCCCCAGCACTGATGGCATCTGCCCCCCCACAAATCCAATTTCCCGGATATCAATAATGAAACCTTCATTTTGTGTTCCCGTTTATTATATGACCCACCCCTGGCGCCCTCCACCAGGCCAGACAAAATAACTTAAGTCTAGTTAATATTCCTATTGCTTTCCCCCTCTCTGTTTCAATTGGAAGATTTTTACTAGTGTAGGAACATCCTTGGAGCGTATACACAGAGTATACCAAACATTAGGAACACCTTCCTAATATTGAGTTGCACCACAACCCCTTTTGCCCTCAGAACAGCCTCTATAGAGTATGAGTCATAATACCCATAAAACCTAGCGGTCAAACAGGGAATGGTTCCAATCGTTTTTCCATTTCCCTGTTTGACCGCTAGGTTTTATGGGTATTATGACACCTCCACTGTGTGGCTTTATTCGTTGGGGAATGGAGTCGAAAGCGTTCCGGTTTACCTGGCACCTACTACCATACGCCGTTAAAAGGCACTTTAAATCTTTTGTCTTGCTCTTTCACCCTCTGAATGGCACACAATCCGTGTCTTGATTGTCTCAAGGCTTAAAAACCCTTCTTTAACCCGTCTCCTCCCCTTCATCTACACTGATTTGAAGTGGATTTAGCAAGTGACATCAATAAGGGATCACCTTGTCAGTCTGTCATGTTCTTAATGTTTTGTATACTCAGTGTATACATATTTCAATGCCAAATATGATAAAGATTAATACATATATTTGTGGGAATTAACATGCAAATGCATGTACAGAACTTAATTTGACCTATATTGTCACAGCAAAATAATCCTGCAGCAACAGGATTTGAAAGTTTAGTTCATAATGCTGCTTGATCGGTGGATAGGCTACTAGTTGGCCAAAATGCGACTACATAAAAAGTGCTAAACTATTAATATAACCATGTTGTTTTTCTGCTCATCTGCATTTCCTGTGGTGCAGGAAAATTCTCAGCTACAAAAGAGTGATCAAATTAAGATCCTACATCTGTTAGGTTCACTATTCTCAGCATTGCCCTACAGAGTAACCCTATACCACTGCTCCCCCCTCTCTTTTTTAGACTGCCCTCAAAATGTCTACCACTTTTCCACTAGTTGTCTGCAGTTAAACCCTCCTAAAGTTTGAAGAGCAAGTGAGGAGAGAAATCTTGTCCAACAGCGGAGAAGGCGCCAGCCAGCAGGTTTACTACCTGACAGGGCCATTACAAGAGTCCTAATCCTTTCTGATTAAAGGAAGTCCTCCTCTGCGTGGCTCTAAAGGGCCCAGCCAGCTCTGTTTTGACAAGTGTTACTACATCGCCCAAGGGTGTGATCACCTTGGCTGCCCGGGGACGACATGGCGAGGACACAGTTGCATGTTTAACTGCCACGCGATGTGACAACTGCCAACGCTGCCACATTGAGGGAGGAGGGAAAAGATGGGGAGGGGGAGGCAAAGAGGGAGGGGTCAGAGGATTCCAGGCCAGTGCTGTTTGTTAGCCGTAATCTCGATGCCTTGAGCTCTAGTACATATAAATAGACCTTCACATCTTAATGTTTGCCTTATTCTGAGAGATCATGTAGCTACTTCAAACAATCTTTAAAACCATCATGTGTTCTCGTGACACAATTTGGTATTATTAAGCCATTATATGTGGATAAAGTGTAAGTCCACAGGACAGAGTTAGACTGGATTAATTCAAATCTCCATCTAAATGTTTATTTTTTTATACATTTTTTTACAGGGACAAGACCAAGTCAATTCAAAACCATGTCCTCAGCTAGGTCACCTCATCTATCACATCCAGACAGTCCACCTCATACATTCCACTTTGACTTTAGGAAAATAGAACATTTCATCACCGTTATGAAAACCTTGATATTCTCCTTGCTCGTTAAGGAAGGGTCTATGAATGTCTCAACTCGAAATAAGTGTGTTTTAGTGGTGGCGTTGTTTTCAGGCAGCTGGTAAGGATCGGAGGATAAGATGGACATCAGTAGTATTATTCAGATGTGTCGAGTATTCCACAGGCAGCCTCAGTTTACTGTCCTTTGTGTGAGGCAAGGCATTCCTAATCAACTCCTTTATGCTGCGCTACCATGGGCGGGAGAGGGTGGAGGTGGGAGTGTGCATAAGTGTGTGTGTGTGTGTGCGCGCAAAGCAATTACGGTCTCGTCTTGAGTGGTTACGTATGGCTGCTTGGTCGAGTGTGATGTATGTTTGCTTACACAGTAACCTCGCCAAACTGACAGGCTTTGCGGGTCTTCAGCGGCGCAAACACGTGTAAGCGAATGCAAGGGCAACCCTGCATCCATTAAGCCATCAGCTCCCACTGTCGGGGAAGCATGCACCTCACGTTCACCCTTCGCATTCAACCTTCAAGCAACCGGTCTGCCACTTTGGAAGCTGTGGCGTATGACCTTTATCATGACAAACAGGCGGGGAGGGAGATGTGAACGGAATGGCAGCTGGACTGAGGGACGTCACCCTGTATACCCCACACCTCTCCCACCCTCTCTCTTTATACCTCAGTCTATCTCTGTTCAACCCTCCGTCTCTCCCTTTCTCAACTCTATTCCTTTCTGCATATGTCTATATCGTTAAGGCTTGGGCGGTATACCGTATACCAGGGTATTTGGAAATGGCCACGGGATGGTTTTTCAGTACCATTTGAAACTATTTCTTTGAAGCTTATAGTTCCCCAGAACAATTGAGCCAGTCAGGTGTACATAGTACAAAGGGTAAAGGCTGGAGTAGGTGAGCGCAGCTGTGTATTGACAAGTGAACGTTTTTTACTTCAGTAGAGTGATCAGGGATATGAAACTATAGTTTTCCTGTTTGGTTGGCACACAAGTAAACAAGTTATTTGCAAGAAACTAAGCATATTTCTAATGTTTAATGCTATACCAAGAAAAGTACCAGAGAAATTAGCTACACATCAGTCAGAGCGCTGTTGGCTGATATAATGCCCGTTTGTGAATTCTCAAGAGTGAAAGATTAAGAATTCTGCGTTTACGCGACCCTTAAGTTTAACTTCCCTTATGAAAAAATATTGCAGTCAGAGGGCAGTATAACCAAGGTACAATGCAGTATAACTGCAGTTAAAGTGCAGTCTAACTGCAGTATGCTGCAAATACTGCTTAACAAAAACAGTTTTTACCAGAGTACTGTAATTACTGCCTTCAAAATACCACAGTCGACTGCAGTTACTGTAGTTTAAAAACATATATTTTTGGTTGCTAGTTATTTCATTAAATTAATAAGGTGACAGGTCATCATATTGTCTTAGCTTTCTGCCATGTTTGAGAAGTCAACGCCCTTTGGATGAGTTATCTGTACAGCTGCCACTGCTATCTTTTGATTTCCTTGCATTTTTGTCCTCCAATCTCGGCCTGTCTGCTCCTCCCCGTCTGCTCTTCTCCGAGCAGAGCAGGCAAGCATGCATCAAAACGTTTTTTAAAACAATTATTTAACCTTTATTTAACTAGGCAAGTCAGTTCAGAACAAATTCTTATTTACAATGACGGCCTTTAACACAATGTGACTGGCAGATGGGTGTTGTATATGGAGGATGAGGGCTGCAGTAGATATCTCAGATAGGGGGGAGTGAGGCCTAAGAGGGTTTTATAAATAAGCATCAACCAGTGGGTCTTGCGACGGGTATACAGAGATGACCAGTTTACAGAGGAGTATAGAGTGCAGGGATTTGTCCTATAAGGAGGATTGGTGGCAAATCTGATGGCCGAATGGTAAAGAACATCTAGCCGCTCAAGAGCGTATCAGTATAAATTACATCTCCGTAATCTAGCATGGGTAGGATGGTAATCTAAATCAGGCTTAGTTTGGCAGCTGGGGTGAAAGAGGAGCGATTACGATAGAGGAAACCCAAGTCTAGATTTGCGCAATGTCTCTCGTTCACATCCGCTTGTAAATGTCCAAACTCACCAAATTACATTTGGTAGCTCCTACATATGAGCTGGATTGCCTGTCTTTGCAATTTGATTATTTTCGTTTGCGCTTGTAAGCATATTTCGCTAGCAGCCTCCATTGAAATTCGCTATTACGTGTGCTACTTTTGTTAGAAGATGCCCAATGGTTGTTTTAAGCAGGTAATACCGTACATTCCGGAATGAGAGAAGGACTGTCTGACAATATGAAAATCTGGAATCCGCCCAACCCTAATATCTTTCCCTTTTCACCCGTCTCCGTTTCTCATAATCTCTCCCACCCCTCCTCCCCCCACTCTCTCGCTCTCTGTAGTTGGGTATACCATGAATGATCTGATATTCGAGTGGTTGGCCGAGAACCCGGTGCAGGTTGCTGATGATCTGACGCTCCCACAGTTCGTGCTGAAAAATGAGCAGGATCTGGGCTACTGCACCAAGCACTACAACACAGGTGGGACCTTGGTGAAACTTCACTCCCATTGTTCTCCTGATAGAAACAGAAATGGCAGTATAGAGCTTTGGGGAAACATATATGGCAGTATAGAGCTTTGGGGAAACAGAAATGGCAGTATTGATTGAATCCAAGTTCAAGAAAAAAGTTCAGAGCTTACATGAGAAAACATATATAAGGAAATGCTCAATGGAGAAGCAGCAACTTCCTTCTCAACATGGACAAGTGGCAACTTTTATAACCTACACACTTAAACTATGTGAAATCTTCTGAATATGCCAAAAAGACCGACACAAATACTTGCCATTTCTATTGTTTCTGGTTTCAGGTAAATTCACCTGCATCGAGGTTAAGTTCCACCTGGAGAGACAGATGGGCTATTACCTGATCCAGATGTACATCCCTAGCCTCCTCATTGTCATCCTGTCCTGGGTCTCCTTCTGGATCAACATGGATGCTGCCCCGGCTAGAGTGGGTCTGGGCATCACCACCGTGCTCACGATGACCACCCAGAGCTCCGGGTCCCGGGCCTCTCTACCCAAGGTGAGCAGAGGGTCTACCAACATCAGGGATGTAGTGTTTAAAAGTACGGCAAGTAAGCAGGATGATGGACGGCGAGTATAGTAAGTGCTAGCAGTGCTAAGGCGTATAAGTAGTAAGTGCTAGCAGTGCTAAGGCGTATAAGTAGTAAGTGCTAGCAGTGCTTAGGCGTATAAGTTCTCTTCCAATGCTGATTGGCTATTTCATATGTCACTTTAGTAGGCTGGCTCAAAGTAGACCATGACAATTTTCGAAGTATGAAGATAAGCTTGATCTGATGTTATACCGGGTTATCATCACCTGCAAGATCAACAGAACGCAATGTAATGGTCCAGTTCATAACTAATACGTCCAGCATCTGCAATGCTTGCCATGACACACATGTGGACGTACCTTAACTGGATAAGTAGCTGCTGCCTCATGCTAGGCCTCTAGGTTCGTTAGACTGGATAAGCAAATATCACAATAGCATGTCTAGACAGGTAGCTTGCAAATTTGAGTTTTACCTGTTTTGACCTTGGCGTGTTCATGAATAGAGCAGAGTTGACTTTCCCTGGGTCTTACTCTGACCTCTCATTGATGATGTGTCTGCCTGTATCTTATTGACTCCAATTGGAATTCTGAGCCATTCTGATGACATGGCTCCATAGTCTGCCTGGTAGAGGGATGGGCTAAAAGTCCTTGCACCACACCCCTGTCATTATGCGCACCAACACCTCCATTGATTGGCTATTGATGACCCGGCGATCTTGTGTACCCCTTCCCCGAGTCTCCAGGTGTCCTACGTGAAGGCCATTGACATCTGGATGGCCGTGTGCTTGCTGTTCGTTTTCGCCGCACTGCTCGAGTACGCAGCAGTCAACTTTGTATCGCGGCAACACAAGGAGTTCATCAGACTGAGGAAGAAGCAGCGGCGGCAGAGAATAGTGAGTGTAAACCAACACACACACACCTACTTGTCATCTCCTATCACACTGACTCACGCCCCATGTTATTGTGCACCGCTGTATATTCAGAGACTGACAACGGCAACACGCTATAGCTGGCCGTCACATTACTTGAGAAAGATCAGCTCGTTTCAGGCTCAGCTCGTTTCCATGGTGAGCACTGACCTGCACGGCTCCCCCCGGCACACTATTCCCTGCTGGTTTAACAGGCTGTTCTCCAGCCTCACATCACTGGAACTCTGAGAAAGTAATACAGGGGGTTTTAAAGGCCGAACAAGAGCTTAGGAGTTAAATTGCTGATCTGAAGTATTACTATCCAGCCAAACAACCAATTCACCATGTACCCACTTGTAGAGAGTGGAGAGCGGTACTGAGAGCATATGATCAAATGGGAGACCCTTTAGCGAAACAGAAATCAATCTCAAGATCAGAGACAACAGAGTCCAAAAAAAACCCATTAAACTGTGCTCCAAAAATGGCTGGGCTGCTTTCCCAGACTTGTAGTAAAGCTTCCACTGTCTAGGGCATACAAATCCCACAGATTTAGTGGACCGGCTGCTAGACCCAAATCAATAACAGGAGAGAAAATAATTGTCCATGAGAGCAAGAAGTAACTCCTCCCATAGCCGCGGGAAGATTTTTTTCCCACGCTACAGACGTCTATATCAGGCCGCTAACACAGGACTAGTAAAGGGCCAGTACACTACTTTTGTTAGAAAATTGTTTTGTCATTCAGATTTTTCAGGGGCAGCACCCCTACTTCCTGCAGCTATGACTCCTCCTCTCCACATCAGTTGGCCAATTACTCCCATCTGAATTATCCATAGGGTGGTATTGACGCAAGGCCTTGGGCTGATGAAGCACACCTAGCTACCGCCACTGACTGACCAGGGTTAATCAATAGCTACTGTACCTCCATGGTTTTCAGCTTGGCTTTGAAAAACCGGAGAGAGAAGTCAGACCCTGAGCCCCGAGCACCCATGTACCTCTACTGTATACACTACAGCTTACATCATACAGGAAATAAAATGTGTGTTATATTGTAGGGTTTTTGCAGAGCCAACAATTGTTGGGTGTTTGCAGAACAATTGTAGGGTGTTTGCAGAACAATTGTAGGGTGTTTTCAGAACAACTGTAGGGTGTTTGCAGAGCCAACAATTGTAGGGTATTTGCAGAGCCAACAATTGTAGGGTGTTTGCAGAGCCAACAATTGTAGGGTGTTTGCAGAGCCAACAATTGTAGGGTTTTGCAGAGCCAACAATTGTAGGGTGTTTGCAGAACAACTGTTGGGTGTTCACGGAGCCAACAATTGTAGGGTGTTTGCAGAGCCTACTCTAGTTCCTTAAGGAGCCACAGTTGTTCCCTTGATAACAGCTATGGATGATGTTTCGTATTTTCACCGTTTTCCTTGAGCACTTCTGACTTAAAGGCTAAATAGCTTAGCTTGTTTTCCGTTTAGTCCCGCACCACCATGTTTGATGCATTTTATGTCCACATCTTTTAATCACTCGTTTTGGCTCAAAGCTAGTGCTTTAGCTGAATTTGGAATGAAGCAGAGAACATTTCCTGCACTCAGCAAAAAGCAGATTAGCATTTCTGAGGAATAAAAATTTTGGAGGAACTAAGCAAATCTTTCTCTCGGGACCCTTATAATATAATCAAAGCTGAGCAAATAAGTACACAATCCAATGTGCAACTGGTTTCTGACTGGTATTAAAGAGAGAATAGCATATTTTATGACTGGTATTAAAGAGAGAATAGCATGGTTTATGACTGGTATTAAAAGAGAGAATAGCATGGTTTATGACTGGAATTAAAGAAGAGAATAGCATGGTTTATGACTGGTATTAAAGAGAGAATAGCATGGTTTATGACTGGTATTAAAGAGAGAATAGCATGGTTTATGACTGGTATTAAAGAGAGAATAGCATGATTTATGACTGGTATTAAAGAGAGAATAGCATGATTTATGACTGGTATTAAAGAGAGAATAGCATGATTTATGACTGGTATTAAAGAGAGAATAGCATGATTTATGACCAGTATTAAAAGAGAGAATAGCATGGTTTCAAATGGCATTATTCCAATCTGTGTACTTGCTCCTTTCCCTACGGAGGCCATAGCCTTGGCCAATCAACCGGGGAGTGTAGAGTCATTGAGGAAAGTGAATGACCTACCTTGCAACAACACTACCAATACCAGCTACCACGGGAACCTGAATCAGCACTGCAGCGCCTATGCCAGGGTAAAACCGACTCCGTGTCACTTCTGACTTCCGCCACTTCTGATCCCCAAACCGAATGTGTTCTCCCCCACCATGTGTCGCCCTGAAACAAGCCACTTCTCACTCTCCTTCCCCTGGTTTGCCTCCTGTCCTTCACTCTGTCCTAATTCTAAATGTTGATTGGAAGTCCGATGTCTTTCTATGTCTGCGGCTCCGGGTGCCTTCAGAAAGTATTCATACCCCTTGAAATATACTTACCTGTTTGATTTCAAAGTGGTTACAACTACTTGCTGCTCTGCTTTGGCTCTGCCCCCCCAAGCCAAAGTCGATAATGTAAAACGATGGTGGGTGTGAATTTCTAGCAGTCGGGTAAAAGGAAAGTCAACAGAAGTGCAACACAAACCTTTCCACGTTCACTCTGTAGCAGGGCTGGTCCATCTTTAGGATTCAACACGGGCGCAGCCCATAGGCATGCAAATGTTATGATTTTAGCACAGAATGATCACCATTTGGCTAATTGACTGCTGTCCAATTAACCAGATGCTGGCCCAAAATGGACCGGCGTGTTAGAAATGCCCGGGCCAATTTCTGGTCCTTGTTTTCCCCTGCTCTGCAGAGTCAGGACACTGCATGGTGTTGAGAACGGCACTCCTCTCCAACAAATCACAAAGTGTGTACCGAAGCTACCTGACTGGGGCCATGAGCACGGGCCAACGAGGATGAGTACCTATTATCTTTAGTGAAACGCATCATTAGACCTCAGCACATGATGTACTGTAGTTTAGGTGGAAGCAGAAGAGACATTTAAGTGCAAGAAGAACTCCTCATCCTTTTGTTGTAAAGGTGTGATTTGTCATTGGGCGACAGATAAACGGTTAGTTTCTACCAAGTTCACTTACAGCCAAGGAACAAGTCAAATCAAATTGTATTTGTCACATGCGCCGAATACAACAGGTGTAGACCTTACAGTGAAATGCTTACTTACAAGCCCTAACCAACAATGCAGTTTTATTAAATATTTGTGTTTGGTTAAACAATAGATAAGTAAAAAATAAAAGCAGTAAAAAAACATGGCAGGCAAGTCATAGAGTGAAGCCAATGCTCATTATTGAAGAAAGGAACTTGGTGGAGCTGAAGTTGGCCTATGAATGGGAATATATTGCCAACTGCCCTTCACTAAGGGCATTTCAAGGGTCAGGGAGAGAGACACTCGGGGGGGTCAATTCACTCACTGCCTTCACACTGACTACTAATCACCCAATTTAGATCTTACATCTCCACTTTCCCCCTGCCAAATGGCATCTCTCAAGGTGTCAAAGGACTGTCAGCGTTAAGCTACGTCTATTAATATTCTCCACAAAGAGAGGGAACAGGGCGTCATACTCTGCGTGGAAAGGGTGCCATCCATCACATGGTAATGCCCATTGTGAGTTTTTTGTCGGACCCTGACTTTTCACTCAGGCACCTTGAGGTAAAAAAATGTCAGAAGTTTAGGGGAAGAAAAGTGTCCTTAGCCTACAAAGAGAAATGGAGGTAAACATTTTTAGACTGATAATTAAAATGTCCCTTTCGCTCTAATGATGCTGTTCCTCTTCTGCTACCCTCCCTCTGTGTAGAGCAACTCCGGAAAGGCAGATGATTGAACAAAGCTGATCTTAGGCCGCTGGCTTGATAAAACACCATCTCTCATAAATCATCCATCACACGAGGCAAAAGTACAACACTGTAGACTGGAAATACGTCTCCCTTAAAGTTATATTTTCAGGCATGCTTGGTGTTTTTTTTTATATGTTGTGCCCTCACCCTGTATCCCTTTTGCTACGTTACACCCCAAACGCCTGTGTCTGATAATTATCCACTGGGAAGAAATATGAACGAATGCCAGTTGACAGTGAGAAGCCAATCTGTGTTTTCCTTTTGCTTCCCCAGGAAGAGGAACTGGCGAGAGATATTCGTGGGTTTTACTTCCGCGGCTACGGACTGGGTCACTGCCTACAGACCAAGGATGGAACAACTGTGGAGGGGGCAACAGTCTTCACCCCGCCGCCCCCGCCGGTGTCCACTGTCTATGATGGCGAAGCGGTCCGCAAGCGCTTCGTGGACCGGGCCAAGCGCATCGACACGATATCCAGGGCTGTCTTCCCTCTGAGTTTCCTCTTCTTCAACATTTTCTACTGGATCACCTACAAAGTGCTGCGACATGAAGACATCCACGCAAACTTGTAATACGCTCTCTGCTCTAATCCCCACAACTTCCTAATTGTTTCATGCTACTTTTCAGTTTTTCTTCCTTCAACCAAAACTGCCTGCCAGATATACATTTAAAAAGGAGGATTAAGTGTTTCAGAGGCATATGCTTCGTAGCCATTGACGCTAAAAAACTCTGTGCTCGGGTAGGTCTTCAGGATCTCCGAGAGAGATCATGTGAGCAGAGAACAAAGTAAAGATATGGATTCAAAATGGTGTTAGATTGCTATTTGTTACTGCGTTCTCTCTTATTTTACTCATCTTGTTTTGACTGGATTACAACAGATGCTACAGACGCTAGAGACACAACAATGCTAGTCTTTGAACTTCTGCCTGATCTCTGAAGTCGTGGTCTTTGCCTTTAGCCATATTCCAAAGTGGATATTGATTGTGGCTGGATGGATAATGCTGACTTGAAATTTACCACTCAATGCATCTTTAAATGAATGTTTTTAAAATAAAAAAATAAAAAAGGCTTTTTTACAACTTTAGATTGCCAAACAAATGAGGGAGGGTTTGGGGTCTTTGATATTCTGGATATTTAATGGGGTGGTGATATGTTGTTTTAACTACAAGAGATTATATATATGTGTATCACACACACAAATGTATAAACTGTAGATAAAGAGTTCATCGATTGCACACATCACAAATGTGTATTTCCTTTTGTCTAACATTTGAATAAATGGGATATTCTGCCAGGAAATCGCAATTGCTCCTCTGTCGCTAAATCTATTGTTGGTGGAAGATTGAAATTGCTCACATTACAGAAGTGCAGAGCCGTAATACACAGAAGATTCAAGTCTGACTTTCAAAACGCATAGTTAGGAAATTCCAACTGATTTACAGCATCACAGACAATTGCTTTCTGTTATAGTCTTCCATTAGTTTCCATTATAAACTGGGTGGTACGAGCCTTGAATGCTGATTTTGCTTAAAGTATATCAGACAAAACCACGGGTATGACAAAAAACTACTTTTTACTGTTCTAATTACGTTGGTAACCAGTTTATAATAGCAATAAGGCACCTCGGGGGGTTGTGGTATATGGGCAATATACCACGGCTAAGGGCTGTAATCCTAAGAACCGTGGAATATTGGTCCTATACTACACCCCCTCAGGCAGTATTACTTAATAAGAATACACTAACGGTGGGCCAAATTCCATTAAGCAAGTGTAAAATAGAAAAGTGTCACCACTATTTCATGAAATGTTACAACTTTTCCTCCCAGCAAATAGAATATCAGTGAACAGCTCACATCAACAGTTTTGAAGGCATTAATTGTCACTAGCAGAAACATGCATCACCCCTATACTTCTCTCTATTAGAAGCATCACTGACAGAATCCTCGAGTGAAACGTATGAAAGCTGCCGTTCATTTTCCTGTCCCCAGTGTGGCTATGGAGACGTGGAAAGAAAGCGGACATTATAGGAAATCCGAGGGTGTTTTATAAACTAATGAGTTTGAAAAGGACTCGCCGTTCACTGTAAATGACAATGAATTCAGACCAGCAGCTTCAGCTTACTGTCCTAATCAACTCCTCCTGTATGCTATCCCATGGGCGGGAGAGGGATGTGTGTGTGGGTGGGTAGGGGTTTGTGTGTATGTGGGGGTGTATGGTTAAGGTAGGAGGTTGTGGACACTTGATGAATCGATGCATACGGACAGACCTATTATCGAAAACCAGTACGTAAACCAATCAGACTGAAAGGTAGTGGGAGCTCCTCTCTCTACCTGGGGGATAGTTGCATACAATCTCTATACAATCAGATTTTGAAGGGGCTATTTTTCCCCTCTGATGGAGATTGTCATTATGGTTCTGAAATTGCCCACTGCAGAGTTCATTCAAGGTGGTGTTGAAGGCCCGTCATAAAACACTGTCCTTACTATGACAAGTTACGGACGAGAGCTCGAATCCCCGTTGCCTTAAATCAAGTTTGATGACGACCCCATTTTCCAGACATGAACATGTGAAAAGAAACATCAGAAACAGGAAGGCGAGGCACATCGCCTCAGAGAGTTGAAGGATTTCTGGACACAATATAGTGGGTTGATACATTTGCTGAAGCCCTGCATACTTGCCTCTGACAGTTTAAGTTGATTTTTCAAAAGGAAATCTGAGGGCAATAGGCAAATGTCAAAAAGGTTGGCTATTGTAAGTGAGGGTCTGTCTGTCGCTCGGTTTCCTCACAGCGATCACAACCCAAGGGGAGACACTGAAACAGAAAACGTTCCAGCTCCAAAATGGAGACTGCTATACTTTACTTTAACAACCCTTACAGCAACAATGTATCAATTTATTTGAATTATGGCTCTGTATAACATGAGAAGGTATTGTCTCATTTTGTGTCAGTTTAAGAGGCTTTTCAAAATCTGCAATTCATGACTGACACACAAAATAGGCCCTGTGCTTTCTGGCGCATCACTCCCACTACGCTCCTCCTGCTCCCACTATGCTCCTACCTGCTTCATCCCCACCTTCTGAAGGGAACATTTATCCTCAGGGTCTGTTTACGCAGGGAAATGGTGGAAGATTGAGGGGCGGAGGGCTCTAATGGATTCCAATAAAGTGGAATCTCGCGGATGCCTCTGTAAGACGGCTCCGCGGACCTTCCTCTTGATAAGCGACCGGGATTCATAAGCTAACTGTCATTACGCACTTAATCCCCGGGAACGTGAGGACTTTTACAAACGCCACTCTCGCTCTCTTGCACTCACTGTGAGAGTAGCATGATTGATCTTGGCGAGGTGGCCCCCAGGTTTTCTCCTGATGGGCATCATAGGTAAAGGCAGAGCCACAGAGCCCACTAACGGTCTAATCAATAACTTAATTTTCCATTGGAACGAGGGCTTCAAATTAGAATATTAAATATTTATTCACTCGCCCGACCGTAAAAGCCGCTTGACGATGCCGCGTCGTTCCCAACAGGTGACATCAGTCGCCACGTCCTCTTGAGTTGAATGTCAATGGGAGCCAGGGGTAAAAACTGATGTGTGAGCCACCACGGAGCATCCTGGGACTGTTGTAATCAATACTGTTACTGTTGTCCTTTTGAATGAATGCCTTTTCTGTCTTTCAGTACCATTTCTCACACACAAGCACAGAAACACATGAATATGATAATAATTGATTCCATTTGTAAAGCACTTTTCTCAAAGTGCATAAAATAACATAAAAACCAAATAGAATGGTTGTTGACACAATTAGACAGGGGAACTGACACAAAGAACCCAGCTGACGCTACAAGGGACAAGGACACCAAGGAACCCAGCTGACGCTACAAGGGACAAGGAGACCAAGGAACACAGCTATCAACAGCAAATATGCACTTATCGAACCACTACCTTCCTCTGACTCGCACACTAAAAAATATGATAAAAGAGTGTTTGTACAGATAGAATTGCTCCAAGCAGGGTTTTTAATGCAGACCTTGAAAATGTCACCAGGCACTTCAAATATAGATATCTGTGCATGGTGAATATACCTTTCGTATGTAGTCACTTCAAAAGCTCCCTTTACGTAGGGGCCAGGAGAGAGGAGTGATCATATTTAGCCACTCCTCTTCCTTTAGAATTCCCCTGACAACCTTATGAAGGCTCATGTCAAGATCTGTCTCCCCCACAACGTCACATCTCCATTAAACAGAATACTCTGGACTCTCCTACAGGAAAACCACAGAATATTCTGTGCAGAGAAACAGAGCAAACTCACAACCCTCTGTACACCAACACAACTAAAAAAGCACCATCAATACCACTGACCCAGAAAAAGCAAGGTGCACCACAACTAACCAGCTAGCGATTCTACATCAGCTGTAATCACATAAAAGGAGACATACAATTTCTAATTTCTGCCAGTAAGTCTTAAGTCCACCGGGAGCAACAGCAGAGATGCCACAACACACAACCATTACAGAGGCAGAAACTCAAGTTCGAGACTTTGTGTACTGCAGGGCAGAAACTCGAGACTCTGTGTACTGCAGGGCAGAAACTCAAGGTTCTGTGTACTGAGGGTCAGAAACTCGAGACTCTGTGTACTGCAGGTCAGAAACTCAAGTTCGAGACTTTGTGTACTGCAGGTCAGAAACTCAAGTTCGAGACTTTGTGTATTGCAGGTCAGAAACTCGAGGTTCTGTGTACTGCAGGTCAGAAACTCGAGACTCTGTGTACTGCAGGGCAGAAACTCGAGACTATGTTTACTGCAGGGCAGAAACTCGAGACTCTGTGTACTGCAGGGCAGAAACTCGAGACTCTGTGTACTGCAGGGCAGAAACTCGAGACTGCGTACTGCAGGACAGAAACTCGAGACTGCGTACTGCAGGGCAGAAACTCGAGACTCTGTGTACTGCAGGGCAGAAACTCAAGGTTCTGTGTACTGAGGGTCAGAAACTCGAGACTCTGTGTACTGCAGGTCAGAAACTCAAGTTCGAGACTTTGTGTACTGCAGGTCAGAAACTCAAGTTCGAGACTTTGTGTATTGCAGGTCAGAAACTCGAGGTTCTGTGTACTGCAGGTCAGAAACTCGAGACTCTGTGTACTGCAGGGCAGAAACTCAAGACTCTGTTTACTGCAGGGCAGAAACTCGAGACTCTGTGTACTGCAGGGCAGAAACTCGAGACTGTGTACTGCAGGGCAGAAACTCGAGACTGCGTACTGCAGGACAGAAACTCGAGACTGCGTACTGCAGGGCAGAAACTCGAGACTCTGTGTACTGCAGGGCAGAAACTCAAGGTTCTGTGTACTGAGGGTCAGAAACTCGAGACTCTGTGTACTGCAGGTCAGAAACTCAAGTTCGAGACTTTGTGTACTGCAGGTCAGAAACTCAAGTTCGAGACTTTGTGTACTGCAGGTCAGAAACTCAAGGTTCTGTGTACTGCAGGTCAGAAACTCGAGACTCTGTGTACTGCAGGGCAGAAACTCGAGACTCTGTGTACTGCAGGGCAGAAACTCGAGACTCTGTGTACTGCAGGGCAGAAACTCGAGACTCTGTGTACTGCAGGGCAGAAACTCGAGACTGCGTACTGCAGGACAGAAACTCGAGACTGCGTACTGCAGGGCAGAAACTCGAGACTCTGTTTACTGCAGGGCAGAAACTCAAGACTGTGTACTGCAGGACAGAAACTCGAGACTGTGTACTGCAGGTTTCCCTCCAGGTTTTCAGTAAAGAGGGAAACATTTTCCCTGTATCCTGCAGCTCATCTGTCAATCTCAACCCCAAGGTTAGCGGCTAAAAAGCCCCCATAATTGAAGGTGCCTTGAGGTCACAGCTGAGACAATATTTTTGGGGGGAGAGTCCTCCCAGTGGGAAGACAAGGATACAGTCTAGTGTGTGTTCCGTCCTCCCAGTGGGAAGACAAGGATACAGTCTAGTCTGTGTTCCGTCCTCCCAGTGGGAAGACAAGGATACAGTCCAGTGTGTGATCAGTCCTCCGAGTGGGAAGACGAGGATACAGTCCAGTGTGTGATCAGTCCTCCGAGTGGGAAGACAAGGATTCAGCCCATGGTGTGATCAGTCCTCCGAGTGGGAAGAAAATCAATTTTTAAAAAGTATAAGTGCTCACTGTTCTGCACACTTAGCTATAGTAGCCTACATAGAAAATCCATACGGTTTCGTTTTCACTAATCCTCCTCACTGCTTCTGCATTTCTTTAATTCAGTAATCTGAAAGAAATTCATTTTCAGCCTATATGCTTCAAGGTTTATTTGGAATGATTACGGGCATGTGTTCCCACTACCATTCTCCTCTTTGTGTGAGAACATGACAGAAAGAGAATTAGTACTTTGGCAAATCCTTCAATGTGGTGGAAAATAATCACCGAAATGACTGCCAAGCCTCCTACCCAAATCTCTTCACTTGCATGATTATAGTCAGGGAGAGCAGCCTGGTCTCATAGACTAGACGTAACATAGTAAAGTAAATCCGTGACACAAAAATGTGTATGTTTGGTGTGGTTACATAGGACAGATGGTTACTGAAGCAAAAACAAAAGTAGGATGAGTGGGCGTATAACATGAACATCTAGCAACCCAAAGGTTGCGAGTTCGAATCTCATCACGGACAACTTGAGCATTTTTGCCAATTAACAACTACTTTTCAACTACTTACTACTTTTTAGCTGCTTTGAAACTACTTAGCAGGTTAGCTAACCTTTCCCCTAACCATAACTTTAACCCTTTAACTTAACTCCTAAATGTACTTAGCCCTAACCCCTAACCCTAACCCCTATCCTAGCTAATGTTAGGCACCTAGCTAGAATTCGTAACATATCATACGTTTGCAAATTCGCAACATATAGTATGTTTTGCAAATTCATAGCATATTGTACATTTCACAAATTTGTTAGATAAAGTAGGTTTTGAAAATACATACAACATATAATACGAATTGTAATTTGTAACATATCATAAGAAATGGATGATGGACATCCACAAATGTATACATACTATATGAAACATAACATACAATACTAAATGGTGTGTCTCGGATTTCAGTTTTCAGTTTAATTTAAATAACGGTTGGAGAGTACAGTGGCAAGAAAAAGTATGTGAACCCTTTGGAATTACCTGGATTTCTGCATATATTTCTCATAAATTTGATCTGATATTCATCATCTTTATCTTTTAGATGAATGTATGTTTCTTGTCTATATTGAATACATAATTTAAACATTCACAGTGTACGTTGAAAAAAGTATGTGAACACCTAGGCTAATGACTTCTCTAAAAGCTAATTGGAGTCAGGAGTCAGCTAATCTGGAGTCCAATCAATGAGATGAGATTGGATATGTTGGTTAGAGCTGCACTGCCCTATAAAAAACACTCACAACATTTTTTGAGTTTGCTATTCATATGATGCAGTGCCTTATGTGAACCATGTCTCAAACAAAAGAGATCTCAGAAGACCTAAGATTAAGAATTGTTGACTTGCATAAAGCTGGAAAGGGTTACAAAAGTCCCTCTAAAAGCCTTGATGTTCATTTGTCCATGATAAGAAAAAAATTCTATAAATTGAGAAAGTTCAGCACAGTTGCTACTCTCCCTAGGAGTGGCCGTCCTGCAAAGATGACTGCAAGAGCACTGCACATAATGCTCATTGAGGTTAAGAAGAACCCTAGAGTGTCAGCTAAAGACTTACAACAATCTCTGGATAATGCTAACATCTCTGTTGACGAGTCTACAATATGTTAAACACTAAACAAGAATGGTGTTCATGGGTGGACACCACGGAAGAAGCCACTGCTGTCCAAAAAAAACATTGCTGCACGTCTGAAGTTCGCAAAAGAGCACCTGGATGTTCCACAGCGCTACTGGCAAAATATGCTGTGGACAGTTATCCTAAAGTTGAGTTGTTTGGAAGGAACACACAACACTATGTGTGGAGAAAAAAAGGCAAAGCACACCAACATCAAAACCTCATCCCAACTGTAATGTACGGTGGAGGGAGCATCATGATTTAGGCTGCTTTGCTGCCTCAGGGCCTAGACAGCTTAATATCCTCGACAGAAAAATGAATTCCCAAGTTTATCAAGACATTTTGAAGGAGAATGTAAGGCTATCTGTCCGCCAATTGAAGCTCAACAGAAGTTGGGTGATGCAACAGGACAACGACCCAAAACATAGAAGTAAATCAACAACAGAATGGCTTCAACAATAGAAAATGTGCCTTCTGGAGTGGCCCAGTCAGAGTCCTGACCTGATTGAGATGCTGTGGCATGACCTCAAGAAAGCGGTTCACACCAGACATCCCAAGAATATTGCTGAACAGTTTTGTAAAGAGGAATGGTCCAAAATTCCTCCTGACCGTTGTACAGGTCTAATCCGTAACTACAGAAAATGTTTGGTTGACGGTTATTGCTGCCAAAGGAAGGTCAACCAGTTATTAAATCCAATCCACATACCCTGCACTGTGAATGTTTACACGGTGTGTTCAAGAGACATGAAAATGTATAATTGTTTGTGTGTTATTAGTTTAAGCAGACTGTGTTTGTCTATTGTTGTGACTTAGATGAAGATCAGATCAAATTGTATGACCAATTTATGCAGAAATCCAGGTAATTCCAAAGGGTTCACATACCTTTTCTTGCCACTGTAGGTGTAGTTGTAGATCATGGTACGGACAACAAGACCCACATAATATAAAAACTCACAAAACAAAGCAGAAACTGTGATTCTATGTAGAAAACACATCTAGCATGTTGTGTAAATTCACAATATTATCAAGAACTAAACTGGACCATACTAAACAAATCCTTGGCCAATTTATTTCACAGGTGGGCGATTCCATGCCAGCATAGGCGAGAAATATTGTTAGCATCTTAGATTGTTCTGGCAGTTCTCACATAGAAACTTTATTGGGAGGAAGGATGTTTGGCATGCTTTTTACATTTGTATCACAAACCATTTTTGAGAAGATAATGATGAAAGTGACCATTTTAGATACTTTTTAGACCTATGCATGCCTGCTGTAAGACCTTATGATCCATGACAATCGGTGAACAATCTGAGATACCAAAAATATTTTACGCCTATGCTGGTGTGGAATTGCCCAGGTCTCAAAGTACAAGGGCAGCAATATCAGGACTTCTTCATCTCACCTCAATTAGATTCACAGCAGATCTCTCCAAACTTCTCTCCCATGGTTCTGAAAAGAGCAGAAGCGGAACAAACTGCTACAATATTAAAAGAGAGAGAGAACATCTCTTTTGTAATAACAAATCTCTGGAGGGCTTAGTCCACGCTGACCAGTGCAGACGCGGAATGGATCGTCACTCCTCCTTCCCTCCATCCCCTCCTCCTTCCCTCCACCTCCTCTCCTGTCGGTTAATTCCCTCTCTCCTTTGTCTCTCCATCTGTCCAGGCGCTATATTATTAACTGAGCTGATTTCAGTAGCCTGCAGGTAGGATGCAAGACCTGGGGACTTTGAAAGGAGGGAAATTGATAGGCAGGTACAGTGCATATGCTGCTGCCTCTGCCTGACTGTCTCTCTACAGTTTGTCCAACTCAGCTCTCATCCACCTCCACTCTTAGATCTAACCCCTATCTCCAAGGGGATTTCTTCTCCTCCCCCAGTTTTTTTTCGGCCCATCAGACATCGCTCACACTGGTGTAAATGCCCAGGAGAACGGGCGAGTGAGACAGCCCCGCGCCGGTTTCCACCGCGCTCTGACACTGATTCAATGCTGTAGGTTTGGCCGGGAGAGAAGCGAGCGAACGGGAAATAATAATTTTTCTCCCTGAGAGAGATGTGTGCGTGTGTGCGTGTGTGCGGGGTTAAGGTAACACAGCTAAACGCTTCCTTGCCTTGAGGAAAGCCACCCACACCCCTTCCTCTTGCTCCCCTGTCAATACCACATCACTGAGTGATGACCATTACAGTGTCTGTCTGTCTGTCTGTCTGTCTCACCATTCCAAATGTCTGTCACTCAGAATGGTGGGTACATGTCTGATATACTATATATGTCTGAGATATATGAGACATACCCATCAGAGTTTGTCAGACTTGACAGGGACATCTTTTATAATTTGGCAGTTGGGCTCTCTTAAAATGTCACACAGTGCGTGCCTTTTAACTTTACAAGACACTGTCTTAAGAAATACTGTATAAAAGCCATAGAGTAGACAGATAAATGTAGTCTTCAAACCCCTAATCCATCAAGGACAGTATCTTCAATCTCTTATCAGTGAAAGCTATGACTGTTTGACTATCTGATTCCTCAGGCTTCTCTCAGACGGCCAAATGCTTTGGTATATGCTCAGAGCCTTTCAAAAGAAGTTGCCTTGCATTAAAAAGTATAAGCATCTTTCAAGGAATTCCTGTACAGTTGGAAAACAAAAAGGGTACTCTTCACTCTAAACCACCCAGACAGCCTTCTTGTGTTTATATACCCACTGTACACCTCCCACTCAGTGAATGAGGACCGTCACATGTTCTCTGTGAATAAAAGAGCCTGGCTGAGCAGGTAGCCAGGAGACGTCTCTGTGGGAACAGGGACGTATTCGATAGGGCACGCATCAGAACACGTTCTAAAACGTTTTGTAACAGAAGTGTTTGTTATTGGACAAGTCCAGGTAAGTCCCTGCCTGTTTCAGTCAGTTTTCTTCTGTTTGGTGCATAATGAACACGGCCCAGGTGTCATCCCTGTGGCCTGGACCTCTACCAGAGGTAAATTCCTCCATGCTAATTAGCGAGGGGGTGGGGTGGGGATGTTAAAGTCCCTCTGCTAAATATCATGTGGATCCCTGGGAATGCCAGACTGCATTGTAATGAGCGTCTTAAGGTTAGCCTGTCCATTCTCATCGTCCTCATGCTCGTTTCCAAGGACAGGTGACAGGCGACCAATAGGGAAGAGGATCCTCTCACACTGGGTTTAGTCTCAGGGTATTTCTTTACTATTTGCTGCATTTAATCAATACAATTAACAAATGTCACCCAAACACAGTGGAAACTACTTTGTAACACCATTTTTATTTGTTTGAGATAGGATTCTGAATAAGTTTAACTGGGAAGGCGACAAACACATGGAATTAATCTAGGTAAGATACAGTCAAATTAGTCTGACCTCACCCAAATACTGTATCTAGAGAGTTTATCTTTTATTTTAGGTAAAAGAGTCAAACTTAGAGGGGTATTTGTCTTACCACTTTGTCCTGGAATTAGAAGACTACCTCCTGTCTGGGCGAGCCAAAGCCATTTCTCACTTTCTACACTGTCTGCTCTTTTCAGCAACAAAACTATAATAGGACAAAGTGTTGGAGAGGAACAAAACTCCTGGACTCCTTTTGGAGTTAATGGTTTGTTTTGATTTATTTTTCAATTTTTTATTTTTTGGAACTGCTGCTTTGTTTGTTTTTCTGTTAAAAGAAGTTTGAACAAGTTGAACCCTTCCAACTAGGAGTTGGTTGTTTTCTTTTCGAGTGTCAAACTAATTGACAAAGAGCATTTATAAGAACCTCTTTCCTTCATATACACTGCAGCTACAGTATATATACACTACATGACCAAAAGTATGTGGACACCTGCTCGTCAAACATCACATTCCAAAATCATGGGCGTTAACATGGAGTTGGTCCCCCCTTTGCTGCTATAACAGCCTCCACTCTTTTGGGAAGGCATTCCACTAGATGTTGGAACATTGCTGAGGAGATTTGCTTCCATTCAGCCACAAGAGCATTAGTTAGGTCAGGCACTGATATTGGGCGATTAGGACTGGTTCGTAATCGGTGTTCCAATTCATCCCAAAGATGGGGTGGAGGTCAGGGCTCTGTCCAGGCCAGTCAAGTTCTTCCACACCGATCTCGATAAACCATTTCTGCATGGACCTCGCTTTGTGAACAGGGGCATTTTCATGCTGAAACAGGAAAGGGCCTTCCTCAAACTGTTACCACAAAGTTGGAAGCACAGAATTGTCTAGAATGTAATTGTTTGCTGTAGCGTTACGAGCCATGAAAAACAGCCCCAGACCATTATTCTTCCTCCACCAAACTTTACAGTTGGCACTCTACATTTGGGCAGGTAGCGTTCTCCTGGCATCCGCCAAACCCAGATTCATCTGTCAGACTACCAGATGATGAAGCGTGATTCATCACTCCAAAAGCACGCTTCCAATGCTCCAGAGTCCAATGGCGGCCAGCTTTACACCACTCCAGCCGACGCTTGGCATTGCGGCTGCTTGGCCATGGAAACCCATTTCATGAAGCTCCTGACGAACAGTTATTGTGCTGACGTTGCTTCCAGAGGCAGTTTGGAACTCGGTAGTGAGTGTTGCAACCAAGGACAGACGATTTTTACATGCTACGCACTTCTGCTCTAGGCGGTCCCGTTCTGTGAGCTGATCGACGCAGCTCTAGCAGGGCAGAAATTTGAACAACTGACTTGTTGTAAAGATGGCATCCTATGACGGTGCCATGTTGAAAGTCACTGAGCTCTTCAGTAAGGCCAGTCTACTACCAATGGATGTCTATGGAGATTGCATGGCTGTGTGCTCGATTTTATACACCTGTCAGCAACGGGTGTGGCTGAAATAGCAGAATCCACTAATTTGAAGGGGTGTCCACATACTTTTGTATATATAGTGTATGACTACCGAAAAGAGATTTGAGTCATTAGAGCGGACACAAGAGCTGGAAATGTAAGACGTCATCTTATTGTTTAACATTATGGGGAAATGTGCTCTATAAATTAATTATGATTATTATTATTATTAACATTTTAACGTACATTTTCTCTATCAAGCCTTTGCTTCTCTTATCTGTGGTTACCAAAGTAATGATGATTGTCTAGACCAGAACAACCTCTCAGATACATGGCAACATCTTGTTGCCTTGGAAACAAGGGCCTGCTGAGAAGCTGGGAGCTAGTAATTCTGTGGGAGGAGGAGGGCAACCTAACCCATAAGGGCAGTGGGGTGAGGAGGGGGGAGGAGAAGATGCGACTGGAACATGCTGAATTGAGCTCATCTCTTTCCCACACGCACACCTCCATAGATGACCTCAACACCTTCCCACACGCACACCCCCCTGGATGACCCCAACTCCTTCCCACACACCCCTATATGACCCCAACTCCTTCCCACATGCACTCCCCCCTAGATGACCTCAACACCTTCCCACACGCACATCCCCCTGGATGACCCTATCTCCTTCCCACACGCACACCCCACCTAGATGACCCTATCTCCCCCCTAGATGACCCCATCTCCTTTCCACACACACACACCCCCCTGGATGACCCCATCTCCTTCCCACACGCACATCCCCCTGGATGACCCCATCTCCTTCCCACACGCACACCCCCCTAGATGACCCCATCTCCTTCCCACACCCCCCTAGATAACCCTATCTCCCCCCTAGATGACCCCATCTTCTTCCCACACCCCCCTAGATGACCCCAACTCCTTCCGACACGCACACCCCCCTAGATGACCCCATCTCTTTCCCACACGCTACACCCCCATAGATGGCCCCATCTCCCCCCATCTCCCCCTAGATGACCCCATCTCCCCCCTAGATGACCACATCTCCCAACATCATCATCAACAACATTTGTCTCTGCTGGGGCCTCCATCCTAAAAATCACCATCTCTCTTTATTCTCTGCATTGAAGGAGAGAAGTCTTGCTTCACCGCTCTAGGTGAAGGAGTGTTGTATGGGCGGACTGGCCCACCAATCGGTGGAGCGAGAGGCCCAGGAGGGCATGGCTCTAGAGGTGCTCCTATGCTCCATTATTTACAGTCTGCCCTCTGCGTTGAGCACTGAATGCTGCTGGTTGCCCATCCAGACCAGTCATCCCCTGCTACACACCACCACAATGTGTCAACTTAACTACTGGGCATAAAAAGTGCTGTACAATCTCACATTTGTCTGGGGCCTTGCCATTGCTCATAATGTAAATAAATATGTTGCAGATACAGAACATGGGTCATGAATGCCATTTGTCAAGCACTCAATCCTGCTCCTGAGTTGTAAAAGTTATCAGTTTTTCTCTACATCATCTATATTTTCATTTTGGATGAGCATGTGCTACAAAATGCAAGCGTGGCTGAGTTCCACTCATAAAACTCTTCTCTACATTCGAGGACGTATTATAGTACTTTAACTTAAAGTAATTTAATGATTTATGAATCAATGAATCAATCGTTGATAGGGCTTGAAGCGGCAGTGCCTTATAATGAGAAACATGGAGAAAATTGATTATCTGCTTTAGCCACAAGGCTCATTGATGGAAAAAAAACCTGTGGGCTACATATTGTCTTGTTTTCCTGTTAGTTTTCTCGCAGAGAAAGAGTCACTTACTGGTTTACTGGTGGTTGCAAATATGAAACTGGTATTGTTTTTTTAGTTTTTTAAGAGGTTTCTTACTGCTGAAAATCCCCTGAGCATGTTTGACGCTTTACACAAAACTCATAAAAGATGAAGAGGCTCTCTCACTTCGTAAAAATGGTTAGCAGTTTATTTTATTTTCCCCTATAAAGGACAGAGAAGAAATTGTGTATTACATCATCAGATCTTGTTCTGTTTTCGCAAAAAGATTTCATACTGTACAAAACAATCATATTTTATCACTCAAAGACAAGGTGTTGTAATATGGATTACGGAGGCAGTGTTCAACATAATACAGTAGCCGCATTTTGCTGACAGTAACAGAGAGACTAAATTGGAGATTGGAGGTATTTAACGAAAGACAAGAGGGAGTACCAGGGACTAGGCACTGCTTGGATCAGTTTCTCTAATAACCATTATTTTTTTAAACAGAGCATTCCTATTATAACACCTTCATGCACATGAGAAATATGTTATTTTTGACTGGGTTGAAAACTAATTTTAATAAAATGTTGTCTTTGCCATATTATTCCCACGTCGCCATGCTTGTCAGTCAAGCGCAACAAGAGGTAATAATAGGTATAACCTTCCCAAATTTCAGACCAGACAATGTCTGGATGCCACAAGATTGAAAATCTAGGTTGCATTCCTCTGCTCAGGCGTTGCATGCATCAACCAATGGTTGTGTGCCATGTCATCGACTGTTTCATCGGGCACTAGATTGCTATAACATATGTTGTTAGCTGATACCTAAAATACCTATCCAGGCGTAGTAGGATCTGGCATGTGTCAGCAACGCCTTGGCCAAATCTTTCTGATGTCAGCCATGGAGACATATTGGTTGCGTTCCCATGCTCAGATGTTGCATGCATCGTCCAATGGTTGCGTGCCATGTCATCGACAGTGTCATCGACTGACAGATTGCTATAACATATGATGTGATCAGCTGACACGTTAAATACCTATCCAGGCGTTGTAGGATCTGGCATGCATCAGCAACGCCTGGGCAGAGGAACACGCCCATTGCTTTCATGGGATCCTCTGAACATAGATTCAAGGATATTACCTCGTTTAGTTTCCATTGTGATCCCTATTGTATATGGATATACCCAGTACCATATAGCTAGGCCTATAGAAATACATTGTATATGGCTTTGGATATATTTGTTGATAATCATTTATTGTGTTCTATAGTAAATAATGTCATGGTAAAAAGAAAACAACTGATGTACTCTCTCCTTCTCCACTAGCTTATCACGTTTGCAAACCGTGTGTTGACTTACAAAGGCAATTGCAACAGACAATGCCTAATTAAAAGGGTATTTTAAACAAACTTATAGGATTGAGATCCCATGTGTTCTTTTCCAAAACCTTTGCCTTTGGCTCACCTTACAGTCCTTAGTGACCAGACGAAAATAATTTGATTTGATAACCCTATCATCTTATCAGATTTGTTTTCTCCCCAAATAGAGCCATATTGTACATTGTGTTAAGTTTGATGACAAAGGAAGTAGATAAGATATAGAAGAACCATGTTATATTTTCTATCTCAGAGCAAGGAGAATAAGAAAAGTTGCACAATACTAGGAAATCTATTTGCTGGTTAATAGTGAAACAGTGCAGTCATAATGGCAGAATAATCTCAGCGCATTTTACAGCAGTAATGGCTCAATGCAATACAGAACAAATTCATGTATATTATTTGTGGACTTATTTTAAGCCACAAACATTAAAAATCCCCAATCAAATCAAATACTGTATCATTGGAACAAACCACCATTGTTTTTTTTTATCTCAGAATGAAAAAGGTAATTTCTGTACTCTCTCACACTGATGCAGAAACCTCTGCTGTGAACCCCCCAAAAAATAAATGGCATCTTATCCTAGTAATAATATCTTGCTTTGTGCCATATGGCAAGGCTAGGTGATAGAGGCAGCGCATTCTACAGTGTGACTGCCGTCTCCTCGCTGTCCAGCAACACAATAATAATTATGTAATAAAATATCACCTGAGGATATTATTTACCTCGTCAGCGAGCACAAAGGTCCTGCTGAAGCAGCTTACACAGCGTGAAGGACCAGCGGTGTAAAGTAGCATGGCAGTAGCTGGATGACATCATCAAAGCCTCCTGGAGGGATCTACTTTTTTTTTTGTTCCCTTTTACGTTCTTTTATCTGTGAAAAGTGAAAGACAGTGTATTTATTATGAGCACACAGCCAAGGTGAAAGACAGTGTATTTATTGTGTGTAACACTGTTTACTTGTTGTTTTTTACAAAAGGAATAATCTGATCAAATGTTATATTTACTGCCAAGTAATTCATTTTGCTTAATTTGTGAAACATTAAAACAAACGGCACACAGTATAAATTGGTATCAGGTAGTTGCTAATCATTTTGAATTATTTGAAGTGAATGCCCTCTGTGCAATACCAGGTAAAAAAATACCACCTCCCTGAAATAGCCTAGGTCTTGGACTATAAAATCCAGTGTTACCGGTACCCATGAATCTACTTGTCTATTCAAGTTCTACACGGATAGACGGATGATTTGTGACTGTGCTGCACTCAGACAAACACCAGGAAGACTGTGTGCAGAGATCCTTGAGCTGCTCTCTCTCTTCACCAGCCTGCCTGCAGCCTGTTTCTGTGGGAAACATACTGCCGCTACTCTTTGCTTGGCATTTTGCCTTGGCAATAAAGCAATAATATGCAGGTCCAGCTAATTATTACAGGGGGCATGAGATCCATCAAGGCTCCTCAAAGTCAAGATTAGTCATGGCAACACTGCAGTACAGTGCTGCGAACGGTAATCATAGTCAGAGCGAAGGTCAGGCTTTGTGTACTCTCAGACTCTATAAAGGACTACAAGCTGAATCATGTATCGATTACACTATTAAAATTGATTTTTATTTTTCAAATATACTGAAAGGCCCTTCACCAAGGCTTTGTAAGTCGTCGTTGAGGTATAGTAGCTCTGCTAGATCATTATTAATAATATTGTAGATCGTAATCATAAGGAAGCCATTATTGAAAACCATTTTCATGACAGCGAACAACGTAAAATTATAATTAGGCGACATTACTCTCCCCACTGTTTGATTCACTGTCTGGGTTTGGGCTTGAGTTCTCTGGAACAGGGGAGAGGTCTCTGGAGCAGGGGAGAGGTCTCTGGAGCAGGGGAGAGGTCTCTGGAGCAGGGGAGAGGTCTCTGGAGCAGGGGAGAGGTCTCTGGGGCAGGGGAGAGGTCTCTGGAGCAGGGGAGAGGTCTCTGGAGCAGGGGAGAGTTGGGTAATGCAAGCCTTCTCTGTTAGATGGATGATATAGAAGCAAGACCCTGTTCCACACTGCAAGGTGTTAGGTTCTAAAGGAACCAAGTAAAAACTCGTTTAGTAAAGCTCAAACCAAGTTTATTCACCCAATGGGTCAGACAGCTGCGTAGACCAAGGCATGTTCCCACCAACACAAATATATATATACTCCAATTGAGGTGAACTCCTCCTTCCCTCTAAACATTACATCTTTATTGCTAGGCAGGAAGTTAAGTGATGTGGGTAATAAACTGTTCCTTCTCCCTCAATGTGACCTGACCTGACCTGACCTCGGCCCCCATTCCTCACTAATCCACAGCTATCCACCCTTATCAGTGACTGCAACCCTGTGATTGCCTCTCCTCTACTCAGTACATTCCAAGCCCCTGGCTCATATCCAACCTTCATTGACTCCCCCATATACATTCCTCCTACAGATAACCATTAACTTCTGGTGTAGCAAGTATTTCAAACAACAACTGAAACCGGACTGTGGCCCTTGTCATTTCCATAGAATACCAGATGATGAAAACATTTTCAAGTTTAGAAGTCAGAGCCCATCAAAGGCAATAACCTGAAATAGATGTTTCAGCAGAGCTTGTAGTTGTAGGATGCCTGCTGTCCACACAAAAAACGTTGGGGGTAAATAGTCTAACATGGCTTCCTCCCCTCATCTCATTCCCATGTGTATAGATCTGAGAAAGAGAGTGTCCATCAGAGTGTCCATCAATTCATCATACTGGGTATCATTCATCAAGTGGGACTGATAACAATCTGTTCTCTCCAGAAACGTACCAGTAAATAAGAGTGAAGAAATACTGTTTACCAATATACAGATATACAGCGGGTGAAATAAGTATTGAACACGTCACCATTTTTCTCAGTAAATATATTTCCAAAGGTGCTATTGACATGAAATTTTCACCAGATAAGTTCAGAAATTAAGTTATGTATAATAATGTGAAATGACACAGGGAAAAAAGTATTGAACACATGAAGAAAGGGAGGTGAAAAAAGGCATGGAAAGCCAAGACAACAGCTGAAAACTATCAGTAATTAAAAAGCAATCCAGCCCCCTGTCAGTGGAAATTAATATCAGCTGGTTCAGTCCCAACTGATGGCCTACAAAAAGGTCTCATTGCCAAGGTGTCACACAAGACACATCTCATGATGGGTAAAAGCAAAGAGATGTCTCAAGACCTTCGCAACCTAATTGTTGCAAAACATAATGATGGCATTGGTTAAGGGCGCATTTCTAAGCTTCTGAATGTTCCAGTGAGCACTGTTGGGGCCATAATACGGAAGTGGAAAGACAATCATTTCACTATAAATTTGCCTCGACCACTTGGGAGGCCCCTAGACTTGCTTCCATTCAGCCACAAGAGCATTAGTGAGGTCGGCCATTGATGTTGGGTGATTAGTCCTGGCTTGCAGTCAGCGTCAGCAGGCCAGTCAAGTTCTTCCACACCAATCTCGACAAACCATTTCTGTATGGACTTTGCTTCACTGGAACTAAGGGGCCTAGCCTGAACTATGAAAAACAGCCCCAGACCATTATTACTCCTCCACCAAATATGCATTCGGGCAGGTAGCGTTCTCCAGGCATCCGCCAAACCAAGGTTTGTCCGTTAGACTGCCAGTTCTTGTGCTGACATTGCTTCCAGAGTCAGTTTGGAACTCGGTTGGCGCTTCAGCACTCAGCAGTCCAGTTAGGTGAGCTTGTGTGGCCTACCACTTTGCGGCTGAGCCATTGTTGCTCCTAGACGTTTCCACTTCACAATAGCAGAACTTACAGTTGACCGGGGCAGCTCTACCAGGGCAGAAATGTGACAAACTGACTTGTTGGAAAGGTGGCATCCTATAACGGTGCCACGTTGAAAGTCACTGAGCTCTTCAGTAAGGCCATTCTACTGCCAATGTTCATCTATGGAGATTGCATGGTTGTGTGCTCAATTTTATACACGTGTCAGCAACGTTTGTGGGTGAAATAGCAGAATCCACTAATATGAAGGAGTGTCCACATACTTTTGTATATACAGTGTTTGTTTTGGCTTGGGAGGGGGGGGGGGGGGGGGGGGTTTGTGGGCTTATCAGATGGGCAGAATATACTCAGTTTATTAAGTACACCACCCAGTTCAGCTCCTACAGAAAGTCAGTCACATGGCCGTGGCTTGGTATATAAAGCAGGCAGACAGGCATTCAGTTACTGTTCAATTGAACATTAGAATGGGCAGAACTAGTGATCTAAGCGACTTTAAGTGTGTTATGATCATCGGTGCCATGCGCGCTACATCCAGTATCTCAGAAACGGCTGCCCTCCTGGGCTTTTCATGCACAACTGTGTCTAGGGTTTACAGAGAAAATATCCAGTCAGCGGCAGTCCTGTGGGCAAAAATAGCTTGTTAAAATAGCAAGCTAACATGCAGGCCACAAACATACAAATAATGGCAACAGTGGTGTGCAGAGCGATCCTTGTTACGGGTGGGATATTGCAGCAGACGACCACATCGGGTCCCCCTCCTATCAGCTAAAAACAAAAAGAATCAGCAGCTCCAGTGGGCGCGCGATCACCAGCACCAGACAATTGAGGAGTGGAAACACATCGCCTGGAACATAACCGCGAGTTCAGTTTACTTGAGTGGACTGCACAGTCCACAGACCTTAGCCCAATAGAGCATCTTTGGGATAAGATAGAACGGGCTGTTCGCAACATGTCCAATCTGCAGCAACTGCGTGATGCCATCTCGTCAGCATGGACCAACATCCCTGTTGAACATTTCTGACATCTTGTAGAATGCCCCGAAGAATTCAGTACTAGATGGGTGTACCTAATAAACTGTCCGGTGAGTGTATTAGTTGCCACTTTCTTTCTCATTTGGCTTCACATAACAAAGATAGGTACATAAGTCAGCAGTGACAATCTCTTAAATTATGTGGCACGGCTAGAGAATGGCATGTGATGGATTGACCAAACTGCTCTGGGGAGGACGGAGGAGGGCAGACAACAACCTGCGCTCTCCATCTGTCACCAATCACAAGCCCAGTCGAGATAGTGCACCCATCCTCACTTTCAAGCAATCCGACAAACAAAAAATGTGATAATCTATCAATGCTGTGACTGCAAGCAAGATCATTTTTATAGTGAGGAAACCAAGTAAGTTTGTAACCAAGTAAGTTGACTGGTCCATCCATCAGGTGGGCCGAGTCAAATTGAAATCTGACATTTAGAGCCTCAACGTCTTTGCCCAGGCTCTCTGATTTGAAATACAGTGAGTGACAAATTGTTTGTATCAGGCCTGTCCCTCTCGGTGAGGCCTCTGATGATGTTTAGGGCTGAAATACACACCCTTGACATTTGCACAAAGGTCAGGTTGTGTGTTCATTTTATGATGCCCGCTTTCTAGACCCATGTCAGTACAGCGACAGGGATTATTTTTATAATCTGGGGCTATGCCATCTCAATAATTCTACCTTGCTTGTTTACTGTGTACACTGGGTGTTCACTAGCCCAATAATGGACTAAAGGATCCTAACATCAGTCCTTATAGTCCAAGGACCTTACATGTTCTGTTTAAAGACAAATTAGCTATGGAAGCCAACACAGTCAAACACTCCATCTAAACCTGAATTCTCTTCTTTTTTTTACCCATTTTGGGACAGTCTTGTCCCATCGCTGCAACTCCCGTACGGACTCGGGAGAGGCGAAGATCGAGAGCCGTCCTCCGAAACACAACCGCCAGCCGCACTTGCTTCTTGACACAATGAACGCTTAACCCGGAAGCCAGCCACACCAATGTGTCTGAGGAAACACCGTACACCTGGCGACATGCGCCCGGCCCGCCACAGGAGTCGCTAGAGCGCGATGGGACAAGGACATTCCGGCAGGTCAAACCCTCCCCTAACCCGGACGATGCTGGGCCAATTGTGCGTCGCCTCATGGGTCTCCCGGTCGCGACACAGGCGGGGCTCGGTGAACTGATTCTCAATTGCAGTACGGGGGGGGGTTCGCTAGAACCGCGACTGCTAGAAAAGCACTGGGAACTAGGCTATATTGGAGTTAGAGCTGACATCACCAACTGTATGTGGATAATTTAACTTGTCCCTCAACAACTGGTTCATGTTCTGTAGACACGAAGCCAAAGAAAATTATTGTTTTAGTTTTCCATTGCAAAACGTTTTTCTACAAGCCCTAATGAGCACGAGACTCACATTCCTGAAGATGCAGATAGCTAATTAGCACAGGTAGCCCACTCTGACTTCCGTCTGTTTCCCATAAACAAGCGCTGTAACATAGAATTGTGGTCATGTCGGAACCCTAACCCTATAAACATGTGTATCAATTAAACTTTTTTTTCTTCTCTTTTTTATCTTGCTGATATGAAAGATACGGTCATTATACTTCCAAAACCGTACTGCAAGAGATGCGTGTTAATGTTCGGACCGAACTCAGTCACGGTCTCAACTGACTGTTGAGAGTTAACATAGTAGAATACACTAGGTGCAATTTCAACATTTGGTTGTGCATCTACAATTTTTGTCTTGTTATGCCCAATAATAAAATAAATACATATTGAACTCGCACTTCACTTTTTTCCCCCTTACTAGCTCTGACTTCGCTGATAGCTACTTTATTGAGGGAAAATGTAATTTCTATAATTGTGTTATGTGGTTATCTCACCTAGCTATCTTAAATTGAATGTACTAACTGTACGTCGCTCTGGATAAGAGCTTCTACTAAATGACTAAAATGTAAATGTGAAACGTGTTTCTCTTCGCCATTAAGAGGACGGCCACTAAAATGTTTTGCCCGCTTAGGGCCCCCAAAAATCTGGAGCCTGCTCTGTAGCCCATTCTTTTTCAATTCTAGGAAACAGGTTTCTTAAATTATGTCCAGGAGCACATCACAAATTACAGGCAAAAATGTTGAATTTACAAACTATGTCATCAAGCAAACACGACACAAGTGCGCTTCCTTGTATGCAGACACGGGTGCAACGTTATTGGCTAGTTTCCAGCGCATCATGATATTAGTGGTCGGTTTTGCAGTCAGTCTTCCGGGAGGGCGGACCCAGCCTGTATCACTATCAGGAAATAGACGTGGTTTCAATTCACACATTGTTGATAAACGTTAGTCGTTGATCAAATGAAACCAGTAACTAAAATGGGTGATGTAGTTCTGGTGCTATTTACAATCGGTGCTTTTATCAGTCCAGTTCGATCTCTGGACAATGGTCTCGCGCTCAAACCTACAATGGGTTGGCTGCATTGGGAGAGATTCATGTGCAATGTCGACTGTGACACGGACCCCAATAATTGCATCAGGTATGATATCTGGATTCACCCTCAACGCTACACGTAAATTAAAATGTTCCAGACTCAATCAAACATTGAAGGCAAAGGAAACTAACTGTAGGCTGTAATGTGAATGGGGTGATTCTACATTCATCAGGTATAAATGGGCTCACACGTTACTATTACTTAATTGTCACATTGAAGCATAGTTAATATGACAATATGAACTGGCTAATAGTTTCCTCTGCCTGTCCCTGATCTCTGTGCTGCTAGTGAGAATCTCTACATGCAGATGGCAGATGTGATGGTGACAGACGGCTGGAAGGAGGCTGGCTACGAGTATGTCTGCATCGATGACTGTTGGCCCAGTCACCAACGTGACGCCAAGGGCCGCCTTCAGGCAGACCCGAAGCGGTTCCCCAGAGGCATCAAGAAACTGGCCGACTATGTGAGTCTATAGCCTACAGCGAGGTCGTGCTTATTATGGCACACATGTAGAAAAACGTTTTTCAATGGAAAACTAAAACAATAATTTCTTATTGGGCCATTTTCTTTGGTTTCGTGTCTATTGAACATGAACCAGTTGTTGAGGGACAACTTAAATTATCCACATACAGTTGGTGATGTCAGCTCTAACTCCAATGTAGCCTAGTTTCCAGTGCTTTTCTAGCAGTGGTGGTTCTAGCTTGTATGTTGCCCCCTTCAGTTAGAGGTGCGCTATTTGATAGATTCCCCCGCTCCCCCTACCTCGGGCTTCCAGCTGGGAGGCCTGAGGCCAACCTACCCCCGTCCCCCTCCCCATCTCATACTTCTCTGAGTGGGAAACCTCCCAGGAAGTAGCCTGCCTAGCTCACAAACTAGAATCAGGGCGCCCACTCCGACAAGGTTAATTGACCCACAGTCCCACACGGTGACATGATATCATTGACGTGACGTGCAAAGGAGCGATAGAAAACAGATCGCGCAAATGTCACCATTCTGATTTTTTTTGTGCGGGCGCCCCGTGCCGCCCCAGCAAGATGGCGCCCTGGGCAGTTGCACATGTCGCCTATACCTAAATCCGCCACTGTTTTCTAGCACACACTCTTGTCACCTTAACACAACAAACAGAAACATGTCCTTCCTCAGGTGATAACCTACTCAATGGGACTGTAAGGTTATGTGGTTTACTAATTAGATAATCCACCTTGCTAAGACTGCCACATAACTATGAGCAAACAGAAAGGGAATATTGCTGTTACCATGGTGCTAAACTACCAAAAGTTTTCAAAACCTATGATGAAGCGCCATGAAAATGTGGTTTGGTAATACAACACCACCATCTACTGGTTTCAACTGTAAGGGTCCACTTTGTTCAGGGATGTTGGCCTACAGCACAAACCTGTTCTAAAAGCCAATCAATTGTAAGATTGTTATTTGTGATTGTTAATACAGGTCCATTCCAAGGGTCTCAAATTGGGGATCTATGCTGATTTGGGAACCTATACATGTGGAGGCTTTCCTGGGAGCCTGGGATACTATGACATTGACGCTCAGACCTTTGCTGAGTGGGGTGTGGATCTGCTCAAATTTGATGGGTGCTACATGAAATGGACTTTATTGGGAGAAGGTGATTTACATATTAAATGTTGCAAAACAACTAATTCAACAGCTAATAAATCTTTACGATTAAATTACGTGTAATTAATTAAATTAGAATGATTAATTGGTAAGACCTGAAATCCTATAATTACTGTTTTGTGTGTGTGACGTTTTTCCCAGGTTACACAAACATGTCAATAGCACTGAACAAAACTGGGAGAAGTATCCTGTACTCCTGTGAGTGGCCACTGTATGAGTGGCCGTACCACCAGGTAAGAAAGAGTGAGGTGTAAATGCCTTTATTCATAACATTTATTCATTTTGTTAGCTAATAAAATTACTAAATATACCAGACACTGAATGGATTTCATATTAGTCAGGAGGACCCATTCATGATTAATTTTGCATTAATTAATGTGTACCACCATGTCAATTATGTACTCACAGCCAGACTATGCTGCTATACGGAAGGTCTGTAACCACTGGCGCAACTTTGCGGATGTGTATGACTCCTGGGACAGTGTGAAGACTATCTTGGACTGGACTGCCGACCATCAGGATGTCATTGTCCCAGCGGCTGGGCCAGGGGGCTGGAATGATCCTGACATGGTACTGTGGCTGTTCCACTTTTCGCTATGAATAAAGGGTTGGGGGTACTGTTAAAGTGAACTTCCTGAGTTGACCAATTCAATCCTGCTACTCAGTTGATGGCATTCAGAGAAACAGTATCATCAACTCCTCATCTTACTCACACCAGCTGTTCCTGCCATAACACATGTACTTTGTCTGAATAGTATCTCTGACTGACATTGACGCTGTTCCATCCTCAGCTGGTGATTGGAAACTTTGGCCTGAGTCACGCCCAACAGGAGTCTCAGATGGCATTGTGGGCCATCATGGCCGCCCCTCTGCTGATGTCCAACGACCTGAGGGACATCTGCCCCCGTTCCAAGCAGCTGCTGCAGAACACAAGGATTATCGGCATCAGTCAGGACCCGCTGGGCAGGCAGGGCTATCGCACTGCCAAGGTAATACACCTCTGCTCTGTCACTCACTGGGGATATTTCATGGTAATGCACAATGGAGAATACTACAGCCACAGCACATAAAACATCCAGGGCATAATGCAACTTCTGTTGTGCAGAACCCAATGCTACTTATAAATGTGACTACTCCGTGCTAATACAGTTCAATACAACTACACTGAACAAAAATATAAACGCAACATGTAAAGTGTTGGTCCCATGTTTCATGAGCTGAAATAAAAGATCCCAGAAATGTTCAAAAATGTTGTTAGTAAGCATTTCTCCTTTGCCAAGATAATCCATCTGTGGCATATCAAGAAGCTGATTAAACAGTATGATCATTACACAGGTGCACCTTGTGCAAGTGGACAATAAAAGGCCACTCTAAAATGTGCAGTTTTGTCACAACACAATGTGACAGCTGTCTCAACTTTTGGGGTAGTGTGCAATTGGCATGCTGACTGCAGGAATCTCCACCAGAGCTGTGGCCAGAGAATTTGAATGTTAATTTCTCTACCATAAGCGGCCTTCAACATTGTTTTAGAGAATTTGGCAGTACATCCAACCGACCTCACAACCGCAGACCATGTGCAACCACGCCAGTCTAGGACATTTCCAGCATGATAATGTACAGCCCATGTCGCAAGGACCTGTACACAATTCCTAGAAGCTGAAAATGTCCCAGTTCTGGCCTGCATACTCACCAGACATGTCACCCATTGAGCATGTTTGGGATGCTCTGGATTGAAGTGTACGACAGCATGTTCCAGTTCCCGCCAATATCCAGCAACTTCGCACAGCCATTGAAGAGGAGTGGGACAACATTCCACAGGCTACAATCAACTGCCTAATCAACTCTATGTGAAGGAGATGTGTCGCACTGCATGAGGCAAATGGTGTTCACACCAGATACTGACTGGTTTTATGATCCACGCCCCTACCTTTTTTTTTAAGGTATCTGTGACCAACAGATTAATGTGTATTCCCAGATATGTGACATCCATAGGTTAGGGTCTAATGAATTTATTTAAATTGACTGATTTCCTTATATGAACTGTAACTCAGTAAAATTGTTGCACGATGCGTTTTTATATTTTTGTTCAGTGTAATAATGGTCAAATACCTATATACAGCTACACTATATAAGGGCTCCCAAGTGGCACAGCAGTCTAAGGCACTGCATCTCAGTGCAAGAGGCGTCCCTACAGTCACTGGTTCGAATCCAGGCTGTATCATACCTGATCGTGATTGGGAGTCCCATGGGGCGGCGCACAATTGGCCCAGCATCGTCCAGGTTTGGCCAGGGTAGGCCGTCATTGTAAATAAGAACTTGTTCTTAACTAAATAAAGGTAAACATTTTTTTAAGTATAATATTACAGGGCCTAATCAAACTCAAAAAGCATGAAACTCCCAAGAAATTACATCTAACATCATGCATTCACTATAAAGTGGCAACTCCAAAACCATATGACATTTAATCTGTAGCCACATAAAATATTCACTTTTCCCCTCGATGATCAACACCACCGATGCCGGTAAAAGCTAAACACCTATAGACAGGTTGGTTGTTTAGCAACACAACCGTCACGTGCACAACTGTGGGGCAATACAGACAGGGTTGGCTTAGATTGTTGACATATAAACTACATTTAGTCTGTTAATTGAAAACAAATACATTTGCACAATTAGCACTTCTCTCAAATACGTTGTTAGTAGTTTAGCTAGCTAGCGAATTTTTGCCATATTATTAAAGTAAAATGCACATATGCAAGTTAGTACATGTCGTGGCTCTGTAGTTTATGTTGTGGTAGTTGCATGTCGTGGCATCGGTAGTTTATGTTGTGGTAGTGTGCACGCTAGACAGTTCACCCTATTATATAATCTGAAATCAGTCTGTGGAAACTAACCTGACTGTTGATTGACAGGTGGACAGTTTTGAGGTGTGGGAGAGACCGCTGTCTAGTGGCCGGTTGGCTCTGGCGGTGATGAACAAGCAGGAGATCGGCGGTCCCCGAGGCTTCCCCCTCACCCTGGCCACGCTGCCTAGCTGGAAGATCTGCCACCCCCAGTGTAATGTGACCCAGGTCCTGCCCAGCTACAAGGAGCTGGGGGTCCAGACCCTCCTCAGTAAACTGGTGGTGGTGGTCAACCCTTCTGGCACAGCACTGCTGACTGTCACTCGCATTTAAGGGTGACTTCAAGACCCAAAGGCAATTATGGAAGGACATGCCCAGTGTGAACATAGTTCTTTAGTGTGGTCTAGCTAGCAGACAAGAATATGGGCCCTCGCCTAGCACTGATTGAAATGCACGAGGTACAGTATGAGCACTTTAATTCACAGCAAGTTACATTTCTTATTGTGATTTATTCTAGATAGTGTGCTTATTTGCCAATGAGCCATGTCTATGCTCACCCTTTGAATAAGTTATTTAGTTAGTGTGTTGGCCTTGATGATTAAACAGAGGGTTCTTTATTTTAAGTATGAAATGCGTAAGTAATAGTCCATGTTTTGTATGCCAATTGTTCTGGTCACAAAAAGGAGATTTGCTGGATGGCAGACACCTGAATGTTTAGATATCAAATATCAGCAGTACTGTAACAATTTTTCCTGATTTGAAATAAAACCGGTAATTTGGTATAATCATGTCTTGATATGTTCACATTTAATTAAAGGAGAAATCTTGAATTCAAACAAAACCAAAGCCAACACCTTGCCACTTTTTTTTTGGTAAACTTAGGGATAGGGCTGGAAAAACATTACCACTTAAATGTATCACTTTCTCACTTCATCTGAGCTGACCAAAATTCCTCAAGCCTCCCCAACTCAGGGCTGTCCTATACCAGTCTGTGGCCCTAGTCCTTCCCATAGGATCCCTGATATCTAACGATAACATGTTCTGACACAATGTAAACGTCTTGCATTCCTCTCTCCCTTAGTGACATGATTAAGGATATTTCCAGTTTATAAGTCAGAACCCATTCACACCCAACGTCGTATGTCAAAACAGCTGGCATAACTTCAGATATTTACACGTTGTGACTTATTGCGTTATTTTTATGGCATGTTATGACACCTACAGATGAAGTTGGAAGTTTACATACACCTTAGCCAAATACATTTAAACTCAATTCCTGACATTTAATCCCAGTAAAAATTCCCTGTCTTAGGTCAGTTAGGATCACCACTTTTATTTTAAGAATGTGAAATGTCAGAATAATAGTAGAGATTTATTTAAGCTTTTATTTCTTCCATCACATTCCCAGTGGGCCAGAAGTGTATACACTCAATTAGTATTTGGTAGCATTGTCCTTTAAATTGTTTAACTTGGGTCAAACGTTCCGGGTAGCCTTCCCTCTAAGTTGGGTGACTTTTGGCCCATTCCTCCTGACAAACTGGTGTACGTGAGTCAGGTTTGTAGGCCTCTTTGCTCGCACACGCTTTTTCGGTTCTGTAAACAAATTTGCTATAGGATTTAGGTCAGGGCTTTGTGATGGCCACTCCAATACCTTGACGTTCTTGTCCTTAAGCCATTTTGCCACAACTTTGGAAGTATGCTTAGGGTCATTGTCCGTTTGGAAGGCCCATTTGCGGCCAAGCTTTAACTTCCTGACTGAGGTCTTGGGATGTTGCTTCGATATATAGCTTATTTTCCTTCCTCATTTTATTTTTATTTGACCTTTAACTAGGCAAGTCAGTTAAGAACAATTTCATATTTACAATGACGATGGTCATTATGGCCAAACAGTTCTATTTTTGTTTCATCAGACATTTCTCCAAAAAGTATCATCTTTGTCCCCGTGTGTAGTTGCAAACCGTAGTCTGGCTTTTTTATGGTGGTTTTGGAACAGTGGCTTCTCCCTTGCTGAGCAGCCTTTCAGGTTATGTCGATATAGGACTCGTTTTACTGTGGATATAGATACTTTTGTAACTGGAAAAAAAGCCAGACTACGGTTTGCAACTACACATGGGGACAAAGATCAAGAAACAATTTAAATGCAATGCTACCAAATACTTATTGAGTGTATGTAAACTTCTGACCCACTGGGAATGTGATGAAAGAAATAAATGTTTAAATAAATCATTCTCTACTATTATTCTATTATTTCATTCTTAAAATAAAGTGGTGAACCTAACTGACCTAAGAATTAAATGTATTTGGCTAAAGTGTATGTAAACTTCCGACTTCCAACTGTACATCATTGGTTCTGATGGAGTAAGACTGTTGTACTAAGCCCATGAGGATATGATTCAGGCATGGTTATTCGCCTGTGTGTGTACTGATGTACTGCAACATGCTTTAACCACTCTTGGAAAGGTTATTAAGTTATAAATTCTGGAATGGCCAATTACATCTTCATATCCACCACATTTAATTGCCATCACTTGTAATTACCACAATTTAACAGCTAAGCTACAGTTAAGGAGAAACGAGACATCGGGTACAATTTCAATACATTTATTGGAAAAATGACAAGTGCATCCAATAGATCGAGCCACAGCCTAGAACTGGATGACCTGGCCCTGAAAGCAGACAGAAACAAGGTTATAAAAGGCAGCTCCGATTTTCAAACAGCACATTGAAACTATTCACCTTTCCACAATTAAAAATACAAAGCACCACTTCTGAATCAAATCACATCTTTCAATTTGACAACTTAATTAATACAACTTGTTTACATTCATTAGGGAATATCTAAAATCCAAACAGTTCAAGAGCAAAACACGTTTGGCCAGTGAGGGCCTTCAGACTGCTATTGTCAATTCCTCTGCATGCAGTCTAATAACCAGAGTTCCTAGGAAGCATGCCTTTTTGGAATGACTAAATGTTCTATTGAGAAAAGATCTAAAGTGGAAGGACAGTTGAACATTGTCAAATGTTACCAACAACACTAAACCTCATTTAGACATCCAGAAACCATACACCCCTCAAACACAACTCTGGACCTTGAAGCCAGTTCCACTGCTTTTCATTACATCGTTCCCCTCTAACTAAGGATGGATTTAGACCTGGTATACAGGGTGGATGCAATTAATGATCAGGCAGAACAGAAAAAACTGCAGGCTCCGGACCACGTAGGGTATGAGTTGAATACCCCTGGTACAGTGCATTCAGACCCCTTGACTTTCCCCACATTTTGTTACATTACAGCCTTATTCTAAAATTAAAATACTTTTCACATTAATTGTTTTAAAAAACTTAAATATGCCTTTACTTTCCGAATGCACTGTGTATACACACACATTGCTTTTCATGGCTGTGGAAAAAATACAACCCTTTCCACATGCAGAATAAACATGTGCCAGGATCATGCAGAATAAACATGGGCCAGGATCATGCAGAATAAACATGGGCCAGGAACATCAGAGTTTACGCTTACCTTTCTCTTCTTGTCACCTCCCAGCTCAAAGTGCTTGCATCTCTTGATGGGCACCATTCTCTTGGCCCTGCAGTTGGGCTCCACACACTCCAGCCTCAACACGATCTTCTTTGTGGTCTTGGCCTGAGGAAAGAATCCATGTTACCACAGTACAGGATCCATGACACACACGACAAGGCAGCGGCATTCAGATTATCTACCCTTCTTCTGAAGTGTGTTCTTGTTCACTCCCCTTTGTGCATTAACCATTGGGATTTGTCCTAGCATGGATAGAGGAAGTTCCCACCTATCCCTTTCAGATTCACGAGGGGGCGTGTTCGAGTACATAATTAGGGATAAGAGTTTCTCAACTTCAGAGCCCAAAACAGTACCCCAACAGTGTAAAAACAGTACCCCCAACAGTGTAAAAACAGTACCCCCAACAGTGTAAAAACAGTACCCCCAACAGTGTAAAAACATCGTCAATACTGTATTATATGTATGTGCAGAAGTAAAGCAGATCAAGTTGTCATTAAATCAAGTTGTCTGAGGTTTACCTATAACCTTGCCATGGAGGAGACACAGCAGGGCCTCAAACCATCTCAGTTCTCTCTAGCAGACACCTTAGGAAAGGACAAAGCCACTACAGGCCAAGCCTCGCTGACAACGTCCTGCACCAACAGTACACATTTGTAAGGTATATCATCGGTTCTACTCCTATCCTTGAGGAACCCCAACAGTACAGGTATGTTGCCCCAGACCCACAGAACATAACTGTACCGTTGGGGTTCCTCAAGGATAGGAACGTTGAATCATTGATATAAGGCACCTTTTTGTAACATATCCAGTACACACAAAGCTTTGCAAACGTACCTTTTTGCGGAAAATAGGCTTGGTCTGTCCACCATAACCGGACTGCTTTCTGTCATATCTCCTCTTACCTAAAACACATATCGTACATCAATTATTTCTCTTGAAACACCTGGCAGTCCATACTACGTTATACGATCAACACAACATCTGCCAATGCTCATTTTGAGACTGAAACTTACCCTGTGCGTAAAGGGAATCCTTTCCCTTCTTGTACTGGGTAACTTTGTGAAGCTGGTGCCTCTTGCACTTCTTGCAGTAGGTCCTGCGCGTCTTCGGCACGTTCACCTGAATCACACAAACAGATTTAGAATGTACACTGACAACGTGCTGCACTATGGTACATTACCCTGCGCACTAAGGACTGTATTCTAATTACTATTATTACCACAAATTATATCATACACACATTTAGCCATTTAAGTATCTCTTGTCATTTACCTGTAGAGTTAATGTAACCATGCAAATAGTCACTTACCTGTAAATGTAACTGTATATTTACCTGTACAGTTAATTTAACCATGCAAAATATTCACTTCCCTGTTCATTTAACCAGTATGTCTATTAAGTAAACTATTATTAACCTCACTCATATCATACGCATTTTTAGCTATTGAAGTATCTCTGCCATCGACCTGTATAGTATAGTTAACCATGCACCATCCACCAATGTATAGTGTACATATTCAGCCAACCACCCATACTATGCAATGTCTTTTTATAGCTTTTTTGCACTCCAGTCTTCTTGTATTTCTATACCTTTTCACACTGACGCTCCATGTATCTATCATGCATCGTGTATCGGTCTTTTGTGTATTTTCGTTGTGGCATTTTGCACCCGTGTTTTGTTGTAGCTGCTTGACAAAGAAATTTCCCCTCGGGGATCAATAAAGTACCTATCTAGAAGTACCTCTTCATTCATATTTATTCACTCAATAAAGGCACTGGTCTCATGCAAATATCCAGCACGGGGGTCAGGTCACTACCATTGAACCTAGGGGCTACTACCCGAGGAACTCTCAACATTCTCATATCGAGGCGGAGTGGCGTTTGGATAACTGGTTGTGCGATTTTCTATCAACAACATTGAGTTACCAGCAGTTGATACGTGTAAAAATGTAAATTCTACCTTTGTGATGAAATTCTTACTTTTGATAAAAATGGATACAAGCAACGTTTTCCTAATTTCTGTTGCTCATACTACGTAAACAGATTAAATTGGCACATGCACATACCGGCCGAGTTGAGCAACACAAATTAGGAAAAAGTCAGTGGTTGTACTTCGATAAGTTTGTATTAAAAGTTAATTTCAGCACCCTGCAGAAGGACCGGAGGTGATTTTAGAGTTACAGGTAAGTGTTTTCAGAATTTACATTTTTACAAGTATCGACTGATGGTGACTCAATCTGTACGTTTACATGTAGACGAATAAAACGATTATTAAGTGATTATGGCAGTAGGCTCAGTATTGCAATAGTCACGTTAACACTGCTTAACTTAATCAGCTTTAGGCCCAAATCAGTGCCTCATTGAGTGAATCAAAGCGTAATCATCAAGGCAAAGGGTGGCTACCTGGAAGAACCTCAAATATAAAATCTATTTTAATTTGTTTAACACTTGATTAATACATGACTGTTATGTCATAGTTTTGTTGTCTTCACTATTCTACAATGTAGAAAATAGTATTAAAAAAAGAGCAAACCCTGGAATGAGTAGGTGACTGGTACTGTATTTATTAAAATATTTATTTTATTATTGAACGTAAAAGACTAAAAACACCAGCAAAGACATAGATTTTTATTTTGGAAATATGTTCCAACGTATTCCCACGCATAATAGTAATGTAAGGAAGGTTTGAAATTATTGTTTTATTATATCCGTTTAAGCTTCTTGCGGTGAAGTTGCAGTTGACAAATTATTTGTAATTGGTTCTGGCCCTCTTGACCTTCCGCTCAAGAAAAAAAACGATCCGTGATACAAAACACTGGAGTAAACTAAGCATTTCCGGCCAAGACCATTTTCCCCATCCATGTTGCATTTTTGTTACAACGACTACATGTACATTCGTAAAGTATTGTCGACTCAAAAAGATGTATAATCAACTCTACAATTAATTCATTTGGTGAGCAGCTAGCTCTATCGTTACAACATGATCGCCTTGATAGCGCGCATCATGGGGAAGCACTACTTGCTTTACTTAGCTTTTAATACTAATACTACTATTACAACTTTGAAAAGGTATTTGGCAAGGATGCATTTATAAAATGTTAAAACCAACTTCATTATATTGCCAAGAACACAGTAACATGGTCAATTTCAATACGAGACAGTCTCTTCCGTCATTAACTAGGTAGTTAGCGATACAATCCCAGTAGCGGAGCAATTCGCTCGTTTGGTATATAAGCAACTTTGGGGAAGATTTACAGATAAAATAATGGCCTATACATGTCCCTAACCATTGCATTCACACATTGGGTACTTTCAGATGTAACAAGTTAATGTATAGTTTGAAGATTATAGTTGATATTTTTAAAGTGTATTGGTAGTGGAGTTCCATACCATGGTGACGGCCCGATCCAGACGAAAAGAGGAAGGACGACGCCGGAAGCACTTTTTCATAAAGAACATTGGCGGATGCAGAAGTATGGGTCCTAATTTTGAACACTGCCACCTTGTGTTTCTGAGTGTAGAATAGAACCAAGTAGACTATAGTAGTAGTCCTTCAGTAGAAAGCTTTAAAAATTACAAGGCCACTGGTGTGTAAGCTTAATTATATGAGGATCCATTAAATCATAATTTATTCTTAGCCAATAAATTATAATTTCTGTATCAATTAGATCAGGTTACTTTGGGTTCCGTGCAGGTGATGTGATAAATGAGGGATAAACACCTATTTCATTGCAGTTAACCACCATAAATCGCACTCCACTCTGCCCTTTCCAGCCTGGGAACACCTATGTGAGAATTCTGTTCATTGACTACAGCTCAGCGTTCAACACTATAGTGGCCTCCAAGCTCATCACTAAGCTAAGGACCCTGGGACTAAACACCTCTCTCTGCAACTGGATCCTGGACTTCCTGACGGGACACCTCCAGGTGGTAAGGGTAGGCCTCAACACATCTGCCACGCTGATCCTCAACACTGGGGCCCCTCAGGGGTGCGTACTTAGTCCCCTCCTGTACTCCCTGTTCACCCACGACTACATGGCCAAGCACGACTCCAACACCATCATTACGTTTGCTGACGAAACAACAGTAGGCCTGATCACTGACAACGATGAGACAGCCTATAGGGACCTGGCAGTGTGGTACCAGGACAACAACCTCACCCTCAATGTGAGCAAGACATAGGAGCTGATCGTGGACTACAGGAAAAGGAGGCCTGAACACGCCCCCATCAACATCGACAGGGCTGCAGTTGAGCGGGTCGAGAGTTTCAAGTTTCTTGGTGTCCACATCACCAACAAACTATCATGGTCCAAACCCACCAAGACAGTTGTGAAGAGGGCACGACAACACCTTTTCCCCCAAGCTTCCTGCCATCCAGGACCTATGTACCAGGCGGTGTCAGAGGAAGGCCCAAACCCCCCCCCCCCTTTTCTTTTACACTGCTGCTACTAGCTGTTTATTATCTATGCAGTCACTTTACCTCACCTACATGTACAAATGACCTGTATCCCCGCACATTGACTCAGTACCGGTACACCCTGTATAATGCCTCATTATTGTTATTTTTAAATATTTTACTTTAGTTTATTAATAAATATTTTCTTAACTCTATTTCTTGAACTTCATTGTTGGTTAAGGGCTCGTAAGTAAGCATTTCACGGTAAGGTCTACACCTGTTGTATTCGGCGCATGTGACAAATAAAATTTGATTTGATTTGAATACACAATTTTGTCCTATCTATTTATATCACACACAGACAAAAGTCCTTGCTGACAAAATGGTAACAATAATGTATCAAGCTGTTTTTCTTCTTATTATTGGTCTATAAAGGCCTCAGGGAAGTTATCATTACACAGAGGCAGTCAAGTTTGAACACAGTCTAATACTATTGTATATAACTCATTCCTTATCCTACTTTACGGATACTGGCGTGTTAATGGTTAATTGGCCCTCTCCGGCTTCACACAAACTCTGCTTCAGAGAGCTAATATAAAAATGAGCAGGAAGCAAAAGGGGAACTGGCTGAAGTCAATTCCTCTGAAAGGGTGGGGTTTAGTCTCCTGCTGCTACACACTGAGATGCAGTGTTCAGCGTCAGTACATGGAATAAGAGCAGCCATAGCAGAGGTCTTTGTCCATGTCAATCCTTCACATCACAGTCTGCAGACAGTGGTCCGTCTATAGGCCTTGCTGAGTCAGAGTCAAGGTAAGTGAGGATGTATTTGCTGGCTAAATGGTAGGGGTCCATCTTTTGGGGAAAGACGAAAGCTCTATCGGTTACATGCAGGCTATGTATTACTGTATGCATTATATTGAAAAATAGGCTTCTACTGAGTATGCATGTCCTCATTACCTGAGAGAGAACCAGATGGTCATTGTAGAAGAGAGTTTGTTCTGAAAGACTTACCTGGGTAAATAAAGGTTTAAATAGATATATTAAAAGGATAGTCAGAAGGTTGACATTACCACTACTTGATATCTAGGAATGAGTTAGGAGAGTCATCAATTTGGTCTGTTTTTGTGAGGTTTGAACCAGAAAGGGGACTATGTAAAGCATGAATTGTAGTAAGCCAACACTACGTTGGCAGGACATTGGGAGATCCAACATTGAAGCAATTTCTGGACTTTCGCAATCATATTCAAAGCAGCAACACTGTTAAATCAAATTGCTTGTTCGTGAAAATGTTCTCTTAGTGAAGGATATTGACCTCATCCCGTCAGTAGAGGACGCTTGGTTGTTCTTTAAAAGTGCTTTCCTCACCATCCTAAATAAGCATGCCCCTTTCAAAAAACGTAGAACTAAGAATAGATATAGCCCTTGGTTCACCCCAGACTTGTCTGCACTAGACCAACACAAAAACATCCTGTGGCGCACTGCATTAGCATCGAATAGCCCCCGCGATATGCAGCTATTCAGGGAAGTCAGGAACAAGTACACACAGTCAGTTAGAAAAGCAAAGGCCAGCTTTTTCAAACAGAAATTTGCTTCCTGTAGTACTAACTCCAAAAAGTTCTGGGACACTGTAAAGTCCATGGAGAATAAGAGCACCTCCTCCCAGTTGCCCACTGCATTGAGGCTTGGAAACACTGTTACCTCCGATAAATCCTTGATTATCGAAAATTTCAATAAGCATTTTGCTACGGCTGGCCATGCTTTCCACCTGGCTACCCCTACCCCGGCCAACAGCTCTGCACCCCCGGAAGCTACTTGCCCAAGCCCCCCCCGCTTCTCCTTCACCCAAATCCAGAAGGCTGATGTTCTGAAAGAGCTGCTAAGTCTGGACCCCTACAAATCTGCTGGGCTAGATAATCTGGATCCTCTCTTTTTGAAATTATCAGCCAAAATTGTTGCAACACCTATCACTAGCCTGTTCAACCTCTCTTTCGTATCGTCTGAGATCCCTAGAGATTGGAAAGCTGCCGCAATCTGGTTTCCGAGCTGGTCATGGGTGCACCTCAGCTACGCTCAAGGTACTGAACGATATCATAACCGCCATCGATAAAAGACAGTACTGTGCAGCCGTTTTCATCGACCTGGCCAAGGCTTTCGACTCTGTCAATCACTGCATTCTTATTGGCAGACTCAACAGCCTTGGTTTCTCAAGTGACTGCCTTGCCTGGTTCTCTAACTACTTTGCAGACAGAGTTCAGTGTGTCAAATCGGAGGGACTATTGTCCTATCCTCTGGCAGTCTCTATGGGGGTGCCACAGGGTTCAATTCTTGGGCCAACCCTTTTCTCTATATACATCAACGATGTCGCTCTCGCTGCTGGTGACTCTCTGATCCATCTCTACGCAGACGACACCATTCTGTATACATCTGGCCCCTCTTTGGATACTGTGTTTACTAACCTTCAATCAAGCTTCAATGCCATACAACACTCCTTCCGTGGCCTCCAACTGCTCTTAAACGCTAGTAAAACTAAGTGCATGCTTTTCTATCGTACGCTGCCAGCACCCGCCCACCGGACTATCATCACTACTCTCGACGGGTCCGAATTAGAATACGTGGACACCTACAAATACCTAGGCATCTGGTTAGACTATAAACTCAACTTCCAGACTCACATCAACCATCTCCAATCCAAAATTAAATCCAGAATTGGCTTTCTATTCCGCAACAAAGCCTCCTTCACTCATGCTGCCAAACATGCCCTTGTAAAACTGACTATCCTACCGATCCTTGATTTTGGTGATGTCATTTACAAACTAGCCTCCAACACTCTACTTAGCAAATTGGATGTAGTCTATCACAGTGCCATCCGTTTTGTCACCAAAGCCCCATACACTACCCACCACTGCGACCTGTATGCTCTCGTTGGCTGGCCTTCATTATATATTCGTCGCCAAACCCACTGGCTCCAGGTCATCTATAAGTCTTTATTAGGTAAATCCCCGCCCTATCTCAGCTCACTGGTCACTATAGCAACACCCACCCGTAGCATGCGCTCCAGCAGGTATATCTCACTGGTCACCCCCAAAGCCAACACCTCCTTTGGCCGCCATTCCTTCCAGTTCGCTGCTGCCAATGACTGGAACGAATTGCAAAAATCATTGAAGCTAGAGGTTCCTATCTCCCTCAATAACTTTAAGCATCAGTTATCAAAGCTGCTTATCGATCACTGCACCTGTATATAGCCCTTCTGTAAATAGCCCACACTACTACCTCATCCCCATATTTATTTTTTTGTTTATTTTCACTAATCTTGCACACCAGTACCTCTATTTGCACATCATAATTTGCACATCCTTCATTCCTGTGTTAATGATGATAATTCTGTAATTTATTTCACCACTATAGTCTATTTATTGTTCTACCTCTTAACCTTACTGCATTTTTGCACTACATTTTGCACTCTGTATATAGATTTTTATATTGTGTTTTTGACTGTTTGTTTAATGTGTAACTCTGTGTTGTTATTTGTCACACTGCTTTGCTTTGTCTTGGCCAGGTCGCAGTTGCAAATGAGAACTTGTTCTCAACTGACCTACCTGGTTAAATAAAGGTGAAATAAAAAAATAAAATAAAAAAAGTGATGGAAAATGTCAAAACAAACTGCAGCCCATCATTCATGTATCATTCCTGAGCATCTCTAGTTAGATTCATTGTCCAGGCTTGTCTTGGACATGCTGTATGTTGGAGGATGTGGGCATCCATGGATATAACAGAGCATGTAGTCGGTGTGTTTTTTTCCCTTCTTCGTATTACAGACATTGCCCCCAACGCAATATGTACAATATTTTGCCAATGAATGAGTTACAATGCACGTTGGATATGAGTGGAATGATTGGAAATTGAAAACAAACACTATCATGTTCATCCTTAAAACGTCATTGTTACTTGTTCACAGCCCATGCTCTTACATCCATTTGACATTTCACAGTGGAGAGTTTTGCAGCTGGATATTAAACATGAATTACTTCATATTAATTTGATAATATACACTGGGTGTACAAATGTTCTGCAATTCTGTGCAATTTCAGCAATATCCCAGAAACATTTAATGCAAACAAATTGCAAACAAACTCCCTTCGCTTCTACTAAGTACAGACAACCCGCTATGCAGTACGTCTTCTTGACCCATTTCCTTTAGTACTTGGAAGCTTTCTAGTATTGTTACATTAAGGGAGAAAGTAGGGTTTGTATAGCCAAGATCTGTTTGTGTGTTTTGGCCTGCTTGTATCTTCTGAGAATGTGAGGAAGCCTTCTGCCTAAATATCTTCACAGGGAGAGTTTCCTTTTGTGGTCAGACACACACAGAGTGTGTATGTGTGTCACCACAAAATTAACCTCTCCATTTAAAGACACACACACTTAGAACATTTTTGTTGTTGCAAGGTTTCTGTTATCAACAAACCCAACACTTAAATTGGAAGAGAGTGTGCCATTGAAAAGAAGACAAAACACTCCGTAAAATGATACTGAGCCCACGTATGTTATTTTGCACAACGTCTGTATTCCTCCTCCCCATTGGTTGGTAGATTTAAGAGACACATCCTCAGTGTCATTGGTTAGATGCTGTTTCCCTGGCATTTTGTTTAACCCACATTGAAGTTCAAAATTGGCACATGGATTGCATCAAACCAATAAATACTTTGGTGTAATGTAGCCTCCTATAGGGTAGAAACTTACTATGTGTTAGTAGTATTATGACAGATTCAAGAGAGAAAGAGGGGATGTAACAGTAACTAGTTTAACCACTATGGCACCACTGATCCTTTCCAACATAGTCTTGTTTTCTTTAGCATTGTAGTGCAACACTGTTGCAACTTCCCTATAAATTACACAGTGTCAGCCTAAGTGGCTCAAGCCCTTTAGAAAAACCCCTAGTACTTGTGTGGCTGACCGGCTAAACATGACTGTTGTAATACAAGATAGTTCAATTGATAGGACAGCTGCAGCCACTAAAGAGACAAATTGCTACTTGTTCTACCGAGCAGCTTTAGGTAAGTGTTTTACCCAGGCTTATATCTGCATGTAAACAACCTACGTTTGAAGTATTGTGTGGACTGTACAGTATATGAGCTTGGAGCAGAGGTAAGGGGTTTGGTTATGTGTATCAAAGAGGATTATTTGTAACATTACACAGAATTATAATACTGTTGTTGACATACTGCAAATCCAGCCAGCTAGAGTGAAAGAAATATGCCACTCATGGCTAGTTGGGTTTGTCTACTATCTAGTGGTGTGAAAAGAGTGGGGGTATCAGCAGCAGATGCAACCAGGAAGTGAGAAGGAGGGTGTTTAAAATAGTCTGAGCTGAGCTGAGTGAACTTGTATCATTGAGACAGCAGGCAGAGGCACCATAATGATTCAGCTCCTTTGAATATATCTATTGTATGAGAGGCCCTAAGGAACACGGGTGAGTTGGAGTTGAAGAGAAAACACGGTCATTACATGTCTGTGACATTGAAGTATTCCTTTTTTGAGTGCTGTGTTCATTTTAGGACACTGCCTATGTTAGAAGAGAACTAGAAGGTTGTATTGATGATGCAGGCAAGCAGGGAACTACACATGGTTGCTTGAACTTTGACAGAATTAAGGTTAAGTCAGTTATTTGAAATAAAAAAAACTATGTTGTTGATTCTGTGGCCTGTATGACAAGCAGGTCAAATAGATATCAAATACTATTGAATACTTAAGGTATGGTTGATTTAGTTTGTCAACATTTGCAGTGTATCCAACGGAATAGTCCCGAAAATGCAAAACCCAAGATACCAGTAAATGTAGAGTACCTCAAATACAAAGTCTTTGACATATGTATGAATTTGGATGCAGGTCTTCTGCATGGTGAACAATGGAATTTTCATGCTTTATGCTATCAGATGATCATACTCTGCATTTGTGGCCTATGGTATCCGCTGAGGTGACATCACCATACCAGTGTCCTGATCCCTAGATAATTAACAAATGTCTGTCGCTATCGCTCCATCTGATGCTGGAACGAATCAATAGAGGCCTTGTTTTCTGTGAAAGGTTCACAGCTACAATGGTGTGGTTGACCAACCCAGCAAGGTGCAATGAGCCTCTCTCACGGTAGATACAAAGAAGAGCATTGGATTCCTTTTGTCTCTGTGTCTTGCGTTTTCTACAAAGTACAATAGGGACTTAATTCATACGAGTTCAACAAATTATTGTCACTTCAATAGAACAGCATTACCAAAAATAGAGTTTGTGGACATTTATCAAATTAAAGTGATAGTGTAGGCCAGCATTTTAACAGAGATCCACATTATTTTGCACTAAGCAATATCAGACAGACAGACAGACAGACAGACAGACAGACAGACAGACAGACAGACAGACAGACAGACAGACAGACAGACAGACAGACAGACAGACAGACATATATATAAAAAAGATACATAAAAATAATGGGTCATGGAGTGCAAAAAGCTATAAAAACACATTGCATAGTATGGGTGAATGGCTGAATATGTACACTATACATTGTTACAGTGTTAGGTGGAAAAAAAAAGATAAAAATATTGCAAGTTGATATAGATAAACAAGGAGTATTTGCATGGTTAACTATACTATACAGGTCGATGGCAGAGAAATACTTAAATAGCTAAATGTACGTATGATATAAGTGAGGGTAATAATAATAGTTTACTTAATATACAGTCTGGTTAAATGAACAGGTAAGTGAATATTTGCATGGTTAAATTAACTGTACAGGTAAATGACAGGAAGAGATACTTAAATAGCTAAATGTGTGTATGATATAATTTAGAGTAATAATAGTAATTCCCTTAAAATACAGTCCTTAGTGAAGGGTTTAATTACAGAAAAATGCACGTATTGCACATTCGATTTACTAAAAGCAATGAAAAAAGATACAACTGACAGGATACTAATATGCATTCCTGAGTAAATAACTACGTAAATTCAGTCCAAGAATGACTTACAATATTGCACGCTAAACTGTAAGTCAATGAAACCAAATCCTTAGTGAACTTTCTCTTTAACAATATCAGACATGAGAGCATAAGCATTGGCAACAATTGTAAATGGGGAAAGGTTTGTGAGGTGTAGCCAATAATTGTCATGCCTTCGTCGTATGAAGGAAAGAGATGGTCAATGTGTTATGGAACATACAGATGTAAGATATTAATTTGATCACACTGTTGGAGGAGAACCTTCCTGCAATGCAGGACACTTCAAAATTGTAGTGTATTTGAGGTTTAAAAAGTCTTCTGAAGTTTGTAATTTCCACTGAAATTTCTGACTTGATTTCCCCTTATGAAAAATGGGTCAAATTAAGATCCTACATCTGTAGGGAAGCAGGAAGATGTGGGTAAAGGAAACAGTTGTGCCACAGTGAAGAGGAAACATTGGCAGGAGCGCTCATGCAAACCAGAGGTTAATATATATACATTGATATCTGCTCCGGATCACATCTGTTACTATCCGTTTCTATCCGTTTTCAGATCTATGCTGTAGATCCATGCTGTTGTGACACAGTGCAGAGTTCATGAAGGGTGGGGAAGTTAGTCTTATAGCGACCTTATAGTTTTACCTTCCCAAAATCCTAACCTTAACCATGAGGGATAACAATGTACGACTGACCTTAGGGCAGTGTCTAGAGGGCAACGTTACCCTACTCTGTTAAGCACTGTGGAAACTGGTGATAAGCTGAGTTTCAGTAAAATACCTGTACAGTACACCATTAATCAAATTATGTTGTTCATGATTTTTCCAATGGACAAAGTTAACTACACGTTTCCTCCAGCAAGGTTTGCTACAGCACTTGATGTGGTTGAAGCTGCTGGTCTCTTTATCCCCCATCAGGCCTTGAATGCATGGGACCAAAAAAAGTAATACATTCTTCCATCTCTAACTGTAGCTGTTATGTTGACTTGCCTTTTCACCAGGTAGGTAAATAACATCTGATCAGACCATGTCAGATAATCTCCTGGAAGAGATATTTATAAAACGCTCCCAGCAAAAGAAGAAGACCTCCCCTTTAAATTTCAAAGAGAGGTTGTTCATCCTCACATCGAACAAGATCGCCTACTACGACTATGATCTGGACAAAGGGGTATGTACTCTTAGCCTAGATCTGGGACCAGGTTAATTTGCTGTGTGTTTTCATTATATACATTGACCATGGCCCAACCGTCTCTTTAAGATCAGCAGTTTAATACTATAGCAACACTATCATACTACGCCATGCTCACACAAATATACTGCAGTACCTGTATTGTTGGTCATCTCAATAGGTCTGGGTCTATTAGTCCTGCTGCTTCCCCCACTCACTATAATCTCTGTCCTCTGTGCAGAAAAAGAAGGGGTTGAAAGGCACCGTGGGCCTCGATAAGATCAAGTGTGTGGGGACAGTACAACCGGAGCCCAGTGCCCCTGCGGAGCGCCAGTACCCGTTCCAGGTGAGCAACTGCTGGTCCTAGATCTATTCAGGTAGCTTTGAGGTGTAAGGTGATATACTTTGTCTACCTAAGATAAACTAATTTACCCAGCAGTACAGCAATAGTTAACACGCTGAAAGTCAATCTACCTTAAGAGAGAAAGTATTTTCCCCAGCAGTATAGCAATAGTTAACATGCTGAAAGTCAATCTACCTAAAGAGAGAAAGTCCTTTCCCAGCAGTGCAGTAACAGTTAACATGCTGAAAGTCAACAAGAAGAAGTGAAACCAACTCTCTTGACAGTGGAGACCGAGATGAACTGAGGGTTTCAACACCAGTGCAGGTGTCAGCACAGTAGACATGGTGACTAAGCAGCACATTATATCACAGCATCTATAAAGACACAGGAAATACCCAATATATTTGCATACCCCTAAATGGGGAGTTTCTGGGATATGTGGCAGCAAGGCCCAGAAGCACAAGAAATAAATGCCTGATACATTAGGTTAGTTTCTCTCCAAAGCAGTGACATGGTCCTAGAGGAGAACTGATCTGAGAGCAGGTTCAGGAAATAGTATTTCCATCCCTATTGTTGTGATGAAATAGATACTTCTACACTATTGTATTGCTTTCATGTGTACGACCTGACCTGGTACTACCCTTCACCAACTGAAGAAACAGCGATTTCCCTCTCTCCCCCAATTTACCACAGATAATCTACGATGAAGGCCCACTCTACATATTCGCCAGGAGCGACGAGGTCCGAAAGCAGTGGATCCACAGGCTGAAGCATGGTCAGTATGCAGCATCATCATACACCTAACACTAAAGTGACCGACAATAGACAAAGGGAGACGTGAGATACCATAAACATTTCCTTATGGCCCATAATCTACCAGCCCCATTGCTTAGTCAGATCTAGGTGGCTTTGCAAATTGCCAGTGTTGATCCAATGTAAATGTCGTCCCACATTCTGTGTCACCGTGTTAAGTGGTGCGCTTCAACAAAGACCTGACGCAGAAGTACCACCCGTGCTTCTGGATGGACGGCATGTGGCAGTGCTGCCAGCAGGAAGTCAAACAAGCCATGGGCTGCAGGGTGCTGGAGAACAAGAATGGAGGTCAGTGATGTGGTGGGAAAGCTGTAGTAAAAAGAGTATGTGTTCTCTACCAGCTTATGTAATTAGGAAGTAAATCGGAACATTTTACTTAAAGCATGCAGGTATGATGCACTATGATGCCGTTATAATGCATCGCAGAACCATTTATTCAGATATATCTCAATGGATGCATTTTAAGACATGTATGATGTATGTTGATGATGTCTTATAATACATGTTTGATGTCTTATAATCATCTCATAATGACCCAGACTAATACCAGCCATTTTGTTTCAGATTAAATGTTGATATATAGAGAGACATGCTTGTATAACCATTTAAAGCTCATACCTGCCGGCTTGAAGTGAGTTAGGAAATTAGTACTATAGGTAACTGCAGAGAAGCATAAACTGTAGTCACAGAGAACAAAACATGAAGCCCTCCCTTTCCCTTATAGGGGTTTCAAAGGGGTCTCGGAGGCAATCCAGAAAACCACTTCCACCTACGCCAGAAGAGGTCTGTCTTACATGTTCTCCTCACTCTTGCGTTCAGTTACAGTATCTCTACTTCTGATTGATACAGGAAGGATATACAGTATCACCCGTCTTTATCAATGTTGTCTCCCATCCCAATTTTCAGGAGAAACCTTTGAGGCCTTTACCTCCACAGCCTCCCGAGCAGCCTGTGCTCTCCGCAGGCATGACGGTGGTCGCTGAGTACGAGTACACGCCCTCCACGCCCCAGGATCTGGAACTGAGGAAGGATGAGGAGTACATCATTCTGGAGATGTCTGACTCCAACTGGTGGAGGGCCAGGGACAAATACGGGTGAGAGAGGCAGAGAGGAAATCAAAAAGAAACAGATGGAGGAAGGGTTGTTTAAGAAAGTTTAAGCTCATTTACTATACAACAATTTATGCTCATTTTAAAATGCTATTTGGAGAACAGCAAATAGAAGCAAAACTGACCCCAGGCATTATCACCTTGGCTACTGTAGCTTCATTCACCTCAGTCCATCTACAAACACATAGCCTATTAGATATACAATTAGCCGCTACACATGAACTCAGCACCGGGATTAAAAACAATCATTAACGCGTACAGAGGGATCTGTTGCCAGAAAAGGTATTTCATTAACAGAAGGTAAAAAAATAGTTTTGCTTAACAAAACAATGTTTTTTTATAGTAAATTCCCTGCAATTCTACACATTTTGCCAGAGCATGGTTGCTGGCCCATGTTGACTCCAATGCTTCCCACAGTTGTGTCAAGATGGCTGGATGTCCTTTGGGCAATGGATAATTCTTGATACACACGGGAAACTGTTGAGCGTGAAAAACTCAGCAGTTCTTGACACAAATCGGTGCGCTTGGTACCTACAACCATACCCCGTTCAAAGGCACTTCAATCTTTTGTCTTGCCCATTCACACTCTGAATGAATGGCACACATACACAATCCATGTCTCAAGGCTTAAAAATCCTTCTTTAACTTGTCTCCTCCCTTCATCTACACTGATTAAAGTGGATTTAACAAGTGACATCAATAAGGGAACTTGATTGCAAGTTGGTTGCAATCAATGTTCAGGTTGTACACTGTTTGTAAAGGAACACGTTTTTTACCTGGTTGTAATCTGGTGATACTGTATGACATCTCCTCAACCATAAAACCAGATTACAGAAACAGATACCATTATGATGTTGAATGTTACCTGCTGTGCTGTGTGTTTGCTGGATGAACACATCTAAAGCATAACACCATATACCCTATCAACAAGAAAGCACAAGAAAAACACATTTAAAAAAAACCTGACCGACCCTTAACCCAATGGCACGCTTCCACGAATAGAGATGAGGACTGGTGATATGATCAGTAGGTTAAGGTTAAGGTACATTCGTACCTTAAAGTCACTGGTGCATTCAAACTGTTTGCATGATCTGTGTGTTGTTTTAACATGCAGTAAGAATAACAATCCTATCCCTTTCATACATTATGGGAAACATTTTCATGATGTAAAATAGTGATGATGCAAAACACAGTAAAACTCATTTTAATCTGGCAGTGTGAATTCATTTCATACTTTTCTTCAGAAATGTGTGTTTATGCATTGCTGAGATTACTAAACTCAGTTAAGAATCATATTTGTATAATGCATATTGTTGAGGAAAAGTGTTAAATTGAATCACACAGCTAGATTATAATTTTGAGTTTTAAGGTATGTTTTGCACAGATGTGAACTGTTTTGCAGCATGAAAACATCACCCTGTGTCTTTAACATACTAAATGTACATGGACTTATCAGGAGATTGTGTGTGGCCTTCCATTGCAGCAAGGAGGGATACATTCCCAGTAATTACGTTGTGGAGGCTGGAAATGAACTGGAAAAGTTTGAGTGAGTATGGAATTCTCTTGCTACAAAACATTCACTATTAAAGATTGCATTACAATGATAGGATTACATCTGAAACCCTACACCTCTCTTATCCTGTGGGAACCAAAAATAATGAGGTACCAAGTCACTACACCTTCCGAACACATTAAATCCCTGCAGGGCTGTGTTCAGTGGGGCACGCAACAGAAAACGTTTAGCAACTGAATACGAAAATTAGCATTTCTTATTGGATTAATCAAGGTAGTCCTTCCCTGTTTCCATCCGTTTTCTTACATTTAGTCCCTAAACAGCATGAATAACACCCTCATGTGACCTGCTTTTAACACCCGTTGCTATGAGGTCAGGTCAACCATAGTGGTTTATAACGTGCACATTTAAACTTCTCTTTTTCCCAGCTGGTATTGCAAGAGCATGAACCGCAGCCAGGCAGAGAATCTGTTGAAGACAGAGGTAATCTCAATGAAAAAACAAACATCTGTAACATACAGTATCAGTTGACATACTACTGTTCCTCTCCTTTGCTTACACCAGCAACACAAGTGGATGCACTGCATTTAAAATCATTGAGAATAACACAAAAGTTACTTCCATTGTGGCCCTCTGATCTGTTGTCCTTATACTATAGCTATGGGCACCAATTTTACTTGTGGCATCATCTGTCAAATAGCTTAGACTGACAGAATGTTGCTATGGGATACTCACAAAACAATACTAGCTCTGCTTTGTATGTACCTCTGCTATTGAGGTTTTTTTTTTTTTTTCTTTTCCCAGAACAAAGATGGTGGTTTCTTAGTACGAGACTCAAGCAAAGCTGGGAAGTACACCGTTTCTGTGTTCACCAAGGGCGGGTGAGTTAATTGAGGGCAGACAGACGGGGCATGGCTAACTGTGTCTATCCACTATCTAAAACCATGAATGCGTCCAAAATGGTACACTATTCTCTATGTATTGCACAACATTTGACCATAGGGTTCTGGTCTAAAGTAGTGCACTACATAGGAATTGGATGCAATGTCAAACGCAGACCATAAATGGAAAGTCAAAAGAAGAACTGCTCAGCATAAGATAATGGAAGCGAAAACAGCCGCCTGCAGAGGAAGAGATATGTAAATGTCTGCATGCAAAACCAGGATTATTCTTTCTGCACTACCTTTCAAAAGGCTTCGTCCCAAATGGCAAATGGGCTCTGGTCAAAAGTACCACACTATATATGGCAGGAGTATTCAAATCTTACTGTACGACGTCCGTAGTACTGCTGGTTTTCAGTTCTACCTGAAACTGCTGGTGTCCCATGTTCTATCATTCAGCCTACAGTAGCAGCAAATGTGTGGTGTTCAATGTAGGTCTACATTCCATGAGACCTTTGACAATAACCTGCTAATGCACTTGTCCTTCAGACAAGTTGACTGAAAATGTTGTGTTGTTTAATGCAAGAAACCACTTTAGAAAATAAAATGCATTATTATTCCCATACCATTATTACAGAGAATCAGACACATTATGCTACCCTCTTAGCTTATTCAAGTCTGTCTCAAAATAGAACACTGCCCCTTTAAGACATTAAAAAAAGCTCTTTACCTGACTGGCTTTTCAAAGATGGCTAGAAATGCACATATGTTGTGCTCTTGTAGGAAGCAACCACTCCCCCATTGTTGACTAGAAATTAGCTATAACTGGGCTAATAACTTACTAACTAGCAAAGAATATGAACAAATGAGCATAGGTGGCTACATGCAGCTCTGACCTCAAAACAAGTGCATCTACTCTTGACCGCTCATGCTGTCCAGTTCAAAGTGAATGGCACAGATCCATATATGGCAATAGCTATTTGCATATAGGCCTACTGCATCTCTGATTGGTTATGGCGCACCGGTCTGTGTAGAGTACAGGCCGGAGTTGTGCCTGTCAATGTAACTGAATCCTATTCTGCCTGCAAGAAAGTCTCTTGCACAGTTAGTGTAGCATACTAAGTCTTGAATAGTTTGTTTTGTTTGGGTATGTTGAAAGTGGCTAATATTGCATTGATCTGAGTACAAACACATTTTTTTATCCTTTATTTAACTAGGCAAGTCAGTTAAGAACAAATTCTTAGTTAGAATGACGGTCAGTTGTGATACAGCCCGGGATCGACCCAAGGTCTGTAGTGATGCCTCTAGCACTGAGATGCAGTGCCTTAGACCACTGCGCCACTCGGGAGCCCTAAAAGTTCAATCTCGTGCTTCTCTGCCCAAGTTGATATTTCTTCTGCGTGGCAGTCCTAGGGGAGCAGCTTGGAGGAAACATGTGTCTGGAACTGGCTTCAAGGTCTCGATTTGAATTAGCAAGATATAGGGAATAGGGTGCCATTTTGGATGCAACCAATGTGTCAGCGAACGGAGCACCTTGTTGTTCCTGTCAAATTCACAGTCCATGAAAAGAAACAAATCTATTAAAGGGACAATACACTCCAATATCAAAGATCCAGCTATATATTACATTTAAAAAATCAACAGAAGAGATAATATGTAATTTTTAGATTTGCAGTGCTTATCTTTTGCATTCATTTGAGGTTGAGGCATATACTGTAACTAGAGCTACACAACTAGGGGTGTGGGATGCGGATTCATATTGGCATTAGGCTATATGACAAACTTTTGATTTTGGAGTGTTGTGTCCCTTTAAATTCCTATAACTTGAACACAACCTAGTAACTCTCCTTAGTCAAACCAAACATAACTCTCTTCACTCACACCAAACCTAACACTTCTCACTGTTCCCATTAGGGAGACTGCGGGTAACTGCAGACACTACAACATCTGCACCACCCAACAAGGCCAGTTCTACTTGGCAGAGAAGCACAATTTCAGCAGCATCCCAGACCTTATTAACTACCACCAGCACAATGCAGCAGGTACAACTAACCCCAACTAAGGTTGCAAAATTCCAGAATTCCTGGTTAGAGGGTTCCAGATTTCCTTCTTATTCCGGGAATCTTCCAAACGAGATTTCTGGAAAACCAGGACATTTTGGGAAACTAACTGGAAATGTGCAACCATACCCCAACACATCACTTCATGTGCATCTGTGCAACAGTACAGGTTCATGATGATGAAATACAGCACTTCAAATATATTGTCCATCATGTCCCATTCCAGGTATGGTCAGCAGGCTGAAATACATTGTGTCAAGCTGTGCAAAAAATGCCCCTTCCACTGCAGGGCTTGGGTATGGTGAGTGTGTTCTTTCAATACATTTCTATTGAGAGAGTATTATGTATATAGCCTGGTGGTTCGGTCTGTTTGTGTTCTGGCCAACTCCTCTCTGTCTGTGTTGTCAGGCTGAATATATGTAGCTGTACCACTTGACAACAATAGAATAGTGGTCTGTGGCAAATACCATTTTAAATCAAAACATTTTATTTGTCACATGCGTCGAATACAGGTGTAGACCTTACCGTAAAATGCTAACTTACAAGCCCTTCACCCACAAAGCAGTTCAAGAAATAGAGTTAAGAAAATATTTACTAAATAAACTAAAGTTTTTTTTAAATCTAATCAAATCAAAAAGTAACACAATAAAATGACATAACAATAATGAGGCTATATACAGGGGGTACCAGTACCAAGTCAATGTGCAGGGGTACAGATTAGTCAAGGTGATTTGTAAAGTGACCATCTGGGACCAGACTAGTGCAGCAACAGAAATCCTTATGACTGGCTTTGAGAAACGCTATCTGTAGCTTGATTGCTAACATGAGTAAATTTGTTCCTTCAATTTGTTGTTTTGTCCTCCAGGGGTATGGGAGATTGACCCACGCCACCTCACCTTCATCAAGGAGCTGGGCAATGGGCAGTTTGGAGTGGTGAAGTATGGGAAGTGGCAGGGCCAGCATGACGTGGCCATCAAGATGATCAAGGAGGGCTCCATGTCTGAAGACGACTTCATAGAGGAGGCCAAAGTCATGATGTGAGCACAGCTCTTTCTATCTCACAGGGGTGCAGTCAGTGGACTATGGGGTTTCAAATTGTATTTGTCACATGCTTCGTAAACAACAGGAGTAGACTAACAGTGAAATGCTTCTGGGCCTTTCCCAACAATGCAGAGAGAAAAAAAGAGAAATACTAGAAAAATAATAACACGAGGAATAAATACACAATGAGCTAAGGTATCTTATACAGCGGTATGAGGTAATTTAGGTAGCTATGTACATGTAGGTAGGGGTGAAGTGACTAGGTAACTAGAGCCATAGGGACTAGAGCCATGGGGACTAAAGCCATGGGACTAGAGCCATAGGGACTAGAGCCATAGGGACTAAAGCCATAGGGACTAAAGCCATAGATGGAGATACAGTGGGGAGAACAAGTATTTGATACACTGCCGATTTTGCAGGTTTTCCCACTTACAAAGCATGTAGAAGTCTGTAATTTTTATCATAGATACTCTTCAACTGTGAGTGACGGAATCTAAAATAAAAATCCAGAAAATCACATTGTATGATTTTTAAGTAATTAATTTGAATTTTATTGCATGACATAAGTATTTGATACATCAGAAAAGCAGAACTTAATATTTGGTACAGAAACCTTTTTTTGCAATTACAGAGATCATACGTTTCCTGTAGTTCTTGACCAGGTTTGCACACACTGCAGCAGGGATTTTGGCCCACTCCTCCATCCAGATCCTTCAGGTTTCGGGGCTGTCGTTGGGCAATACGGACTTTCGGCTCCCTCCAAAGATTTTCTATTGGGTTCAGGTCTGGAGACTGGCTAGGCCACTCCAGGACCTTGAGATGCTTCTTACGGAGCCACTCCTTAGTTGCCCTGGCTGTGTGTTTCGGGTCGTTGTCATGCTGGAAGACCCAGCCACGACCCATCTTCAAAGCTCTTACTGAGGGAAGGAGGTTGTTGGCCAAGATCTCGCGATACATGGCCCCATCCATCCTCCCCTCAATACGGTGCAGTCGTCCTGTCCCCTTTGCAGAAAAGCATCCCCAAAGAATGATGTTTCCACCTCCATGCTTCACGGTTGGGATGGTGTTCTTGGGGTTGTACTCATCCTTCTTCTTCCTCCAAACACGGCGAGTGGAGTTTAGACCAAAAAGCTCTATTTTTGTCTCATCAGACCGCATGACCTTCTCCCATTCCTCCTCTGGATCATCCAGATGTTCATTGGCAAACGTCAAACGGGCCTGGACATGCGCTGGCTTGAGCAGGGGGACCTTGGGTGCGCTGCAGGATTTTAATCCATGACGGCGTAGTGTGTTACTAATGGTTTTCTTTGAGACTGTGGTCCCAGCTCTCTTCAGGTCATTGACCAGGTCCTGCCGTGTAGTTCTGGGCTGATCCCTCACCTTCCTCATGATCATTGATGCCCCACGAGGTGAGATCTTGCATGGTGCCCCAGACCGAGGGAGATTGACCGTCATCTTGAACTTCTTCCATTTTCTAATAATTGCGCCAACAGTTGTTGCCTTCTCACCAAGCTGCTTGCCTATTGTCCTGTAGCCCATCCCAGCCTTGTGCAGGTCTACAATTTTAGCCTTGATGTCCTTACACAGCTCTCTGGTCTTGGCCATTGTGGAGAGGTTGGAGTCTGTTTGATTGAATGTGTGGACAGGTGTCTTTTATACAGGTAACGAGTTCAAACAGGTGCAGTTAATACAGGTAATGAGTGGAGAACAGGAGGGCTTCTTAAAGAAAAACTAACAGGTCTGTGAGAGACGGAATTCTTACTGGTTGGTAGGTGATCAAATACTTATGTCATGCAATAAAATGCAAATTCATTTTTTAAAAATCATACAATGTGATTTTCTGGATTTTTGTTTTAGATTCCATCTCTCACAGTTGAAGTGTACCTATGATAAAAATTACAGACCTCTACATGCTTTGAAAGTAGGAAAACCTGCAAAATCGGCAGTGTATCAAATACTTGTTCTCCCCACTGTAAATCCAGAGCAGTGGAGGCTGCTGAGGGGAGGACGGCTCATAATAATGGCTGGAACGAAACCATGGAAACCATGTGTTTGATATATTTTTCATAGCATTCCACTTATTCCGCTCCAGTCATTACCATGAGGCCGTCCTTCCCAATGAAGTTGCCAGCTACCTCCTGTGGATGGGAGGTACAGTACAGTATGTAGAGTCACATATAGTGTCGCTCAATTTAACCCACATAGGCCCATGCTTAATCCCGTCTCTTTTTTGCTTGAACCAGGAAGCTACGACACGAGAACTTGGTTCAGCTGTACGGCGTGTGCACCAAACAAAGGCCCATCTACATTGTCACAGAGTTCCTCTCCAATGGCTGCCTACTCAGCTATCTACGGGAAGGCCTGAAGCAGCACCCATCCCCTATCCAGCTCCTTGAGATGTGTAAGGACGTCACAGAGGGCATGGCCTACCTCGAGGCTCAGCAGTACATCCACAGAGACCTGGTAAGATATTATACTTATAAGTCAAATAGGTTTTGCAGTTTGCACTTTTGGGACTATTCCACTGACTCACTTTGGGACTATTCCACTGATTGTTCAAACTAAATCAAGCGCAGCTCACGTATTTGAAAGACACAGCAGGTGTGATCCTGATATGGTACTACTATTATTCTATACTACACTCAACAATACTGGGCCCAAATAATAAATACTCTTTTCTATTTCTCAGGCTGCAAGAAACTGCTTGGTAGATACCAATGGGACCATTAAAGTCACTGACTTTGGACTGTCGAGGTAAACGACTGTGAATGTTGTGCTTGATTCTGGCACACACTGTAGAAATACCTGACAAATAAATCAAATCTACAATCTCTTACAGCAATATTATGTAATTCAAGCTACTTCCATTACAAGTTGACAACTCTCCCTGTCATTTCAGGTATGTCCTGGATGATGAGTACACCAGCTCTGCAGGCTCTAAGTTCCCTGTGCGCTGGTCTCCTCCTGAGGTGCTGCTCTACTGTAAATTCAGTAGCAAGTCAGACATCTGGGCGTACGGTTTGTAAAGGCCTCCTATCTTAGCCCAGATCCAGGTCCCAGATCTGTTTGTGCTGTCTTGTCAAATCGGTATAGTTGTTGTCACGCCAATGACCATATGAGTTGGCGAGACCGAACAGATCTGGGAACAGGCTACAGCTAATTAGCCTTTATTCACTAACTATTTGTTCCTCTGCTGATCATTTAATACATATTGACAAGGTTACCTTGCTCTCCATAGGGGTCTTAATGTGGGAGATCTACACCTTAGGGAGGCTGCCCTACGAACGGTTAAACAACAATGATATAGTGGACCAGGTGTCCCGAGGCCATCGCCTCTATCGCCCCCAGTTGGCCAACGACAGAGTCTACACCATCATGACTACCTGTTGGCTGGATGTACGTACAGTATAAAGTAGTCAGAATAATGCCTGGTCCCAGATCTGTATAATCTGTCTTGCCAAATTTTATGGTCATTGTCAAAATTTGCAAAACAGCACAGTTCTGGGACAGCACTGTGCTGTCCCAGCACAGTTCAGGCTAGATAAGTGGGGGTCAAAGGTAAATGTCAGCGAAATGGACATGTAAGCTTGACAGCTTCTAATCTAAAACAGTTGTTTGCCTCACCCTCATGTCTTGTCTCTCTCTTGCGTTGACTGGCAGAAGGCGGACGAGAGACCCACCTTTCAGGAGCTGTCGGTGACTGTTCAGGACTTGCTCTATGAGCTCCAGTAGATCCAACCACCACATTCTGAGATTGAAAGACAGTTTGCAGACTCATCCCTCTGGCAGATACACTTCCTCATGCAGAGCAGACTCAAGGCTTCATCCCCTCAGGGCCTCACCCATTCTGTGCATCAGCCATTGAGGAACCTGCTTTAGGAGAAGTAGATAAAACTGTTAAAGAAGGGTCCGCCATCCTATGGGAGAGCTCAGAGATGCTTTATGGTTGAACATGGGACTCCCATGACGAACTCCAGTAGTGAAATAAAATATTATTTGACGAATGTATCTGGTTATTGGTTATTGAGAACATGCTAGAAATGAAAAGTTTTCCCTTATTTATTTAGTGTGTATTCCTTTACTACTATCATTGGTGAACTGCATTCAATAATATATATATATACTGTATATATATATATATATATATATATATATATATATATATATATATATATATATATATATATATATATAGGCTTTTCTGTTTCTGTAAGATTTCATGTTTATTTTCTATTTCTAGCCACTGAGATGTATAGTAAGAAGAAATACCCTTTATCAACTGAAAATGTAGCTATGTTCGTTAATTAAATTATTGAGAAAGAACAGTAGCCTACCTTGCGGTGTCTGAGGCTCAGTATCTTGGAGAAACTTATTTGCACATAATGACAATATGGATTTAAAAAAAGTGTTTTATTATACAAAAAATCATCAACTTACATCCCTACATCAAACATGTCTAACAAAACAACATACAGGTATAAACAAGAAAATACTAAATACATACATATAAATAACTAATTAAAAAAATATACACAATCCAATTCTAGTGCAATTGTATTCACTCAGATATCTCATTATAATGATTGAGGAATATGTCATTCTTTTTGTTATTCACTATAGATAATGTCTTAACAAGATGATTAAATTCAATCAAAAATATTTGTAATTTTGGTATAGAATTCTGGAATTTATGTTTGTGTATAAAGTATTTGGCAACAAGAATAAAATAAAATCACAATAATTTCAATGGTCTTGTCATCATTGCAATAGTAACAATTTATTTCATGTCAAAATCATGGGTAGTATTCAAAAAGGTAAACAAGTATTCTGCAAGGTTTTTCCAAAAATCTATCACAGAACAACATTCATAGAACAAGTGAGTCAGATTTCACCTTCATTTTTGTAGAAAACACGGATATCATCAATATTAACAAATATGGCCAACACATAGAATTACATGGATATATCTTATGAAGAATTTTACAGAGCATTTTTTTAAAAGTAAGTTCTGGGAAGGCTTTGATCACAGAATTAAACTCTCTGAATGGTATTGGAAACTCATTCAATGCTATAAATTGTTCATATTAAATAATATTACCCCTGTTGTCGAAAACATCAAGAACAAAGTCAATATTCCTCTCATGCCAGCTAGGGTAGAACAATTATTCCTTACAGTTATGTCAGAATTGTTCCACAAAAGACCTTTATGTGGAGAAACATTGTGCACAAAACAGATTTTCCAGGACATTAAAGTTTGTTGGTGAAACCTATCCAATTTAGCAGGTAATCTTTCAGGAATATTACCTCCCAACATATTAAACATATTGTTTGGAATAAAATATCAAATGTATTCTGTATTGATCAAACAACTTTTCAACCAATTGATCTTGAAAGTGTTATGTCAACAAAATCTAACACTTCTAGACCTCCTTCAGATCTTTTATTTGAGAGGACTGACTTTTTAAGTTTAAGTTTGTGAGGTCTTGTTGATCTCTTTACAGGTAGAGGGATTTACAAATAAAGATAAAACGGGTTACACAAAGCGAGACTTGGACAGAAGCACTCTCCCCAATATAGAAAGATCCAATTGTAGCCAATAATTAAATATCTTCTTGGTTTTCTTAATTTTAGGAGAGAAATTCACGTTGTCTGACTAAGTGTTTTTTTGATATATGTATTCCTAAATATTTTACACAGTCCTTTACAGGAATATTTTTTATTTCTTTATCATCAGAGTCATGTAAACATAAGATTTCACATTTAGAAAGGTTCATAGCATTAAGGGCATGGGCGACCTGTTCTTTATTCTTTAAAAAAAAGAGTAGTATCGTCAGCCAGTTGGGAAATTTTGTTTTCTCTGTTAAAAAATGGATACGCCATGCAGATTTGCATTATTCAAAATATCTAGAGATAGAAGTTCCACTACCTAATGAATAAAAAGGGCGAAATTGGGCATCCCTGTCATACACTTCTGTTGATACTGAATCTTTTGGATGTATTAAGGTTTAGTATCACAGAGCTATTTATATCTTTGTAAAACATACGAATGACATTGATACAATTTTCACCGAAACCAAAAGGTTTAAAAGACCGAAAGAGAAATTCATGTTCAATTGTGTCAAAGGCTTTACAGAAGTCCAAAAATAAAACAACAGCATCTGAGTCAATTGCATCTGAATAATCTAAAAGGTCCAAGACTAAACGAATGTTGGAGCTTATGTGACAGCCCTTCATAAATCCTGTTTGAGTCTCATTTATAACTGTATCTATTCCTTTCTTTAATCTTTCGGCATAAACCAGAGCAATCCATTTTTAATCAATATTTAATAAAGCAATTGGTCTCCAATTGTCAATGAGGGAAGGGTCTTTATCAGGCTTCGGAATCAGTAAAATAAGGCCCTGTTTCATAGTGGAGCCCATTTCACCATTTTCAATGCAATCTTGAAACGTAATAAAAATAGTGTCTTCTAGTAACTCCCAAAACTGCCTATAGAATTCAACTGACAGGCCATCAGGGCCACGTGATTTCCCTTTTTTCATTGACTTCAGAGCCTCTAATTTCTTCGATTGACACAGGTGAATCGCAAACAGAGCGGAAATCATTTTCAATTGCAAGGACATAGTTCTGAATATGGCAAATGTAGCTTTCGCAACCAACTTCCTGAAATTGTGAGTTGTAAAGGTTTTCATAAAAGGAATTGACAAATGTTGATATTGTAATGGGGTCTTTGCATAATACATACATTTTGAGTGCCATTATAGATTTTATTTTGTAGTTTCTCTTTTCAAGTGCAAAAAAATAACTGGTGTTTCTTTCCTTCTTCAATTCTTCAATCCATTTCGCTCTTGATCTGACAAAGGCACCCTTTGCCAGATCTGTGCAGAGCTGTTCTAATTCTAGTTGTAAAGATTTAAATACAGCCACATTTTCTCCCTGGCAGTTTGGTCCTGTGGTATCAGAACCTCTTTGATTCGGAGCTTCTTCTCGTCCAGAAACTTGTTCCCCTTGGCCATTTTCCAGATGATGTCCCTGTAGTGGCGCATGGCGCAGGATGATATTGCGAGGGGGTCCATCAGATCTTCGTTTCCCAAGACGATGTACCACTTCGATCACATCTCTTAGCTTGTCTTTGATGCAGAGCCATCTTTCCCAGGATATTGATGAACACTTCCTTAATGTTCTCTCCCTCTGCTTCTCTCACACCTTGGATATTCAGATTCCAGAGTACCGTTGAAGTTCAGCTACATTTTCACACAGCTTATTATTTTGGGATTGCATTTTTTTCAGCTCGTTCTCTAGGAACGTTATCTTTTCCTTGTTCTCTCTCACAACTTTGTGAAGTTAACATGATAAGATCCCCATTAGGGAACGTCACTATCGGCAGTTTCCAGACCACCAGAGCGGACAGGGATAGCACTTCTTCCGGTAGGAGTAAGGGAGGGGGGCTGGCTTCATTAGTTAACAACAGATGGTGTAATCCGAGCCATATTACTGTTAAGGAACAGTTTTGTAGCCCGGATATTGAGCTGTTAGCCATTAGCCTGAGACCCTACTATTTGCCGAGGGAATTCACGGTGGCCACTCTGTTATCGCAAGGTTACAGACAACGTGCCTTCTTTACCATTTCTGGGGATTTTAACCATGCCTCTCTCTCTTCAACGCTGCCCACGTTCAAACAGTTTGTGAAGTGCCCAACAAGGAATAATACAACTCTGGACTTGCTATATGCTAATGTGAAGGATGCATACAACTCCACTGCACTCCCTCCCCTCAGTAGATTGGACCACAACCTTGTCCACCTCACCCCTCTCTACAGGCCTATGGTCCAACAGCAGCCAGCGACCACTAGGACCATTAGGAGATGGTCCCCTGAGGCGAATGAGGCCCTACAGGACTGCTTTGAGACAACAGACTGGGATGTGCTCTTTGAGGCTCATGGGGAGGGCATTGATGGACTTAGAGTGCATAATATATATACACAATATACATTTTTGTGTAGACACCAGCGACCTGAAGTCCATGCTGAATGAGAAGAAGAGGACCTTCAAGGAGGGGGACCGGGAGAAATTGAAATGCATCCAGAGGGAGCTGAAGTTGCAGATTGCTGAGGGGAAGAGAGTGTATAAGGAGAAGATGGAGGACAAGCTGAGGCAGAGCCAGGCGAGAGAGGTGTGAAAGGGTATGAGAAATATCACAGGCTTCAAAATGTCAAACAGTGGGCAGACAGACGGGACCCAGGACAGAGCCAATGACCTGAACCAATAACAGGTACGATATTAGCTCTGTCCACCTCCCCTCCAGCTCTCCAGGCCACACGCCTTCACGGCTGTCCCACCCCCCCCTTTGCACACAACACCATTAGATGGAGAAGATGGAGGACAAGCTGAGGCAGAGCCAGGTGAGAGAGGTGTGAAAGGGTATGAGAAATATCACAAGCTTCAAAAAGTCAAACAGTGGGCAGACAGACGGGACCCAGGACAGAGCCAATGACCTGAACCAATAACAGGTACGATATTAGCTCTGTCCACCTCCCCTCCAGCTCTCCAGGCCACACACCCTCACGGCTGTCCCACCCCACTCTTTGCACACGACACCTGGGTTGAGACAATCAGCGACCCCCTCCCCGCTCCCTCTGGACTGTTCTGCAACACCTACCTTCCTCTCCACCTCTGGACTGATTTTCAACACCCCCCGTCCCCCCACCTGGGCTGGCTTTCACCACCAACCAAGTGAAGAGAGAGCTGGAGAGACTACATCAGTGGAAAGCAGCTGGCCCCGATGGCATCAGCCCAAGGGTGCTTTGGTCTGTGCTGACCAACTGTGTGGAATACTCCAACGCCTCTTCAATCTTAGCTTGAGCCTGGAAAGTGTCCCTGTGCTGTGGAAAACATCCTGCCTGGTCCCAGTGCCGGTGATGCTTCTCTGGTAAATAAGCTGATCAGGAAGGCTAGCTCTGTCCTGGGGATTAACCTTGACACTCTAGAGGAGGTGGTGGCGAGAAGGATCCTGGCCAAACTGCTGGTCATCATGGACAACGTCACCCACCCTCTGCATGCCATGGTTATGACGCAGAGGAGCACCTTCAGTCACAGACTGATCCCACCACGGTGTGCCAGAGAGTGCTACAGGAGGTCCTTCCTGCCGGCGGCTATTAGACTGCTTAATGCCTCACCAGGGTGCCATGCCGTCGGCAACATAGACCTGGAACTGTTGGGGTGTTAGGACCTAGTTTAACAATTAGGCATCCATCCATCCGTGAGTTCCATTGGATGTGGGGACATGCTACATAAATGAAGTCACCCCAAACATTTTTTATCAACTCTATCCATATTGTCATGAACGGAGGTCAAGATGGCGTCGCTGTGAGAGGGAGTGTTTTCGGGTTAGGTGGTTAACAGTATAATATCGACTATCAATGTAGCAAGAAACGAACTATAACTTGTTTTAGCTACATGTGGCAAGTTTAGAGCTCGTTTTTATCTAGTTGAATGGGAAGAACACGACAGAAAGACAACAGAAGAAGGAAGGCACGCTAGTTAGTGACGACGAGAGCCAGAGCAACATGGATTCACAAGGTGCCGCGATCTCAAGCAAGAGAAAGAACACGACGGACCAGGACGACATCCTTGTAACCTCTTTACCTCAGACCCCAATTAAAAATCCACGAGAGAAAAAGGTGAAAGAGGATCTCTCCATGTCTGAACTTTTCTTTGCAATACAGACCATGACTACTAAACAAGACGCCACGTTCTCCAAAGTGTCCATCATAGAGCGGGCTACCGAAGAAACATCAAAGAAGATTGATAATTTGTCAGAGACTGTCCGTCAACTTAGACAGACAGACAGGGCACACAGGGCAGGTGCAAAATGCCAGAACTATCTATCTATCTAAGTTGACGGACAGTTATAGTTTCTTGCTACATTGATAGTCAATATTATACTGTTAACCACCTAACCCGAAAACACTCCCTCTCACAGCGACGCCATCTTGACCTCCATTCATGACAATATGGATAAAGTTGATAAAAAATGTTTGGGGTGACTTCATTTATGTAGCATGTCCCCACATCCAATGGAATTTACTGTTCTTAGGGGCGCACTTTCTAATTGGTCCAGCACTTTTCCGTTTCCTGTGATGCGCATAGCCTATTCACACACGTGAAGGTCAGGAACTGCAGTCAATCGTTTACAATTATCTAATAATTATACATTTCTGTCTAATTTATAAGCGATTTGCTCATGACCATGGAGAACCAAGGAGCAACAGCAGACCCTCAGCTTCAGCAATTCATCGAAGTCGAGTCCCAAAAACAAAGGTTTCAGCAGTTGGTCCATCAGATGACTGAAGTGTGTTGGGTAAGGAACGCTTCTGCAATGTTCTGCAATGACAACTAGCATGCTAGCTAGGTGAGCTACTATAGCTAGTTACTTGAACATCTGGCGATCAAGTGAATGAATGCTAAAAAATTGACAGTCAGCCAATTATGGACATTGTACTAGTTAGATTATGTTTAGAAGCTAACGTTAGCTAGCTGATAATGCCAGTTTTGTGACCCAGCGTAGGTATTTATTTTTTACCTTTTATTTAACTAGGCAAATCAGTTAAGAACACATTCTTATTTACAATGACGGCTAAGTGCAAACGTTTTCTGCAGTTAGCTAACTACTATAACTACGCTCCTATATTAAGCTCCTACATAATCTACCACATGTAGGTTACTCTCCTAATAGTGCTGAGATGTGAACAAATGACTCATGCACTATGCAATGTCCTCCACTCCATGCAATGATGTGATACAGCCAATGATTGAGCACCTGCATGCTCTGGTTCCTTACAGGAGAAATGTATGGACAAACCTGGGCCCAAGCTGGACTCCCGGACAGAGATCTGCTTTGTGAACTGTGTAGAGCGCTTCATTGACTCGAGCCAATTCATCCTGAACAGACTCGAACAGACACAAAGGAGTAAGGGCTCCTTCTCAGAATCCATGTCTGAATAGTTTAGCAACAACCTCCAATGGATAGACTGACAAGACACTGAACAGCCAATCAAGATGTTTTACAGCAATGCCAGCTTTCTATATGGTGCAATGAGAACACAACAACCAGGGTGGGGAAGAAACAAGTCGTTTTGATAAAAGTGCCTCGGTTTTTCTCCTTGTATCATGTCACCTAGCAGAGTCTTGGCCAATTTCTCTCACCTTGTGGGACAAGAGATTAAGTGCAGTAATGGCAATTCTGGTCAGTAGCTAGCTAAGATCTTCATATTGTGGATGTTTCTGAAACTGTGTAGTAAATTGAATGAGCCTGTTGCATATCAATCATATAAACTGAGATGGGAGATATTTATTAGTATGCTTTTATAACAATCTTACCCAGCTGTTGAGGTTGTGTCCTGGGGAAGAGGAAAAGGGCAAACAAATCTGGGACATTCAATTTGCCACTGCCTCGGAAAGCCACTGGAACTCACTGCATTCAGTACCAAGTCAGAGTACGAACACTGTCTTGTTGGGAAAAGGGCACAATCTATGGATGAAACAAGTGTTCCATTGTATATATGCAATAAACAAATCTATTGCCTGCTTTGTTATCATTGGCCTTTTGAATACAGTGTGATCCAAGTATTAGGGTCTTGCTGCATAAAAGGTAATAGTTTATTCACATACTAAAAGAATCTGCAGTGTTATAAATCAATGATTAAGAAATACATAAGTTAGTTTGGCACATGCAGTAGTAGGAATGCATTTCAAAAAGGGCTACGTCAAGGAAAGTGCCTCAATACTGATGTTGATATACATTATCAATGAAAAATACAATTGAGGTATTACATTACAGTAACTTGTCACTCAGATTGTTCAATATTCACAAATCAGTAACTTTGAAAGATGATTGAACCAAATACACAAAAGGTAAACACTGCATTGCCTTGACACAGTAGGTTTTCTGGCATTTTTAAAGGCACATTAAAACAGGAATAAGACATAAGCCTATCAATAAGTTATAGTTCAGTCAGTGAAAACAAGGTATTAGTCAGTTCAGATCAATACAAATTGATCTTAAAACTAAAATCAATACATTCTATTTCATCACACTGTCCATGATTATATATTTTAAGTGTGTACATACACCAGTTGTTTTTTTTTATGCAGTAGAAACCATCCAGAGAGAAAGGGAAAAACTGTAGGACTAATACTTTCAACCAGTTTAATGGTTTAGGCATACCATGAAGTAAAAGGCTCCCAAGTGGTGCAGCAGTCTAAGGCACTGCATCTCAGTGCTAGAGGCGTGACTACAGACACCCTGGTTCAAATCCAGGCTGTATCACAGCCGGCCGTGGTTGGGAGTCCAATAGTGCGGCGCACAATTGGCCCAGCGTCGTCCGAGTTTGGCCGGTGTAGGCCGTCATTGTAAATAAGAATTTAAATAAAGTTTACATCTTTTAAATAAAAAAAAATTAAGAAAATGCTGTTGGACTTGCTAATCGCTAGACGTACTGGATTGCAGTGCATGACAGTTAAAGGCAAACTATCCTTCCAGTGGTTATTGTAAGAATCTCCATCTCAATATATATTTACTAAAACTATTTTCCACTTGTCTACGAAGGTGTGTAAATATCAAATAAACAAATGTAAAACTTGCCAATGGGATATTGATCTCTAAACATTTTCAGTCATTAATTGAGCTTTTAATCGTACTGAATTAAACTGAATTGATCCCATGCTAAGTGGTGACAAAGCTATTGTTCCTCCTCATGGAGCCCTCTGGCGAGTAGCTGCCCTTTGAGCCCCCCTCTCTGGCCAGCTTCCCCTCCCCTGGCCCCTCCACCTGGCTCTCCTGGCTGGGCAGGGCCACGTAGGGCTGCTGGCCCCAGGGCGACCCCTGAGGCCCTTTCCTCAGGTACAGTGGCAGCGATTCCCAGCTGAATGTGAGATCTTTAAACGCATGAAGGAGGAAGATACCCAAAATGATTGTGAGGAACCCACTGACGGTCCCCACAGCTCCGTCCATGCTCATGCTCAGCCACTCCTTGAAGAGGATAGCCGAACACGCCATTACGGAGGTGGTAAAGAACACGTAATAGATGGGTGTGACGATGGATGTATTGTAAATGTCCAAGGCTTTATTGAGATAGCTGATCTGGATGCTGACGCAGATCACCAGGCAGATGAGTAGACACCAGAACAGGGGTTGCTTTAGGACAGAGGTGCCGGCGAACAGCTCCTTGATGCCGATGCCCAGGCCCTTGACGCAGGACACTGACAGGGAGCCAATCACGGAGCAGATCAGGATATAAACCAGCACGTTCTTCTGGCCGTAGCGGGGGGCGACCAGGAAAATGAGGATCAGGCTGCTTGCCACGACAGACACGGCAAACACAATGAATCCTGGGAGAGATCACAGTCGGAACATTTGAATGAGTACATTCTGGAAGGATGACGCAATAGTTGAGATTCTTTAATTTTTACGTATTAACAAGCCAATGCTTTTTTGAATCACTGGCTCTGAACAGCTGCTGAGTGATTCAACATAGGTCAGTATGTGAGACATTGGTATGATTGAAGTAATATGTTTCTAAAAATCACATAATGAATACTTAATTGGGATGCAAGATGATATTATAGAAACGTTTTTGTGTATATGTGGACCCCATGTCAGTTACAATACCTGGGTCTTGGAGCTTCTCAGCCATGGCAGTAAGGGAGGCCACCTCCTCCTCCTGAGGGGCGTGGATGACCATAACAGTGGAACCCAGGATGCACAGCAAGCAGCCCATCTTGCCGTGAACATTCAACCGCTCATTCAGGAAGTATGCGGACAGCACGGCACTGCAGGAGGCAGGCAAGAGAAGTTTGTCTAGTCAGAATGAACAGATTTTTTGTAGTAGGTATTGATTTTAATGTCATTACATTGTTATAAGCCATGCAATAAGGTCTGACTAACTTTTGGCCCAAATACGTGTTAGAAAAACAACAGCTTTTGCAAATACACTTTTACATTTTGAAAAAGAACATCACCTCACCCCTATCTTAACAGTTCAGGAGATGAGGTGTGAGGAACTCAGTAACTATCAAGGCACAAGCTGAAGTTCAGTAATCAGACATTTACCTCACAAGAACGCTCATTGCTCCCAGTGGTGTCACCAATGTGGCAGGGGCAAAAGCGTAAGCGGCAAAGTTCGCTGCTTCCCCCGCTCCCACTGAAACACAGAAACCAGCATTAGTATGTAACAATGACATGGGACAGCACATGATACTGTACATTTAGGGAGAGGTGAGTTTTGATAAATATTCTCTCATTCAACCTACATGTGCAAATGTAATCTTCTGAGGAATGTGTACTTCAAAGATGTCCATATGACAATGTGTGGGTCGTTGCATAATCACAAGACTACCAGCGAAAATACCAAACCCACAACAGCCTCCCTTTCTCTTTGAAAACAAAGACCGCAATGTTAACTGAGAAAGGTCAATGAGGACTGTTACCACAGAATTTACTCTACTGTACCATATGCTAAAGTTCATTAAGGGTTAATTGGTATTTTAATATAAAAGAACAATTGTTATCAGGTGACAATAGATTTTTTACACTTACTTGATATTAGTCCTGCCCACCATAGCCATTCCTTAAGGTAAGCATATCCCCCCTGACCTAATAAATACAAATAAGATGTATGATTATACAGATAGGGCCTACTATACAAACCATTTTTTTTTTTTTAATACAAACGTGTTTATTAAAGTTTTATTCAGTAAACATACTTTCAATGGCTCAACGTAGCTGAAGTTAAGATGTAGTTACATATGATGGTGGTAATACCTGCTCGCATAAATCCCTTGCTGGCCAATCGCAAAAGGCCTTTCTTCTTCAGGATGAAGCTTCCTCCAATGAAGATGCTCGAGCTCATGGCAAGAGAGAGGCCAATGTAAAATTCGGTGCGGTTTGGTCCGATTTCCATCTGAAAATCACCACCAGATTTGTGGACTAGCAATAATAATGCAGAGTACACAGATGGTTCTGGATGGCGGTTCTCTACCCACATGTCTACTACTGCTAATGTCTATTAACCTAAACAACCCTAAAGACAACCAGTGTATTCGTTGCTCAATCCCGGAGCCCTGACACTAGGGTTTGCAATATCTGCGGAATGGGGCTGGAGAAATATAACCATTCTCAAATGTACAGATGCAGCTATGGATGCTGACAGTGCATTTGATCAACATAGGTATATGCTCATATTTAGAAGCTATACAATGTTTGGGTTTGTAAACAAAAACGTAACTTTTTACAAACAATGTGTAAAATGAACCAACCTTGCGTTATGATTATAAACAGTAATATGCTCACGAGGATCTATCAATTATCCAAGAAGCATTGCCTATGGACATTCATTGAAATTAGAGTAAACAATGACCACTTACTTAGCTTTTACAGTTCAATTCAGGATGTTGACTTCAGCCTTAATCCTTGCTTCAGATGCTAATCTTATTTTTGCCAGCTAGCTAGATAACTTTTTAATCACGTGATGATGTCTACTAACTTTACACATTTGATGAGATTGATGCGGTGCGATAGCATTGGTAGAGACATCTCCCATCTGAATGATCTGAGTAACCTAATTGTTTTAGCTGTACTTACTCACTATGAACATAGGCAATAAAATGTAGCTGGCAGTAATAACTTGACTGGCAAAACACAGTAACGGGGATATTAGCCTAGCTAGCCAGCTACATAACGTTGGCCAGTTAACTTTTGAAGTAAGCAGGCCAGGCAGGAGAGAAACGTTTCTACAACACCGATTGCGCTGTATAAGTGACTTGCCATTCTATTTTCTTGTTTGCACACAACAGTGAACACTAAACACTAATGTGAACACTAAACACTAATATAGCAGACATCCTAAAATGTAATTTTGAGCTCACCTTCGCTTTCAACCCATTCGATCTAAAGAGAAGCAGCTGACTGTTGGAGTCCGCCCAGAATAGATACTTCCTCAGTGAGCGTGGCAAATATAATTATATAGCTATATTTATTTTCATACCATATCTGGCCAACGTTTACGAACTTGCATCAACTTTTGATTTACATTAACGGACTTTATAAAAACGTAAATTAACAAGCAAATGGGAGTTTATGTTGGAAATATCAGCGACAGAAATGGGCGAGTTCGTTTTACACGGGTCTGTTCTATCCTGGATCATTGGGACATCTCCACCCCATTGAAGTTTACATTTAAAATGGTTAAAGTAAGGGTTAGAGGACAGCGTTTCCCAATCTCGGCCCTCCGGACCCCAAGGGATAGACAGCTGATTCAAACGATCAAAAGGGGTCCCGAGGTGTGGCCATGTAGCCTAAAGCTTCTCTTTCTAGCATAAGAAATGTAATAACTATTAAGATGGTGAGTTAAAATGTAGAAGGTGTATCTGTACTCAAAAGGTGATGTGTCTGAAGTAACACCTACATAAAATCTCAAAGAGAACAGGATAAATCATATCTTTCCATCATGTATCAATTCAGGTCCAGTAACTCAAGTAGGTTTTCCCGAGTTTGGGAAACCCTGGGTTAGGTTTAGGAAGGGTGAAGGTTAGGGTAAATATTGTGTATAATTAACCCAAGACCACCACCTGCCTCGGGTGGGTCGAGATTTCTCTTTTCTCTGAAAATGAGCAAATTACGAAAACCCGGGGCACCGGGCCATGAAAAACGAATTCCCCAAACGGCACTTGTGTCTTTTCCTGCTGAACGGATTGGTTGCGCCCTGCAGAAAGGGGCAGTATAATGATTTAGTTGAGCACTGTGGTTGGATTAATTCGAAATTACGTTGAAGAAACCGGAAGAAGACCTAACCTTGACAGGAAACATACGTACATTTCATGAAGATCTACAAAGTGGAGTCCTGTACGGAATTATATATGTTTAAATAAACAATTACCAGGATTACTTACCCGACTTCAATGACTGTTTTTGACACATTTCTGCTTTCGTTACTTTTCTCACGACTCATGGCCTTTTAGAAATGAATGAACAACACAGGGTGAGGATATCACTGACGCGTTGGTAACGTTATATGATCCTTCATAACCTCACAGTCATAGTTGGTGGACAGTGTCAACATTTACCTGTTGTCCCATGATGAAGACTTACCTCTCCATAATCAGAAACTGTAATATTGCACAGAGATGGTCATTCAGCCATGCTACAAGATGTGCACTTTCTCCATCACCATCATTCTCTTCAAAATGTAATTTCAAAAGGCTCATGGTGAGACGTATGTGCACGGATATCCCGACGGAAGACCGGAACTATTATATCACCACCCCTATCTTCTACGTGAACGCTGCCCCTCATATTGGACACCTGTACTCCGCTGTTACAGCTGATTACCTACACAGATACAAGCTTCTACAGGGGTTCAACTCCAGGTTTGCCACAGGTGAGTGAAAAACACATGAGAATCAATGTGGATTGATTGACATTGTGATAATATTGTAGTTTCCCTATTTTATAAGCTATTTATGACCTCAGTGGTTAAGTGTGTCCTAGACTTCCTGACAGGCTGACCCCAGGTGGTGAGGGTAGGCAACAACACTGCTGCCACACTGATCCTCAACACAGGGGCCTGCCAGGGGTGTGTACTCAACTGCGTGGCTACACACTACTCCAACTCAATCATAAAGTTTACTGATGACATGACAGTGGTAGGCCTGATTATCAACAATGATGAGACAGCCTACAGGGAGGAGGTTAGAACCCTGGCGGAGTGGTGCCAGGAAAATACCTCATCAACTTAAAAAAAAACACAGAAGGAGCTGATTGTGGACTACAGGAGACGGAGCACGCCCCCATCCACATCGACAGGGTTACAGTGGAGAAGGTCAAAAGCTTTATGTTTATTGCCGTGCACATCACTGAGGACCTGAAATGGTCCCATTACTGACACCGTGGTGAAAAAGGTGCAACAGCGCCTCTACAACCTGAAGAAATTCGACATGGCCCCTAAGACCCTCATGAACATCTACAGATGCACCATTGAGAGCATTCGGTTGGGCTGCATTACCGCCTGGTATGGCAACTGCACCGCCCTCAACCAAATGGCTCTCCAGAACAGTGTAGCACTTTTAATATAGAATCGTAAGTAATAGTCTAATAATTCATGTGAATGTGATAATATGTGATATGTGATAATACTATCTGTGTGCTCTGTTGATGTCTGTTTGTGCAGAGCTTGATTAGTAATGCCTAGGAATACAAACAATGTAATTTCAGATTCAGAGTGTTTAATAGAGTCATAATACCCATAAAACCTTGCTGTCAAACAGGGAAACGGTTCCAATTGTTTATCCACCATTAATTTTTCCATGGGGGATTTTAGAAACACTTTAAAAAAAGGGCTGTGTTTCGTGTAGGCTTACCCTGGCGTGACGTTTTGATAACCATGTAAATCTGTCTCGGACAAAGTGACATTTATCAATATATTCACCTGTATTTACCCACCAAAAATGAAATGCTAATTAGCTGCTAATGTGGCTGTCATAAAGAACTACAAATGCAATGATGATTTGGACGAGACTGCAAAGTTTAGAATTTCTGAATTAACTATCTAATGTTAGTTAAATGTAGTAATTAATAAATTGGCTACATTTCTTTAAATGGACAATTCTGTCTTGTGCAAGTTTTTTAAATTGGCACCACCTGTTAGTAAAGGTGTCAGCTAGAGATGACGTGCAGCCGATTGCAGGGATTTGTATTTTTGCATGATTTCTACTTTAATGCTAATTACAATTTTCGAATCTGAGAGTAAATAGAGACTAATATATTTATAAAAGTCACCTTGTCCGAGAGAGATTTACATGTTCATCAAAACGTCATGCCAGGGTAAGACTACACGAAAATCCCCTATGGGAAAAATTAATGGTGGAAAAACAATTGGAACCATTTCCCTGTTTGACCGCTAGGTTTTATGGGTATTGTGACACCTCCACTGTGGGGCTCTATAGTCACAGGTACAGGGATGCAGGTGTGTTTGCAGGGTACAGTGAAAATCTTAGGCTCTGAGCTCCAACATGCAGGACTAAGTTAAATAAAATAATGAAAGTGGTAGTAAAAAAAACAACATTTAAATAGGACTATATACATCATAACAACTATAGCAGTGATGAATAAATACATTTCCATTGGGGTGGAGGCAGAGTAGACTGTTGAAGGGGTGGGGGGGAATGACCATAGGGGGAGCAGCATGACTATTGGGGGGGTGTTGGGACCAAAATGAATAAAAACAATAAAAAGGGTCATTAAAAAAATCTATAATATATGAATGTCCCTATGGGGAGAAGCAGGTAAGGTATGAAAATAAATAATCTCTGCTTCTAAGACGTTTAGGTACCGGGGAAAATACCAGGGGTGCAGTTTTATATTTGGAATGTGATACAAAACGAGGCAACAGTGTGCTTTAGGACCATGCGGTGGAGTGTTTATCTGACTGGATAAAACCAAACTTGCACCCCTGTTAAATACTATCTGCTTTTATGACGCTGATAAAGATGGCACCTCTACAGACAGTCCCTAACTGCGCATTTGCATTCTCTCAAAATGCTGATAATAATGAAAGAAAAACCTCAATGTAGCCTATAGAAATTACCACCACCATCCCACCTGCCCTTCATCCACACAATATTTCATGACCCTAAACTCACCCGCGCATCACTAACGCACATACACAGCCAACGCTGCTGTCCCATGTATAAAGAGACATTAAACGCTGGACCTTTTCTTTTATACTGTTTCACATTGTATTCATGTACAGTATTCTTCACATAGTTCATTATATCTACTACTGCATTGTTACACTTTATTTATACACTGGATTCTCGACATGGCTTATTGTAATATATCTACTGCTGTACATACTGTATCATTCTAGGTATATCTTGTTAGTGTAGATGCGCATACATTGCATTTGGATTACTGATACAATGTTATTTGGGTTGTTAACTGGATTTGTTCTGACATTCGGGATTTATTGTTTATTATTATTTGTGTACTTGTTTGACATTATGCTACACTGTTAGGAGCTAGTAACACAAGCATTTCGTTGCACCCGCTATAACATCTGATAAACATCTGATAAATAATTTGATTTACCTTATGGCCAGTCAGTTGGGAACAAATTCTTATTTACAATGACGGCCTACACCGGCCAAACTCGGACGACGCTGGGCCAATTGTGCGCCGCCCTATGGGACTCCCAATCACGGCCGGTTGTGATACAGCCTGGAATCGAACCAGGGTGTGTCTGTAGTGACGCCTCTAGTACTGAGATGCAGTGCCTTAGACCTGCTGCGCCTCTCGGGAGCTCCATTCACAATATCTAAATAACATCTTTGCCTTTCAGGTACAGATGAGCACGGACTCAAAATCCAACAGGCTGCCGATGCTGCCGGACAGGATCCTCTAAGTTTCTGCACTAAAGTATCTGAGAGATTCAAACACCTCTTCAAGAGCTGTCACATCTCATACACTGACTACATCCGTACCACTGAGGAGAGACACCGGTGTGCAGTGGAGCACTTCTGGACTGTGCTTCAGAGTAAAGGTTTAATCTATAAGGGGAATTATGAAGGCTGGTACTCCACGCAGGACGAGAGCTTCCTCACGCCATCGCAGGTGGGCGATGCCAAGGATTCATCGGGGAAGGAAATCAAGATCTCTCTGGAGAGCGGCCACAAGGTAGGATGACTTCATCAACAGTTGATGCAAGCATAATAACAAGGTTTACTACTACATCTCATCATTGATTCATGTCATTTTCCCATACTCAGTGTTGTTCCTTGGTGTGGCCATGTAGCCTAAAGCTTCTCTTTCTAGCATAAGAAATGTAATAACTATTAAGATGGTGAGTTAAAATGTAGAAGGTGTATCTGTACTCAAAAGGTGATGTGTCTGAAGTAACACTCCATAAAATCTCAAAGAGAACAGGATAAATCATATCTTTCCATCATGTATCAATTCAGGTCCAGTAACTCAAGTAGGTTTTAATGATGAAAAACTTTATTTACTACTCTAGTGCTCTTTATACATTGGTTTTCTCATAAAATATTTTGCAGGTGGAGTGGATGAAGGAGGAGAACTACATGTTCCGTCTGTCTGACTTCCGGTCCCAGCTGAAGGAGTGGTTGGAGGGGAACCCCAGAGCGGTACAGCCAGAACGGTTCCACCACGCCGTTCTCCAGTGGCTCCAGGAGGACCTCCCAGACCTCTCCGTCTCCCGCCAGAGAAGCCGCCTCCAGTGGGGCATTCCGGTTCCCGGTGACCTCGACCAGACAATCTACGTGTGGTTAGACGCCCTGGTCAACTACCTCACAGTGGCCGGTTACCCGGACACACACTCTCAATGGTGGAGTGCTGCCCATCATGTCGTGGGAAAGGACATTCTGAAATTCCACGCCATCTATTGGCCGGCATTCCTACTGGCTGCTGACTTGCCCCTCCCACAGACCATACATGTGCACTCTCATTGGACAGTGGGGGGGAAGAAAATGTCTAAAAGCTTGGGGAATGTGGTGGACCCCCTGGAGAGGTCTCAGAGGTTCACCACAGACGGTATGAGGTACTTCCTCCTGCGCCAGGGGGTCCCAGACACAGACTGTGACTATGACGATGATAAAGTGGTCAAACTGCTCAATGCCGAGCTGACAGACTCGCTGGGTGGCCTACTAAACCGCTGCACCGCGCCCTCTCTCAACCCAGCTCAGGTCTACCCCTACTTCTGCACTGACTCCTTCCCCAGTCAACGGACCGAAGCACATGAGGGGAGGGCTGTGGACGAAGATTATCACATGCTGGACGCTGTACGTGCACTACCAGCCGTGGTGGAGCGGCACTACGAGAGTGTGCACGTGTACAAAGCTCTGGAGGCCATAAACGGGTGTGTGAGACAGACCAACGGTTTTGTCCAGCGGCACACACCATGGAAGTTGGACAGGGGACATGGGAGAGACAAACTGTGGCTGGACACCATCCTCCACGTGTCCCTAGAGTGTCTGAGGATGTATGGGACACTCCTACAGCCCATAGTGCCAGAGATAGCAGACAAACTTCTGGCCAGGCTGGGGGTGAAGCCAGAGGAGAAGAGCTGGGCTGCTCTAGACTTCCTAGTTAAATATCAGGGAAAGGACTGCCCCTTTGAGGGAAGAACACTGGGTCCTGACACTGGAGTCCTGTTTAATCGTCTGGAGAGGCCAAATGTAGAGAAGGGAAAGCCCAAGAAAGCTAAGAAAGCCACTAAAGTGTAATCATAAACATGGAAATTATGTGTTGTCTGCCCATGTGAAATGAGATTAAATAAATGAGAGATTGAATATGTCACTAGTGTAATGTATTATTTTTCCTGTCTGTTTGAGCATTCCTGTACGCTGCTCATGTTTACAATTGATCATTATTATATTAAAATAGTGAGAAATTAAAAAGGTTCTACCTACAACCACCAATCAACACAATGTGGCAGGTGTAGTCAGGGAAATACAGTAGGTCTACATGACACTGTTCATTTTGAAGTAGTTTTATCAAGTCAATGTTTGCCATTTTAAGGCACAGAACTAACACTACTTTAAGAACTAAAAAGTACAAATAGCAGGAAGCGTTCCATATTGTTATTTTCTCTCCCACCTCCCATATAAAGACCATACAAGTTGACCATCAGCTGAGAGGTTAAAGATCAATCTGAGTGACAGGAGAGATGGGCCAGACTTTTCACCACCATCATAATAACCTGGGTAGAATTTCTCAGAGAAGGTGCAGCTAGAGAAAGAAAATATATGAGACCTAGCTTTCACATCATAGGAGACCTGTCCCTCCTCATAATCCACAAACACCCCAACCTTCTGGGGTTTCTCTTTCAGGGAGAGGGGGAGAGTGGGTCTAGTACAGGCCTGATAGTCATTCCAACGAATCTGTCCCACAGTCAAGTATCCATTCTCAGGGCACAGTGCTACCTCTGAAGGAGGTGGAGATGGTCCTCACTATGTGATAGCTGCTCCAGCTCAGCACGTCTCCCCTGTAGCTCAGTGATTTCCTGCTCCATCACTTTAATGAGCCCTTCAGTCTGCCTCTGCTGCTTTCTGCTTCACCTCAATGTGGTCACCCTGGTTTCTCTCAATGAAGTGTGTCAGAGCAGTGAAGACCTGCACACTGTCTGATATCTCTCTCTGACTGAGCTCTACTGAGTGTTTGATATCTTGAACCTTCTGCAGTCGCTCCTGGATCGTCTTCCACAGCTGAGCCTTCCTCTGTCCAAACTCTTCCTCGAGAGGAACGGTGTGGTGAGTGTTGTGGTCTGTCTCAGTGCAGAAATGACACAAACATGTCTGGTCAGTCCTACAGAAGAGCTCCAGTAGTCTGTTGTGCTTCTTACATATCCTATCTTCCAGGGTCTCCACAGGGTAGATCAGTTTGTGTCTCTTCAGTGCTCTCAGCTACCGCACGGCAAGCGGTACCAGAGCGCCAAGTCTAGGTCCAAAAGCTTCTTAAAATCTTCTACCCCCAAGCCATAAGACTCCTGAATAGCTAATCAAATGGCTACCTGGACTATTTGCAAAATGATTGGTTGCTAGGATGCCAGTGGCCTTATCAAACCTTGGGTTCAGACAATCACAGGCAGTGATCTTGGGTCCTAGATTCCCAATTCCTGCCTTCCCCCTCAGTCTCCTTCAAGCAGTCACAAAGAGAGCCGCAAGCTGTAAGTGCAATTGTATTCAATACCCCTGTTTTCTGTCCATTACATAACCACTATCTCATTAATGTGTGTGTCAATAAAGTATCCTTGTGTGTAACTCTGAGGTTGCCTTATTCCTCTCTGACCGGGGGAGGTGCTAGCGGGTCACAGATCAGCCCAAACAGAGAGTCGCACTCTTTCACGGTCCTTCGAGACAGATTTGTGACTTTGCTGTTAAACCTGGCTTCCCAGTGCCTAGTGTCGGTGGCAGCCCGCAGGAAGGTTCTATATAGCAGAGCAGGAACCTCTTCCGCACACCCAGCCCTACAGATCCTGCTGTTTTACTGCCCGCCTGTGGCCCAGCGACCTCCAGGACGATAGACATTCCGGTCACCACCTGAGCCGGCCCAGCGATCTCCGGGACCAGAACCATTCCGGTCGCCACCAGCGCGCGAGCCAGCACTTCAGCTGACGACGGAGACAGCACCCCAGCTAGTGCCTCAGTCAGCAGCCCCGCAGGCCCCTTTACTAGGCCTGTAGACTGGCCTGCCTGCTGCTAACCCCCGGTGGACTGACCTGCCCTGACCTGGGTCCATCCGGGGTCCCAGCTGCAGCCCCCAGTCCACGACTCACACCATCTCATGAGGAAACTGGAGTACTGTTTAATAGTTTGGAGGCCAAACACAGAGAAGGGAAAGCCCAAGAAAACTAAGAAAGCCACTAAAGTGAAATGAGCTTTCCTGACTGCTTCTTATGTTTACAAATCATCATTATTTTATCCACCTCATATGGCAATTGTATTATTCTTCATTTCATCAAGTTGACTTAAAGGTTTAAATATATTATTTTAGGGTCTGTTCACACAGCAAAACACTACACCACAAAATAATAAATGTCATTGGTAGTAGTTTACGCAAGGTTGCAAAATAAATCCATGAAAAGGCTTCCTTTATGGCACCATTATTTATTGCCACAAGCAGTGTGAACGGGCCCTTAACCCTCCTCCACCCCGTCTCTTCGGAGGACAACATTATTGCTCTTTATTTGATCAAGACCAGGGTTCAATCACAGGTATGTTGTTGCAGGCAATAAGCACCTTTTAAAAGCATGTTCCCTGATGATCGCGTTCACACTAATTGCTGTAGATGTCGGCACAAGGTACTGACATGCATATTATATTAATAATAGCAATAAAAACCGACCACCAATATCAGTAATGATTTTTCTTGTTATTACTGTGCATAACATATCTGACAGTTAACACTTTTGAGGGGGAATTGAAACAGGCCTTCTTAGGCATGGTTTGTTACACTATACCCTCTGTTCGGGAGTTTGTCCCCACGCTTCACTATACCAAGTCCCTCACGTGGGCACGCCTCTCCAATGGTCAAATTGGAAAACGTCAATGATTTCAATTCTTCTAAATAAAGGATTTTTAAACAAGAGCTGCGCCTGTTTATGGCCCATGTAAATCCTATTCACAAAATAAAAGGTGCACAACTGAGTTTACCCCTCCACTGGGTACATCACTGGTCATGACATTTCAGTTTCCACCGTCTACGGTAATTAGGGTGGCCTATGGCCAGTAAATGGCGCTGCATGGTCAATCTGTTGTCTGCATTGGGCTTCTGGATAAATCAGGGCAAGTGAGTTTTTGTTTATACAGGACATCCCATCCTCACCTACCATCAACCAATCATGTCAATGCGGCGCTACACGGAGCCCTTCATGGTAGTGATGGGAAGTTCGGCTCTTTTCCGAGAGCCGGCTCTTTTGGCTCAGCTCCCAAAGAAGAGCCGGCTCTTTCGACTCCTGAACGGCTCTTAATTTAGGATTTTTTTGTAGGCCTTTATTTTACTACTAACTTTTAAAAAAAAAAATGGTTTGTGTGTTGAAAACCCTTTCATGTGCAGTGTTTTTATGCATTTATTTTGTTACAAAAGCATTCTTTTGTTTTTAATCATTTTAATCAAACATTTTTTTGCACAAATTAACAACAAAAAAACAGCAAATAAACAGAATTGAACTAGAACAGAACTAGAACCAAACTCAAGCAAACAGTATTAATGTCCTCAGTGAAGATTGGCATTCAAAAAAATCAGATGCCTCAGCTTTGATGGACTGATCCTATTTCTTCTTTCTGAGATTATCTGCCCTGTTTTTGAGAAGATTCTCTCTGAAGGAACCGATGTTGCCACAATACACAGTCTCCCTTCCATCACCTTCGCCAGGCGTGGAAAGACTGAGGCCTTGGCCTGCCACCAGCTCAGTGGGTCTTCTGCTCGTTGGATGATGGGCTCCTCAAGATAAGACCTCACCTCCAGTATAGCATCAGCTGTAGGATTTCTTCTTGTAGCATCTCCTGTAGCTCTTTCATCAAAAAGCCTCCAAACACAGAGGTTTGTGGTTCCTCATACACTTGGCCTTCTAATGGCGGAGATGGCTGGCTGCTAGGGGTGCATCTTGCTGCTGCACTAATTCTCTGAAGTGCCTCATCAACAGCTCTGTTGTCATTGAATGCAAGTTTTTTAAACCTAGGATCCAATAATGTGGTTTCTGAGTGGACAGTGTTGTACTCCATACGCAGAAATTTCCGGTCCATGGCTGAACAAAGAGCTGCAACCAATTCTTTCCCTTTCTGCATGGTTACAGTCTGTTGGGCTGTCACACGCTGCAAACCTTTGCATAGCAGGAGCATTTTTGAGGCAGAAACATAGCTGAGGGAGAGAAACAGCAACTTTTAAAATGAAGCTTTTTTTAAAGTATGTGGCATATTATATGTGGCACATCATACTGTATTGTTTCTGCAATGTATAATAGTGACTGAATGGTAGTAGTGAAAAAAAATGGTCCAAGGTACCTGTCTGCACTTATTTCCACAGTCACCTCCTCAAATGGTTGCAGGACGGTGCAGACCTCTTTCACCAGCTCCCATTCCTCTTGACATAGAGCATCAACTGGTGCGTTGATGAGGGCCAGGGTGGAGATGATGGCATCTTTTGTTTCAAGAATTCGTTTCAACATATAAAATGTTGAGTTCCACCTGGTGGCACACTCTTGTTTGGGCCTCAGTTCAGGCATCCCCATCTGGCACTGTGTGGACTTTAGCCTCTGTGTTGCAACTGTGCAAACTCCACAACAGCCTTCACCTTATCCACGGTTGGTTTGACCACCTTTAGGGCATCTCTAATCATGAGGTTTAGTGTATGTGCCAGACATGGGTGATGGGTCCACTTAAGAATTTTTATGGCTTTGGTGATGTTTGCTGCATTGTCACTCACACAGCACACTACTTTGTCCTCTACTTGCCACTCTTTTGCCACTCTTACTAGCTCATCTGCTAGGTTTTCTGCAGTGTGTCTCTCTGTGAACTCAAAGCAGTCCAAAAGGCAAGATGTCATCTTGTAATTTTCAATGAAATGGCAAGTGACAGCCATGAAAGAGCAGGTTGTTCTGGAGGTCCAGCAGTCAGTTGTCAGGCAAACTGATGGAGCTTGTTTCACCCTTACTTGCCATAATGCCCGTTCTGTGTCATATAGTTTAGGTATTGTTGTTTGGGACAATGTTTTTCTACTGGGAAGAGTGTATGTGGGATTTAAAGTTTTGACAAAACTTTTAAAACCTCTGTCCTCCACAATTGAAAAGGGTTGGAAATCAGTAGCTATCATTTTAGCTAGCTCTACATCAATGCTGTGCTGTTTGGATGGGGTCATCACTTTGGGTATAAACTGGCTTATTTTGCTTTGAGCTGCAGTAGGAGAGGTTATACCTGCATGTGTGGGGAAGCCAGTAGATGCTGCTGCAGTTGCTGTTTTTGGGGGATGAGACACACCAGGATCTGTAGATGGGGTGCTAGCTTGCCCTCTCTCCTCTAACTGCACTGTAGGATGGACAGTTCTCATATGTCTATGCAGGTTTGTGGTGGAACCTGCTCTTAAAGTAATTTTCATCTTGCAGTGAACGCACTCTGCTTTGTTGTTTCCATTGTCTTTAAACTGGAGCCAGATGCTGCTTCTCTTTCGGGTGTCACTCATAGTTACGACTCACACACTCTCCTCACCGCTATCTGACAGACAGTGTCGTTATTAACGTTGTTACGACTCATTAACTTGCAATGGAGTGCCGCTTCACTTCACCCCCCTCTGTTTTTACATAATGGTATGATCCCATATCCTCACATCTGATTGGCCGCGATGCGATTGCTGACCAATCAAAACAAAGTTCTGCCTGTAAGCACGCAGCGAAAGGAAAAAAACTGGGAGCCGGCTCTCACTCGATGCGAGCCGGCTCTTCTGATTCACTACAAAGCATCGGCTCTCAGAGCCGCATCTTTTGCGCATGACACATCACTACTTCATGGTACACCAGAAGTACATTCATTTCCAATGGAACGCTGAGTTTGCCTTGCAGAGGCAGTTGCAGTGCATACTTTGGATTTATCGAACATATGCGTAAAACTGTACGCTTAAACGGGTTGACAGACATGGTAGCAGAATGTGAATGTTTAACTTTTGTTGCACACATATTTAGATGACGCTGCATACTATTTTGCGCAATGACTGTGTTCGAAGCGTCAGCATTGTTGCACAATTTGAGGCGCACATCGACGCGGTGAAGAGATACATTTGGCCTCTGCGAAGCCTCTCAAAGTTAATCCAAAATGGCACATTTGAACAGAGCCCATATGACATGGTCAAAAGTATTGCACCATTATATAGGGCATAGGGTGTCATTTGAGACGTAACAATAGTCATTAGCTTACCTTTTGCTTAGCACAAGTAACACCGAGCAAAGTCTGATTTCGTGCTGCTCATAATTTTTTTTGCCTCAAAAGCATTATGCGTTTGTGTGGTCAAAGATGTTGAGGCGGGGGCGTGGTTTTGGATCAAAAGTCCTTTCTGAGCTCGCATGAAGAAAAGAGACTAACCTCGACATTTTTTTTTATTAGTGGACTGACTGGTTGTAGGGACAAATCTAACAGGGTTCCCATTTCTAAAATATTCCATGACTTTCCATATACCTCACATAATTCACATGGCAATGGACAAAAGCTCACTGGGCAATGCAATGTGGAAAAATAACAATACATTTTTCTGATCATTTCATTTCCAAGTAGTGATCAATGTGTAAAATTCCCTGACTCTCCAGAAAATCACTAACCTGTGCGAACCCTGATTACATAAATTATAATAAAACTAACTACAATCAATAAGTGGATAATAATGATGACTCAGTATTTCAATATCATTAACAATATCCTCATTATTCACAACCTGATTAGTAAAATGCTGTGTCAGGATGAAAAGAATGCACCAAACAAGTACAAGACATAAAAACTGACATGATATTTAATGAGAAATACACTAAACTGAAAAATTGTACAAATTGAAATAAAATAAAAAATTGCATTCTTCTTAGAATTTCTTGCACTCTTTTTTTTTTTTTTTTAACATACTCTTCCATTCCATTATTCTCCATGATCATAATATTTCACAGCACAATCCCTCCTTAGATGTTCAGAAATTACATGACTGAAGTTAGATGGTTTTCGAATGGCATGTTGGGCCTCTGTGGTTGAGTTGTGGGTTCGTCCGTTAGGTTGTCCTTCTTGGCCAAAAGCAGCCTATCCCTCGTAAGAGCCTACACCTCTAAATCAGGGGCCTGCGGACACATATCTTCCAATCTATGGGCTGACTGGGGACACACCCACACACAGGGTCTCCCTATCCTTCCACACACACTAATATACAAAACAAGCACTATCAGTAATATGAGTTGGTGTTCTGTCCAGGTTGTGTATCTGGGGAAAAGAAAAGAACCCACTTATTATCAACACACCTAAAAATGTGTGTGGAATGACAGGACATTTTGAAAATAGAATTTCACATTTAGACTACAAAGCACAATAAGCTAAATATGATAGTCATATTGAAATGTTGACAATATCAGCTGTTTAATTAGGGCACCCAATCATTTTTTTTAAAAAACAAAAATTATAATTTCTTATTGGACAAATCCAGGTAGTACTTCCCTGTTTAAGACTGTTTTCTTGTTTGGTGCATAATGAACGTGACCCTGGGGTTAGTACAAGGCGATAACAGATCTCACTAAAGTACACTGACATGATGAGTGTCTTTCTTACTTGAGAGTTGTTGTTGGAGCTGCCTGACTAGTGCTGCGGTCTGCTGCTGCTGTTGAGTCTGCTGCATCTGAGTCTGCTGCATCCCCTGTCTTGGGAACTGTTACACACACACACACATTTCGGTGGTTGAACATAGAGACAGACAATACCTTCACATCATACCTAATTTGAGAGGAATTAACTCATACAAATACTGTGACCATGATTTGGGACTCATTGTCCCTTTACAGTAGAACACATTTAGAAAAAAAGATGAGAGGCAAGAGGTCAAAGATGTTTGAGACCGTTGACGAGATTGTCCGTAAAAACAAAAACACATTATTTCGGCCTTGGTGCGTATGCAACTTGTCCCAAAAATAGTTGACTTGAGTTTAACTTTTGATGGTCAAAAACAGACAATTTAAGATACAAATTCCTATTAATGCGTTTGTCTGGGTACGTCCTCAGAGTCTTGTACTAGTGAATCTCTGATATCAGTACTAAGCAAGAGAGGGCACCATCTGGCAGTAAGGCAGGAGTTCCCTCTAGGCATCTTTAATACATGTTAGTTTTCTGCTAATTACTTACACCCATATTATCCTTATCAATATAGGAATAACATCTCTTTTCGATAGATCATGCCGACCCAAACCTCTATCCAGTAACATGGCTGGTGCCAACCTAGAGGGGTGTAGTTCACTAGCCATGCCTTGACTAAACCAGGCTGGACATAAGCAATGTGCACTATCCTTAAAAATTGAACCATCCTCACTGAAAAGATAAGAGAAGCAAAAAACTTTTCAGGTCAGCGTGATAGTTGGTAATAGATCTAGACGTGGTAGGGTTTGATTTTGTGGTGTTCCAGAAAGCAGAACCCTATACTACGTACGTGGTTTGAGGAGTTAGTGAGGTAACTTCAGACAACTGAGTTCGGGAAAACCGGTACCATGAAAGTGGCTTACCTTTTATCCAGGTTCCCTTCATCTAATATTATGTTTTGGTTGAAGATCTGATAACATTCAGTATCAACAATATGCAAAAGTAGAGCAAATCAGACAGGGGGCGGGCAAATACGTTTTCATGGCACTGAATATGAATGTGTATACAGTATTTATATATAGTCATGGCCAAAAGTTGAGAATGACAAGTATTGGTCTCCACAAAGTTTGCTGCCTCAGTGTTGATGATGGCAATTTGCATATACTCCAGAATGTCATGAAAAGTGATCAGATGAATTGCAATTAATTGCAAAGTCCCTCTTTGCCATGAAAATGAACTTAACCCCCAAAAAACATTTCCACTGCATTTCAGCCTTGCCACAAAAGGACCAGCTGCCATCATGTCAGTGATTCTCGTTCACAGATGAGAGTGTTGACGAGGACAAGGCTGGAGATCACTCTGTCATGCTGCCCCAAAAAGTCCAGCAAGCGCCAGGACCGTCTCCTAAAGTTGATTCAGCTGCGGGATCGGGGCACCACCAGTGCAGAGCTTGCTCAGGAATGGCAGCAGGCAGGTGTGAGTGCATCTGCATGCACAGTGAGGCGAAGACTTTTCGAGGATGGCCTGGTGTCAAGAAGGGCAGCAAAGAAGCCACTTCTCTCCAGGAAAAACATCAGGGACAGACTGATATTCTGCAAAAGGTACAGGGATTGGACTGCTGAGGACTGGGGTAGAGTCATTTTCTCAGATGAATCCCCTTTCCGATTGTTTGGGCCATCCGGAAAACACCTTGTCCGGAGAAGACAAGGTGAGCGCTACCATCAGTCCTGTGTCATGCCAACAGTAAAGCATCCTGAGACCATTCATGTGCGGGGTTGCTTCTCAGCCAAGGGAGTGGGCTCACTCACAATTTTGCCTAAGAACACAGCCATGAATAAAGAATGGTATCAACATATCCTCCGAGAGCATCTTCTCCCAACCATCCAAGAACAGTTTGGTGACGACCAATGCCTTTTCCAGCATGATGGAGCACCTTGCCATAAGGCAAAAGTGATAACTAAGTGGCTCGGGGAACAAAACATCGACATTTTGGGTCCATGGCCAGGAAACTCACCAGACCTTAATCCCATTGAGAACTTGTGGTCGATCCACAAGAGGCGGGTGGACAAACAAAAACCCACAACTTCTGACAAACTCCAAGCATTGATTATGCAAGAATGGCCTGCCATCAGTCAGGATGTGGCCCAGAAGTTAATTGACAGCATGCCAGGGTGGATTGCAGAGGTCTTGAAAAAGAAGGGTCAATACTGCAAATATTGACTCTTTGCATAAACTGAATGTCATTGTCAATGAAAGCCTTTGACACTTATGGAATTCTTGTAATTATACTTCAGTGTACCATAGTAACTACTGACATAAAGATCTAAGAACACTGAAGCAGCAAACTTTGTGGAGACCAATACTTGTGTCATTCTCAAAACTTTTGGCCACGACTTTACATACACTTTATTTTCTGGTTAATTTTGAAAGCTACATTTGAATACGCGTCGGTTGTCAAGTCAACTATACTAATTTCAAGTATATTTCTCTAAAATATTAAATTCATTGTGAATATTTAGGAGAGTTGGCTAACTTGATCCGTCTTTTTGGAACCACCCCCGGGTAATTTGATTGCATCAATATCTAAGTGGGACGTACCATGGGTTGCTGCGGGGGCAGGGGCTGCATGCCCAGGGCCTGGTTCTGAGCCTGGGTACCGGGGGGCTGGGCCGACGCTACCTGCTGCTGTTGTTGTTGTTGAACTTGTTGGGGCTGGACCTGTTGTTGCTGCTGCTGTTGAACCTGCTGCTGTTGAACCTGCTGCTGTTGAACCTGCTGCTGTTGAACCTGCTGCTGTTGAACCTGCTGCTGTTGAACCTGCTGCTGTTGAACCTGCTGCTGTTGTTGTTGGACCTGTTGTTGTTGGACCTGTTGTTGTTGGACCTGTTGTTGTTGGACCTGTTGTTGTTGTTGTTGTTGTTGAGCTTGCTGCTGAGCCTGCTGCTGGGCCTAAATGGGCCAGCGACAAACACAGGAACAGAGCGGGGTTAGACCATAGTACAACTATACAGGAACACTGACTACAGGCTAACGACAGCCCATTGGATGTTATTAGGGTTGATTATTTTGGGTTACAAAAAACACTCCAGGCCTCTCTCTTGAATGTTTAAAAAGAAATTGGACCTAGATTATTTCAAATAACTGCCCTTTTTCTGGCCTGCAAATAGATTGACCAACAAATCGGTCCCCCCAAAAAATCTGTGGCCCTCAGTTGAAATTTGAAATCTCCATGTGGTTCTGGAGACAAAAATATTTACCCATCCCTGTGTTAGAGCATCAGGTAGAGCATTGAAGCATTGAAGTGATTACGTAGATATATAGCACATTGACTGGCAATAGGAGTACATGTGTAGTTGCAATAGTATTGATCCACTGTTCCATGTTGGTCTGTAGTGTTAGAGATTGTTAGTAGAAGATCTAGCATTTATAGACATGGCATACTCTGAGTGCCTGCTGTCTGAGGTACTGCTGCTGTTGCTGCTGGGCTTGTTGCTGCTGGACTTGCTGCTGCTGCTGCTCAGCCAGCATCTGGTTGGGTCTCATGCCCGGGTGGACCGCCTGTCCCCGCATATGGCTCAGGGCCTGCATGACGGGAGCCGGCTGGATGGACTGGTGGGGAAACCTGGAGATGGTGGCAGAGAGACAGATTCAGGGGGCCGGTACATTATCAATGTTTCACAATTACACCACTATGTCTTGAATAAGGTCCCTGTTGTCCATTAGTGCTACAGCATGAAACAAAGACGTATTGTGACTGCACTGTCCAATGTTCCCATGCACCCCATTAAAGGAAATCCAGAGTGCAGTTTATAGGTGGGACTGACCGATAACGCTGTATCCAGATACTAGGTAGTGATGCTAAATGTGACATTTTTAAGGCCTTGATATGTGCAAGAAAAATTATTGGAAAAAAGCAAATCCATGAACACAATGAGCTAAAAGTAGCCAAAATATCCTTAATAAATGGACAGTAGACCACCCTGTGCTACAGGTGTGTATTGTCCACACCCCCACCTCTCCTCCCTGCTGCCCACCTTGGTGTGTTCTGCATGGTGTGCGAGTAGCCCGGTGCCTGCTGGTGAACGTAGCCGCTGGGCCTCTGCCCCATCTGCCTCAGAGAGTCCACCACGGCCGGGTTGGCCCCCGGGTGGCTGCCCTGGAAGCCCTGGTTCCCGTACGACGGAGGAACAATACCACCCGCCTGGGAGGGGTGCGGCTGCATCCCCATGTGGGAGCCGTACGTGGTATAGCCCTGGGAGATGTTCTGCACATGGAGAGAGAGAAAGCAGAATGTTCATGAAAATAGGACAAATATGCAGGGAGAAAATGGGTGGAATACTGAAGATCAGGAATAGAGGACACTAGTGGGGGGGTCAACTTCAGAGGTGGAGGAAATTGAAGGATAAGAAAACAGATTCTACAGATTCATCTCTAAAGAAATCACATGAAAAGTTTGTGAAAGTGTCATCTGAAAGACTTGCCTGAGTTGGCTGCATGGAGCCATACTGTTGGTTAGGGGTCATCTGCCTTATCTGTTGTCCCATCATACTCTGGTTCTGAAAATGACAAGAAACAAGTCATCCTCCAACGTTCTCAAAAAGCAATGTGCTGCTTTCTACACCTGAAGGTCAACTTTTTTTTCTCCACAGGGAGTGAATTCCAACTCAAACTTATCAACATGTCCTGTGTACAGCGAAAGCCAGGTTCAAGGTCCTATTCTGTGAGCATGTTCATAACACTTCTAGCTAACCCACCAGACACACTGTGGAAGGTCCAGTCCAGAATAACCTTTGTACTCAGTAATGTACCCTTCCAGTGGAGTCTAGTTACTGCAGACTCACCAGTCTGACCTGTAGCTGCTGGCGCAGGATCTGACCCTGCGGTATGTTGGGCTGAGGCTTGTAGCCTATCTGGTACTGCTTGTCCATGCCCATCATGCCTGGCATGGCACCTTGCATCATGCCTGGGTAGTTGGGTCGCGTGGGCATCATCTTGCCCATCTGAGGGTTCCGGGCCGGTCGGTACGGGGTGTCCAAACCAGGGCCTCCTGAAGGGTAAAAAAATATGGGGGGTAAAGTCAAAATAGCTTCAACAGGCCTTGGGGGAACTACGGGGTTGCAGGGTTTTGCTCCACCCCAGCATTGAAATCTAGTGCTGGGCTGGAACAAAACACTTCTCATTCAAACGGTCATGAGAGGAATACAGGTTCCAGAGCGTTTTTACTTGATATTAATGTAAAAACTAACTAGTAATAACTACAACAGGGCCTGTATTCATCAGTATCAGAGTATAAGTGCTGACTCTCCCTCGCTGTTCATGTAATATTATTCATTATGATCTATAAGGCAAAACTGATCCTAGATCAGAACCCTGGTCTTAGACAACGATCATGTTGGCACTGACCTGGAGGTAGAGGTTGGTTCTGGGCATACATGCTCATGATTGGCTGCTGGTTGTAGCCTATCCTGCTGTAGGAGTGAGTCTGCTGGCCCATGTTGAGGTCTGGGGGCATAACCGTCCCATACGGCACACCACCCTGGGTACGGGTCACATAGTCCTGGAGAGAGGAGAAGACATGCATCTTTATGAGACATGTTACTTGTATAGAATGGTAATATGTGCAACCAGAATATCATCTAGCTTTTGGACCCTCAGAACAAGGCCTTCAAATCCCTCATCAAGATTCCACTCATGAGTGTTCAGTAATAGTCTTTAAAGCTATGAGTAACTTTATATTTCTACAATAACTAATCCAGAAAGACCCATGGCCTAGATCTGAAAGGATCAGACAGGTATGAGTAATATGGTTGTAACTCCATCTTGCCTTCTGATAGGCTAGGTGGAATACCTTCGACACTGTGAACCATCAGATTCTCCTCTCCACCCTCTCAGGGCTGGGGGTCTCAGGCTCTGCACTCTTGGTCTGCATTCTACCTAGAAGGCTGTTCCTACCAGGATGTGTCTGCACCACGTACTCTCAGTACTGGTGTCCCCCGGGGCTCGGTTCTAGGCCCTCTCCTCTTTCATCTATACACCAAGTCCCTCGGTTCCGTCATATCCTCACATGGTCTCTCCTATCATTGCTATGCGGATGACACTCCACTACTTTCCTCCTCCACCCCCTTCTGACACCCAGGTGGCGACACACAACTCTGCGTGCCTGGCAGAGGTGGGCCTACCACCTCAAGCTCAACCTCGACAAGACAGAGCTGCTCTTCCTCCCGAGGAAGGCCTCTCCATCATTGTTGATAACTCCAGTGTCCCTCTTCCGGAGTGCAAAGAACCTTTGCATGACGACGATCTTCTGATATACCGGACTAATATTGAAAACTGTTTTGGAATTTTAGGACCCCTTTAGGGTCAATCATAATGAATATGATTTTGAAGTGTCTGTCCTATATCTACGATATATACGAAAGCTCATCAAATAGTTTTCTCCCAAAAAACTAAAATATCTTCCATTCGTCTGAATGGGTTACCTTCAGACGAATCCTGTGACACTGGTGGGGTTCGTACAGCAAAACGGAGAACACCATTGTGAGAGTCTCTCTATAATAGTTTGCAGGCCAAACCGTTTGGACATTACAGACATTTGTGAGAAGACCGATTTTCGGTAGCTCGACCAACTCCCACAGCAGATGCAGAAGGCTACATATGCGAATGCGGTGGATTTTTATGTGGATTTTAGTTTTTGTGTTACTTAGATTGACGCACGGGTGAATCAACAGATTTAAGGATTAATGAAAATGTACCCTTAATCCAGTAAAAACGAAATATATCGAATTTAAGAGACAAAATTCATAAATTCTACAGCACAACAGCAGAGTCATGACTTAAGTGTAAAACTAACAGTGACTCAATGATTCATGTCTTCTGGGAGTGCTATAAAGTCCGAAAGTTGGCTGTCAGAAGTTTTACCAGTTAAGTTAACTTTCAGTCTAACTGCATATTTCAAGACATTACATGAGGGTGCGGTGAGGTACCCATCGGGTTGGACCGTACTTTTCTAGACAATTATTTTGAAAACAACTTCTGCTTAAAACAGTGGATGAATCAAATGCATTATCTAAATATTGAAAACATTTGGGCTAGAGTACAATAGTACAATTTGAAATCAAATGGTATAAAATATAGTATTACAAGCACTGGAGATAGCCAAAGGATGAGGAAAAATATTATTGTGAGACGGCAGGATGGGTGTGGATACGGTGGGTCTGAGCAAGGGTGATGCCATTAACGTATGTGAAAATTAATGTACATAAAATGTTAAGTCGTCTATTGTCTGTCACGCCGAGATTACCTTGGCGTGACAACACCCTGTCGTTCTTTGCAAACACCCAAGCAGTGACTCGCTCCTGCAGGTTTATGCTCTACAACATCCCCTCCCCACTGGTGCCATCAAATTCCTGCAAATTATCCAGAAACGCTGCAGTCCGCCTGCTGTTCATCCTTCCGATGATCTCCCATGACACCCCCATCCTCCGCACTGGCTTCCAGTCGAAGTTCGCACCCACTACAAGACCATGGTACTGACCTACGGCGCAGCAAGAGGAACTGTCCCTCCCTACCTTCAGGCTATGCTCAAACCCTACACCCCACCCCGAGCACTCCTTTCTTCCACCTCTGGACTCTTGGTCCTCCCACCCCTAGAGGAGGATAACTCCCACTCAGCCCAGTCCAAGCTCTTCTCTGTCCTAGCACCCCAATGGTGAAACCAGCTTCCCCATGAAGCTAGGACAGCAGAGTCCCTAACAATCTACCGAAAACATCTGAAACCCTACCTCTTCAAAGAGTATCTTAAATAATCCCACGTCGGGAGCGTCATGAAATGGGTTTCCATGGCCAAGCAGCCGCACACAAGCCTAAGATCACCATGTGCAACGCCAAGCGTCGGCTGGAGTGGTGTAAAGCTGGCCGCCATTGGACTCTGGAACAGTGGAAAAGCGTTCCCTGCAGTGATGAATAACGCTTCACCATCTGGCAGTCCGACAGACAAATCTGGATTTAGCGGATGCTACCTGCCCCAATGCTTAGTGCCAACTGTAAAATTTGGTGGATTAGGAGGAGGAATAATGGTCTGGGGCTGTTTTTCATGGTTGGGGCTAGGCCCCTTAGTTCCAGTGAAGGGAAATATTAACGCTACAGCATGCAATGACATTCTAGACGATTCTGTACTTCCAACTTTGTGGCAACAGTTTGGGGAAGGCCCTTTCACCTTGACAATGCCCCCGTGCACAAAACGAGATCCATACAGAAATGGTTTGTCAAGATCGGTGTGGAAGAAATTGAGTGGCCTGCCCAGAGCCCTGACCTCAACCCCATTGGGATGAATTGGAAGGCCGACTGCGAGCCAGGCCTAATTGGCCAACATCAGCGCCCGACCTCACTAATGCTCGTGGCCGAATGGAATCAAGTCCCTGCAGCAATGTCCCAATATCTAGTGGAAAGCCTTCCCAGAAGGGTGGAGGCTGTTATAGCAGCAAAAGGGGGACCAACTCCATATTAATGCCCATGATTTTGGAATGAGATACACTACATGGCCTGCTCGTCGGGCATCTTAAGATGAATGTATTAACCAAGTTGCTCTGGATAAATTACTAAAATGGCAATTTTGGCCACATTCTTTATACCTATCCAATTCTTTCCGGTCTACACAAATGCCTAGGGTATAGGGCCTAGCTAGTAGTTGTTCCTGGACAGGACCTGTCCCAGTGTCTCACTAACCTCAGTCTTGTTGGTGGACGGTGTCTTCTTCTTCTTGGGCTTTTTTTTGGTCGAGTCGGATGACACCGCAGGAACGCTCTTCTCCGGCTTAACCGGCTCCGCCATCTTCTTCTCGGGTTCCTGGGGAACAGGCGTGGGCGGCTCCTCATCTTCAGGGGGCAGGGGCAGGGGCTCCAGGTAGTAGCTCCGTGGCTTGGGCTTCAGGTGGGTGTGATAGAGGAGGAAGCGCTGCTGTTCCTCAAACTTGGTGACCTTACGGTCCACGCGCACCGTGCCGAACCAGCCCCAGGAGAGAGGGGCCGAGTGCTTGAGGCCCTCGAACACGTCCCACGGAGAGATCTTCTGCTTGGTCGACACTTGGAGGCCCTGATGGTAAAGGAGAAAGATGGTTTCACATCGATTTAAATCACAATTGGTGTTTCCACAAATTTATCCTGGCAACTACGATGTCTAGATGCAGGAGTATTAAGCAGACATGGGTTCAAATACTATTTGTTTACGTAAACTGAGTATTTGAAGGGGCCTGGAGTGCATCTAGACAAAGTGTATTATTTACAGCAGGGTTCCCAACTGGTGTTTTTTTCATTGTTGGACATAAAAAAAAAAACTGTACATACACAAGGAAATCAGCTCCAAGTGATTTTAATATTTGGGAAATCTGGGCGGCAATTAAGAGCGCTGGACCAGTAATTGAAAGGTTGCTGGTGGTTGCTGGTTCGAATCCCCGAGCTGACTAGGTGAAAAATCTGTCTGTGCCCTTGAGCAAGGCACTTAACCCTAATTGCTCCTGTAAGTCACTCTGGATAAGAGTGTCTGCTGAATGACTAAAATGTAAATATAAAATTTATTTTCACACATAATAGAGAGTGACATATATATATACAAATAAGCAAGGTTTGACATTTTTATCTTTTAGTCAAATATTTTATCTGTTTGGGCTTCTTGCGGTCAATTTGCAGTCTACAAATTATTTGTAATTATGTTCCGGCCCCCTGATCATCCGCTCAAGAAGAAATCAGCCCGCGTCTGAATCTAGTTGATGATCCCTGATTTACAGTTTTGGGATTATTCTATTGGTTCCATTTTGCCAGGCAATCTCAATCAAGTATTTTAACTAAAACCCAGGTCTGCGATTTAGAGAAATTACTGAAGACATTCCTACTGAACAGCTGAAAGACAAGAGTTTATGAAGAACCGCCCAAAATAATAGTAATAGTAAAAGAAATAGTAATAAAGGCAACAATTAAGTTGACAATGTCTTCCAAGGGCCAGCGCTCATAGTACCGTACCTCCTTCTCAAAGCCAGCTATCTTGTTGCCCTTGGTGTCAATAAGCGAGCCCTGTGGTTCACACGTGATGACATCACGGGTCTGCTTGGGCAGAGGGAGCAGCTGCCGCACCTTCTCCAGACTCTCCGACTGCCGGTCGCCCAGCTCTTTCTGCAAATACACACCACAACATTTGAGTTATTGATACATTTGAGCAGAGAATGAGCCAAACACCTTGAAACAAAGTATTTCATAGAGATGCTTCCTAGTATTTGTTTGACATTAGTTTGACTCAACTGAATTCTACATCTCTTTGCACAGAGCATAACACCCTTCCATTGACTTCAATACATAAAATACAATACAAGAATACTCTCCTAAATAGAACATACATTATAATATATTCCAAAAGTATGTGGACACCTGCTCGTCGGGCATCTCATTCCAAAATCATGGGCATTAATATGGAGTTGGTCCCTCCTTTGCTGCTATAACAGCCTCCACTCTTCTGGGAAGGCTTTCCACTAGATGTTGGAACATTGCTGCAGGGACTTGCTTCCATTCAGCCACAAGAGCATTATAGAGGTCGGGCCATCCAATTCATCCCAAAGGTGTTCAATGGGGTGAGGGCAGGACTCTGTGCACGCCAGTCAAGTTCTTCCACACAGATCTTGACAAACCATTTCTGTATGGACCTCGCTTTGTACACGGGGGCATTGTCATGCTGAAACAGGAAAGGGCCTTCCCCAAAATGTTGGCACAAAGTTGGAAGTTTTATACACCTGTCAGCAACGGGTGTGGCTGAAATATCTGAATCCACTCATTTAAAGAGGTGTCCACATACTTTTGTATATATAGTATGTCCCGTGTAGCTCAGATGGTAGAGCATGGTGCTTGCAACGCCAGGGTTAGATTCCCACGGGGGACCAGTACGAAAAAAAGTATGAACATGTATGCACTAACTAACTGTAAGTCACTCTGGATAAGAGCGTCTGCTAAATGTAAATATAGTGTACAGCCAGTGTGATGTGTGTGAGCTTACCCGAAGCTTCTTGACCAGGTTCATGTAAGCCCTCTTGTTCTCCTCCATGCTGCCTTGAGAGATGCATGACATGTCAGCAGCCAACGTGCCATTAATCAGCACACTCAGCATGTCCAGTACCGTGGTGAAGAGCTCACTGAGAGAGAGAGAGAGAGAGAGAGAGAGAGAGAGAGCGAGCGAGACGGAGAGCGAGAGCGAGCGAGACGGAGAGAGAGAGCGAGCGAGACGGAGAAAGAGAGCGAGCGAGACGGAGAGAGAGAGCGAGCGAGCGAGACGGAGAGAGAGAGCGAGCGAGCGAGACGGAGAGAGAGAGCGAGCGAGCGAGACGGAGAGAGAGAGCGAGCGAGCGAGACGGAGAGAGAGAGAGAGCGAGCGAGACGGAGAGAGAGAGAGAGCGAGCGAGACGGAGAGAGAGAGAGAGCGAGCGAGACGGAGAGAGAGAGCGAGCGAGCGAGACGGAGAGAGAGAGAGAGCGAGCGAGCCAGACAGAGAGCGAGCGAGACGAAGAGAGCGAGCGAGCCAGACAGACAGACAGAGAGCGAGCGAGCGAGCCAGACAGAGAGCGAGCGAGCGAGCCAGACAGAGAGCGAGCGAGCGAGCCAGAGCGAGCGAGCGAGCCAGAGAGAGCGAGCGAGACAGAGAGAGCGAGCGAGACAGAGAGAGCGAGCGAGACAGAGAGAGCGAGCGAGACAGAGAGAGCGAGCGAGACAGAGAGAGCGAGCGAGACAGAGAGAGCGAGCGAGACAGAGAGAGCGAGCGAGACAGAGAGAGCGAGCGAGACAGACAGAGCGAGCGAGCGAGACAGACAGAGAGAGCGAGCGAGACAGACAGAGAGAGCGAGCGAGACAGACAGAGAGAGCGAGCGAGACAGACAGAGAGAGCGAGCGAGACAGACAGAGAGAGCGAGCGAGACAGACAGAGAGAGCGAGCGAGACAGACAGAGAGAGCGAGCGAGACAGACAGAGAGAGCGAGACAGACAGAGAGAGCGAGCGAGACAGACAGAGAGAGCGAGCGAGCGAGACAGACAGAGAGAGCGAGACAGACAGACAGAGAGAGCGAGACAGACAGACAGAGAGAGCGAGACAGACAGACAGAGAGAGCGAGACAGACAGACAGAGAGAGCGAGCGAGACAGAGAGAGCGAGCGAGACAGAGAGAGCGAGCGAGACAGAGAGAGCGAGCGAGACAGAGAGAGCGAGCGAGACAGAGAGAGCGAGCGAGACAGAGAGAGCGAGCGAGACAGAGAGAGCGAGCGAGACAGAGAGAGCGAGCGAGACAGAGAGAGAGAGCGAGACAGACAGAGAGAGAGAGAGAGCGAGACAGACAGAGCGAGCGAGACAGACAGACAGAGAGAGCGAGAGAGACAGACAGACAGAGCGAGCGAGACAGACAGACAGAGAGAGCGAGACAGACAGACAGAGAGAGCGAGACAGACAGACAGAGAGAGCGAGACAGACAGACAGAGAGAGCGAGACAGACAGACAGAGAGAGCGAGACAGACAGACAGAGAGAGCGAGACAGACAGACAGAGAGAGCGAGACAGACAGACAGAGAGAGCGAGCGAGACAGAGAGAGCGAGCGAGACAGAGAGAGCGAGCGAGACAGAGAGAGCGAGCGAGACAGAGAGAGCGAGCGAGACAGAGAGAGCGAGCGAGACAGAGAGAGCGAGCGAGACAGAGAGAGCGAGCGAGACAGAGAGAGCGAGCGAGACAGAGAGAGCGAGCGAGACAGAGAGAGCGAGCGAGACAGAGAGAGCGAGCGAGACAGAGAGAGCGAGCGAGACAGAGAGAGCGAGCGAGACAGAGAGAGCGAGCGAGACAGAGAGAGAGAGAGAGCGAGACAGACAGAGAGAGAGAGAGAGCGAGACAGACAGAGCGAGCGAGACAGACAGACAGAGAGAGCGAGAGAGACAGACAGACAGAGCGAGCGAGACAGACAGACAGAGAGAGCGAGACAGACAGACAGAGAGAGCGAGACAGACAGACAGAGAGAGCGAGACAGACAGACAGAGAGAGCGAGACAGACAGACAGAGAGAGAGAGCGAGCGAGACAGACAGAGCGAGACAGACAGACAGAGAGAGCGAGACAGACAGACAGAGAGAGCGAGACAGACAGACAGAGAGAGCGAGACAGACAGACAGAGAGAGCGAGACAGACAGAGAGAGCGAGCGAGACAGACAGAGCGAGCGAGCGAGACAGACAGACACACAGACAGACAGAGCGAGCGAGCGAGACAGACAGACAGACAGAGCGAGCGAGACAGACAGACAGAGAGAGCGAGCGAGACAGACAGAGCGAGCGAGACAGACAGAGAGAGCGAGCGAGACAGACAGAGAGAGCGAGCGAGACAGACAGAGAGAGCGAGCGAGACAGACAGAGCGAGCGAGACAGACAGAGAGAGCGAGCGAGACAGACAGAGAGAGAGCGAGCGAGACAGAGAGAGAGAGAGCGAGCGAGACAGAGAGAGAGCGAGCGAGACAGAGAGCGAGAGAGCGAGAGAGCGAGCGAGACAGAGAGCGAGCGAGACAGACAGAGAGCGAGCGAGCGAGACAGAGAGCGAGCGAGCGAGCGAGACAGAGAGCGAGCGAGCGAGCGAGACAGAGAGCGAGCGAGCGAGCGAGACAGAGAGCGAGCGAGCGAGCGAGACAGAGAGCGAGCGAGCGAGCGAGACAGAGAGCGAGCGAGCGAGCGAGACAGAGAGCGAGCGAGCGAGACAGAGAGCGAGCGAGACAGAGAGCGAGCGAGACAGAGAGCGAGCGAGACAGAGAGCGAGCGAGACAGAGAGCGAGCGAGACAGAGAGCGAGCGAGACAGAGAGCGAGCGAGACAGAGAGCGAGCGAGACAGAGAGCGAGAGAGACAGAGAGCGAGAGAGACAGAGAGCGAGAGAGACAGAGAGCGAGAGAGACAGAGAGCGAGAGAGACAGAGAGCGAGAGAGACAGAGAGCGAGCGAGACAGAGAGCGAGCGAGCGAGAGAGAGAGAGAGAGCGAGCGAGCGAGAGCGAGCGAGACAGAGCGAGACAGAGAGAGAGCGAGCGAGACAGAGAGAGAGCGAGCGAGACAGAGAGAGAGCGAGCGAGACAGAGAGAGAGCGAGCGAGACAGAGAGAGAGCGAGCGAGACAGAGAGAGAGAGAGAGCGAGCGAGACAGAGAGAGAGCGAGCGAGACAGAGAGAGAGAGAGCGAGCGAGAGAGAGAGAGAGCGAGCGAGACAGAGAGAGAGAGCGAGCGAGACAGAGAGAGAGAGAGCGAGCGAGACAGAGAGAGAGAGAGCGAGCGAGACAGAGAGCGAGCGAGACAGAGAGAGAGAGAGCGAGCGAGACAGAGAGAGAGAGCGAGCGAGACAGAGAGAGAGAGAGAGAGCGAGCGAGACAGAGAGCGAGCGAGACAGAGAGAGAGAGAGCGAGCGAGACAGAGAGAGAGAGAGCGAGCGAGACAGAGAGAGAGAGAGCGAGCGAGACAGAGAGAGAGAGAGCGAGCGAGACAGAGAGAGAGAGAGCGAGCGAGACAGAGAGAGAGAGAGCGAGCGAGACAGAGAGAGAGAGAGCGAGCGAGACAGAGAGAGAGAGAGCGAGCGAGACAGAGAGAGAGAGCGAGCGAGACAGAGAGAGAGAGCGAGCGAGACAGAGAGAGAGAGCGAGCGAGCCAGAGAGAGCGAGCGAGACAGAGAGCGAGCGAGACAGAGAGAGAGAGCGAGCGAGACAGAGAGAGAGAGCGAGCGAGACAGAGAGAGCGAGCGAGACAGAGAGAGCGAGCGAGACAGAGAGAGAGAGCGAGCGAGACAGAGAGAGCGAGCGAGAGAGAGAGACAGACAGAGAGAGCGAGAGAGAGACAGACAGACAGAGCGAGAGAGAACGTAGAGAAATTACAGTTATGCTTTACATGGTGACATGACAATCTTAACAACACATTAACAAATGAAGTTTAAATGTGTGAGAAGTTGTGTTGTGACTTACTTGTTGGACTGCATGTCCACCGTACCGCTGCTGATGATGTCAAGGAGTAGAACGGCCCACTCTGTTGTCTGCTGTGTGCTGCGTTGTACCGTGTCAAACATCCCACCCACCTGGAGATCAAAGATAACACATCCCATTTCTTCTTAGAATGCATTTCAGAAATGTTAATGAAAACTCATATCATGGGCGAGATAATAATTTGACCTCTACAGCTCTGTACTTTGGATGGATTAAAAAAGCAGTGTTCTGTAGCAGTAAGTAACTGGGTTTAAATTGTTTACAGAGGTACTTCTCAATCCTTTCTAGGGAAGGATTCCTTTTCTTAGATTCCATCTGGCCTTATTTGATACTGAGACAATTGACCATTTCCAGGCATGACAGGGATTCAACATGACTATGATGATGAAGAGCTCTCACCAGATTGAGCCGCAGCTTCAGCGCCTCGTGCATCATCTGCTTGGCCTTGCAGTCGTCCTGGTATTGGTCCTCCCGCCAGTTCGTTACAATCTGGAAGATGGAAACACAGCCAATAGCAGCAGTCAGCATCAGATGGCACCTTTAGCCAACAGTGAGCACACGGAGGGGGGAATCCTAACTTAATGAACACACTTGGACTTTAGTGCATTTTCAAAACGTAGCTTTAACCACATGTGTTCTGGCTCTGGCCCAACCCATCAGTTTCTGGGACCAATCAGAAAAGTTATGTGTTTGCGTTCTATAAATAGTCAAGGAGGTAACTCAGATCCAGACTCATTGCAGAGAAAAAACTAACTTCCATGGGCGTGGCGTAACATTTGGCCGAGCAAAGAGTTTGGGTAGCCAGGAAAATGGGGGAGGCTGTGTTGGGTCTTACCTGCTGCACCTGGCTGTAGAGGGAGGTAAGGAGGCCCTCCCTCTGTTCATCCTGGCCTTTTAGACAGGTCAGCACCAGAGACAAGAAGGGCTGCTGGCTCAGCAGAGACATGCTGGAAACACAAAAGTGTAAGGGCAATACATCCACCATCAATGTGGGAATATCAAAGCTGGGGCAAAAATGATATCATAATTGGGGACTCCTGCATCCAATTAGTTTTTAGTATCTAAGGCAGATTATTACGCTTTCTGGATAAGAGTACAATCATGTTGATAAAATTTGCATTGTCTACATGACCCAAAATAGAACCTCAAAGCCCCTGGTTTTGACACCAACTAAAACAAGCTGTTCTGACAGACTGAGCCAGTCCTGTGTGTTTACTACTCATAACATCTGTCAGGATCATTCGAAAAAAGGGGTTCCTCAGGCATGAGTTGTCTGACCTTTTCTGTTTCTGCCGGTCCCTCTCCTTGCGTGAGGAGGACCCCAGATGCTGGCCCTTCTCTAGCTCCTCCCCTGCCGCCTTCAGGACGTGTCCCTGGACCGAGGTGGGCAGCTTGGCTATCAGTGGCGCCACCAGCCACACACCAGACCGCTCAGACGAACTGGTGAGGGAACACAAACAAAAAGGAGATGTTACACCGAGGTTAGATTTCACCAACAACGAGAAAGCATGTTTGATGATCCTTTAGCTCAGGGGTCGGCCACTAGATTCAGCCGCGGGACGATTTCTGTCAGAGCGGATGGTCGGGGGGCCGGAACATAACAATAATCATTTGTACACTGCAAACAACCACAACACATTTTTTACGGAATTCCTGGTTATTTTAATATTTTGTACCTAAAAACTAAAATATTTTATTTTAGATAGATACACACACACACACACAGTCATGTGGAAAACGTAAGTACACCGATTGGAAAGTTATTCTTTTACATAATTGGACAGATGTATAAGTAATCTTCACTTCAACACTATTGACAGATAAAGTTAGCCAATTTAACAAATCACACACCAAAAAAACAACTAAAAATGTTATGCAATTAAAATAAACAAAAATGCCTTTTCTTTATGGGGAACAAGTTATCACACCCCTACCTTTACCATCACATAAAATGTCTAAAATTAGAATTAGATGTACCAAAACAATTGAAAATAATTAGAAAAATGGTCTGGTTTGATCTTAACCACATTGTTGTGTGTGGTAACACATTATTCAAAAATCAAAAGACCTACCCGAGGCCCTCAGAATAAATAATATTGATGCCCATGAGTCTGGGAGGGCTTACAAATCCATTTCCAAGCAATTCGAAGTATATCATTCCATTTCCAAGCAATCGAAGTACATAATTCCATTGTCCATCGAAAATTCCAGACCACTGGCAAACTACCTAGGACAGGTCGTCCCACCAAAGTCAGCCCAAGAGCTGACCGAAAGATGCTCATAGAAGTCTCTAAGAACCAGGTTAACATTAAGGGATCTACAGTCCTCTCTTGCCACAATCAATGTCGAATTGCATGGGTACAGAAAGAGACTGCACAAACTTGGCCTACATGGGAGGTCATGAAGGAAGAAGCCTCTGCTGTCAATAAAGAATATCAAGACATAATTTATTGTCAACACCTGGATAAAGTCAGTTGTGTCTTGATATTCTTTTTTGAGCTTCTTCCTTCCAGTGGGTCAGAAGTTTACATACACTCAATTAGTATTTGGAAGCATTGCCTTTAAGTTTCGGGTAGCCTTCCACAAGCTTCCCACAATAAGTTGGGTGAACTTTCCTTACAGAACTGGTGTAAATGAGTCAGGTTTGTAGGCCTCCTTGCTCACACACGCATTTTCAGTTCTGCCCACAAAGTTTATATAGGATTGAGGTCAGGGTGTTGTGATGGCCAATCCAAAACCTTGACTGTTGTCCTTAAGCCATTTTACCACAACTTTGGAAGTATGCTTGGGGTCATTGTCCAATTGGAAGTCCCATTTGCGACCAAGCTTTAACTTCCTGACTGATGTCTTGAGATGTTGCTTTAATATATCCACATAATTTTCCTTCCTCATGATTCCATCTATTTTGTGAAGTGCACCAGTCCCTTCTGCAGCAAAGCACCCCGACAACATGATGCTGCCACCCCAGTGCTTCACGGTTGGGATGGTGTTCTTCGGCTTGCAAGCCTCCCCCTTTTTCCTCCAAACATAATGATGGTCGTTTTTGTTTCATCAAACCAGAGGACATTTCCCCAAAAAGTACAATCTTTGTCCCCATGTGCAGATGCAAACCGTAGTCTGGCTTTTTTTATGGCGGATTTGGATCAGTAGCTTCTTCCTTGCTGAGCAGCCTTTCAGGTTATGTCGATATAAGACTTGTTTTACTGTGGATATAGATACTTTTATACCTGTTTCCTCTGCACTGAGTTTGAAGGTAGACTTTGAAATACATCCACAGGTACACCTCCAACTGACTCAAATAATTATAATTAGCCTATCAGAAGCTTCTAAAGCCATGACATTTTATGGAATTTTCCAAGCTGTTTAAAGGCACAGTCAACTTAGTGTATGCAAACTTCTCACCCACTGGAATTGTGATATAGTGAATTACAAGTGAAATAATCTGTCTGTAAACAATTGTTGGAAGAATTACTTGTGTCATGTACAAAGTAGATGTCCTAACAGACTTGCCAAAACTATAGTTTGTTAACATGAAATCTGTGGAGTGGTTGAAAAATGTGTTTTAATGACTTCAACCTAAGTGTATGTAAACTTCTGACTTCAACTATACATACAAACATACATACACTGAGTGCACAAAACATGACAGACTGACCAGGTGAAAGCTATGATCTTATTGATGATCACTTGTTAAATCCACTTCAATTGGTAGTACACCTATGATACATGCATGTTTCAATGCATCTCACAGAAATCAAATAATAAGACTGCAAATAACCATTTTACCATTTGATTTCTCAATGAACTCAATATTCCTACATATTTTCGTACGGTGTGACTGCAGAACCAACTTTTCTGGACCCCTCTTCCTGGCAGGTAAAGGTCCAGAAGCTTCTGCGCATGGGAAGGATTCTCTACTTTACGAGAAACCTGCCCATGCGCAGGCTACTCTGTCGAATGGTGCTAAGTTAAATCAGTGTCTGCAAGATCACATAATTATAGTATTCTACATAACAGAACCATAATAGTAGAACGTTACTGAAAGACAAAAAACACCAACTCATTTCTTAGGAGATTTTAGGATGATTGTGCAAATGGTCGCATTTTTCTGTGTGACCAAAACTCAAAAGCGGACACCACTATGCAAAATATGTGCTTTGATTTAAACTAAACACAGGTATTCCACATTTAGTTAACTCCATGCTCTAAAAATTCACTCACTGTACCTAATAAATAAAAAATACAGTAGGCTACTTTGAAACCACACTGTTTAGCTCAAGATCTAAATGCATATCCCCATGAAACTGATCGAGATCAAATGGTTGAAATGCATCTGCATGGATGTTTTTACCGGTAAAACTTCAAGAATTATAATTCACGATTGACAGTGAGAAATATGAAGGGAGGGTGACCACAGAAATGTGTGCATAAAGCATAGGTAAAGAAAACCCATGCGCAGAATGTGATTCGGGGGGGCGGGACGGGGGACGTTGCCTACAGATCCGCAGCCTCTGCCTATTTTTAAATAGGCGGGAGAATTTAGAAAGGTCACACACACACCTCAAAACTGGTTTCTTGCTAGGGTTGTTGCTGTTGGAGGCAGAACCTCCGGCGCCGGCCGACCCGTTCCCTGAGAGGTTGGTGGAGTTCATCTCCGCTGACTTCTGGAACACCTCGATAGTGGCCTTGGCAATGTTCTCCAATAGGGAGTACAGCTCCTGCAGGGAGACACGAGGAAGAAGAGCTCATCCACTTACACTCAATCACAGGGAATTTATCCCTGAACAAGATGGCTGCCATTATCGCATTCTACAGTAATGAAGGGTTATGACACAATCCACTTCAATATTCAATCTCTATGTACACACTTGAACTTTACAGATGGATTGTATTCTAAACCGATATTTCATTGCGAAAATAATACAATGCTTAATTGTGCATATATGGCAGTTTTGAGCGCCTTACAGGACACTGGAGTCTGGTTACTTACATTGTTAGTACTCTGCTTGATCATAAGCTGCAGCTCCAGGGATGACTGTCTCATGGTCCACTGGTCCATGTTCTAGTGCCGGGAGGACGGGACATAACTTTAAGATATGTATATACCACAACAATCCCCAAGCAGTTAAATAGTCAGAGAACTTTAGCTCCACTCTCACTGTAGAGCTGCTTTAGTCTGCAGATGGCAGTAATGCCATTCACAAAACTCAGAACACTCATGTATCCTAATGTGGTCTGCTGAGTTAAAGCAGGGGTTCAGAGAGAGTTCACCCACTGATTCATTCTAGCACCCACAACCCCCCATTTCTAATGGATGTGCCTTGTGAGTCGTTCTGCCGTGCTCTCAGCCACACCTAACGATCATCTAGGGCTGACACGGATTCACTTACAACTTGCCTTGATGGCTTCAAAAAACAATTTCAAAGCAATTTCCAGAAAAAGCTTATAGGTCATACATCTGTTGCCCTTGATGGAAAAGTGAAAAGTCTACTCTGCCCATGAGAAGTGCTGTCTGTTGCCAGGGCAACAATCATCACAGATAGAAATGTTATGAATAGGGCTGACGTGATAACTTATTCTACATTACAGAAAGGCATGTTTGTTCTACATAATGTTTTTATCAGAATGTTCCACAACGTTGTGCCCTGCTGAACGCGGCCCTGTGGCCAGTGCTGGAGGCTTGTGTGGGCTGACCTGGAGAATGTGTTTGATGCGCTGCCTCTGGGGGTTGTCCCCCTCCTCACTGTCCAGCTGGCGGTGGGGGTAGCAGATGAGCTGCAGCAACCGCTGGGCCTGGATGTTGACCAGCACCGGGTCCTGTAGGGCACTGCTGTCCTCCGACAGGGACTTGAGACAACGCTCGCCCACCCACTCCTGATGGAGGAGGATAGCAGGAGAAAGGGAGAGATGGGTGAAGAGAGAGATCACCAAGGGGTATATACACTGAACAGGGTTTCGGTTAATTCAGTTTTCAATTCAGTCAATGGAGAAAGAGAATCGAAATTAAAATCATAATTAGAAAATTCCTTATTGTATCCTGTGAAGATTATCACTACTTGAATTTCAAATTATTTTCCCCTTTTATTTATGGTAAGAGCAAATTCAGATTTACAATGACTAGCAACTGTTGACATTCGGCAACATCTCAGTGGAAAACAGTGGTCATGACTACGGTTGTAAAAATTCCGGGACCTTTCAATAAATTCACTTGTTTTCCCGTAATCCCGGATCTGGAGGGAATAAGCAGGGAATTTGGAATCCTCCAACCAGGATTTCTGGAAAGTTTTGCAACCCTAGTCATGACTCAAGTTTGTAATTGTTGGTGATGTAATTGTTGGTGTTGTAATTGTAATCAACCTTGCCTCTCATGAGAGCACCAGGGATCAGATTTCAAAAGTTATCTATCTGGATTTAGCCTATAAGATACGATTAAATGTATAGAAATAGAATAACTAGAACTAGTCCCCATTCAAGTCAATGACTCATCCGTTATATTAAAACAATTTCTATGCATTTAATCCTAGGTTTATGCCATAAGAGCACACTGCCACTGAAGACTGATTCACTCCTAGTCCTAACTGAGCTTTAAGTGCATTGCCATTAACAGAGATGGGGTCAATTCCATTTCAATTCAATGAAGGCAGTGATCAGAAATTCCAGTTGCTTTTCAATAAGAAAAATTTGAATTTCAGTTTACTTCCTGGATTAACTGAAATTAAACTGATATTAAATTAAATGGACTCCACACCTGGACATTACTGCATTAGGAAATATGCAGCTTCTGGTGTGTGAGGGAAACGGAGGAGACCCTGGTGTGAACGATAACCTTCTTTCTCAAGTTCTCACCTGTTGGCAGATGCTCTTCAGCACATACTTTGCGTATACGTCCAGGCTGGCCGTTTCTATGGAGACTGTTCGGCCACCCGACTTCTTGGAACCCATGTCGTCATCGGCGATGTCGTCGAGGCCGGCGGGGTGAGAGAACCCTGATCCCTTCAGTTCTGCATCGCCTGGAGAGAGATTGAGATAAAATGTATAACCCAAGAGTTTCTGTCGTCTTACTAGTGACCAGTTGTAATAGATACACATTTAATAACTATAATTACATAAATTTAATCACATTCAATTGTCAAAGTGGACTTGTATGCAACTTTAAGAAGAAAAACAGAATAGTACCCAGCATAAAGACGGCCTTTAGGACAGCAAAGACAGCTCCGACCACTATGCTGTTCTGTGAGGCAGCCAGAAGGTGGCGATCACACGACGACCGGATCCCAACAGAAGATTTATCTGCAAAATATAAAATTGTATCTTTAAAATAATAATTAAATCGAAGAATGTTAAAATTAAAATGTTATCGGATAAACTGGGGGGGGGGGGCTTGCTCTGTGTGTTGTGTGTACCTGACTTGGCTCCATCTTGGGGGCAGGGGTTGCGCTGGGGGGTCTTGAAGAGGTGCAGCAGGATCCTGCAGGTCAGACGGGCACCGGGCTCAGAGTCCTGCTCACTGCAGGCTGTGAGGAGAGGCAGGTAGAGAGGTATGTTAGAGGGGCACACACACAACCAATACACTGAATCTGAAGGGGATTAAAATTGCTTTAGCAGTCACATTTCTCAAATTTAAACAAAAATCTAATACATAATAAATGGCCAGTATGACAAAACATTTATAGACTTTAAACTAACAGCCTTGAGCTTCAAGTTGTCATGGCAAATAAATAACCCAGCCAACTACAAAGAACAGATGCGCTTGAAGAATTTGAAATGTGTCCTAAATTGACTTTCAAGGAGTACCAAAAACAAAGTGCCATTTTCAGAGCCGGGCTGCGAAGGAGGGTCGGCAAACAAGAATTTGACTCATAGTTGAACTGCTGGCTGAGAAAGAGGAGAAGGGGAGGGTGGAGGGGGGTCTGGCAGCACGAGCGGTAACTAACGTCCACAGGGGACTTCGAAAGCAGGCTGAATGAGGCCTTGTCCTTGAGCGAGGGGCAACCTTGACTGGCCACAGCATGCGTGCTCGCACACACACACACACACACACACACACACACACACACACACACACACACACACACACACACACACACAGTAAAGAGAGGGATCAAAGAAGTAATGCATTATGGGGCAGGGAGTTCCTTCAGAACCTGGGTAGGCAGGCAGGCCGGCAGTGCAGGCCTCTGTGTACCATTCACTAATTTCTAACAGGACGTGTTGGCTGGATAGCTAGGCTACATTGAATATAGATCCTGTGGAGAGACTGGGACCTGAGAATTTGAGAGTTACAGTCTGGGCGGTGTTCATTAGGGCATGCGATGAAAAACGTTTTCCAAGAAAAAGTGAAAATGTACATTTCTTATTGGACAATTCCAGGTAGTCCCTCCAATGTTTCAGTTTGTTTTCTTCCGTTTGGTGCCTAATGAACAAGACCCTGGCTATGGGTCTGGGGCTAAGAGAGGAGCTCTTACCAGCGTTGAGGAGGGAGGGGATGGCTACGCAGCGGACCAGGTCCTCCAGGAGAAGACACTGGCGGGCGATGAGGATGGCTACGAAGGTGGCCAGGGAGTCATGGAAGGAGAGATCGCTGACCTGAGACAGAAGAGACAAGGAAATAGAAGAGATATTTCCATTTGACGTGAACTCCTAATTATTCAATGCGTAGTGGTGTACAGAGAAAAGACTGGAATGTTGCGGTCAGTTTTCCCCTCTAACCCTGTGCTTCTCAGAGCCTGAGTGAGCAATGCATATTAACTGGCTAGAGAGAAAGACGTGCAAAGCTATTGCAAGTTGTGTGTGTGATGACACTCACGTCCACGTTGCACAGGAGGTCGTTGAAGCCACAGTTGCCATTGTTGGAGGAGCAGCAGAGGGCTTTGAGGACGCCCAGCCACTCAGCACTCAGAGAGCGACAGTAGGCAGTCAGCTCTGCACATAGGATCCCAATGTCATTCACCCTGCAGAGATAGACATACAGAGGTGGGTATTAAACTTGTAACACCTTACTATAAAATATATGAAACATACATATAACTGGTGAGTTGTTAGTTACTAAGTCAAGAATCATGTATTATTTCAATGCATCTGGACGTATCAACAATTAATTATTGCTAATGGTTTTATAGAAAAACAATGCTTGCCTCTCGGGGTCCAGGTGGTCCACGCACACGTCCATGAGCACGTTGCAGACGAAGCTGTAACGGTTGGCGGGGCTGTCATTAAGGATCTTACCCACCATGCTGTGGTTGAAATTGTGGGCCGACGGGTTGGCGATGGCCTCCATCATGAACATGGGGTCCCACAGCATGTTAGAGTCAGACGGGTCGATGTTACAGTAGATAGAGTTTTTCACCTTGGAGCAGAACTCACTGGACAAGAGAGGGAGAGAAAGGACACCGATTGGCTACCATATGGGGCCAAATATTTTTGTTTCAACACAATTTTAGTATTTAACACTACTTCGCCCACAAAAAAATCTCAGGGTAATTTCATAATACAATAAAACTGCATTGAACAGTTGGTAGTCCATGTTGATGTTTTACCTGAAGATCTCTCCAAACTTGCTCTTGAGGTGACAGCAGGAAGTATAGAGGTCATACAGGTAGGCCAGGATGCAGCGCTCGGCTGAGGAGCAGTCGGCAGGGTTGACCCCTGACTTCACCACGATTCGCAACCTGGTCAATGAATAGCATTAAAACACGTTAATGCAAAACAACAAAGGAGAGAAAGCTTTCTGTACTAAATCAGTTATAGAGGACAGGTTGAATCGAGTGCAGGATACAAGGGTACCAATAGAATAGTCCCAAAAGTGCAAACGTCAAAGTATTTCAGGGGTATATTTGATATAGCTAGAATTTTTGACCCAGGTCTGTAAAAAAAAAAAAGAACCAGGCGGGAATAGCTTAGATACACGACTGTTTCTGCATACAATAACGCTATGTTATTGAATAGCACCCCAAGGCTATTTATGTGAATGGCTAAGGGCGAGGCCAAACTGGCCAGTAAATGTTGCTTTCTCAATGGGAGTCGAATGTCTTGGGTTAACGGATACATTAGGCAATAAAAAAATAATAATTGAGGAGCACGCACACAGAGCAAAATGAATCCGTTCTAATTTGGTGTCCATGTTCTGCACGGATCAGTCTGGCCAAAGCGTAAGGGTTAAGCTTGTAAGACTCACCCATCAAAGACCTGAGCCGTCTGCTCAGGGTTGAGGATGAGGCAGGAGTGGTACCTCCTCAGCACGGCCACGATGCACAGACACAGACCTGTGGTGTAGCTGCCCACCAGGCTGGACGACTTGAGCAGCAGCTCTGCCTCCACCAGGCTCAGCTCGTTCAGCAGCTAGATACACACAAGGACAGAGAGACACACACACACAGGCAAGCGAGAGAAGGTTAGTTATAGAAAGATTATTCATACAAATTATACTAAAGCGTCAAGGGGAGAACAGCATTAAACAACCACTAACAGAAACCGGTGAGAGAGAAGCAGACTCAGGCATTGAGTACAAATTAAAGGAAATATGACTGTATAACTATGAGAAGTGGAATTAAATGCTGTGATTAAAATGCCTTGACATTACACAAAGCTATACCTGAATGGCAAAGTCGATGAGGCCACTAATGTTGAGAGAGTACTCCATGAGGTCAAAGATGAACTGGATGTGCTGGACCAGTGGCAGGTGATAGGACATCCCTAAGGCAAAGCTGGTGATCTGTTCCAGAACATTCCTGGACACCTAGTAAGAGAGAAAGGGCAACACAGTTATTACCTCTACACGGTAGTGATGTGCAGTTCACTAACAATTAGTTATTTTGGAACTGTTATTTTTACTGACTTTGAGAGTCATGATTTGTTTTTCTGAGTAACTCATTCGTTTGACCTGCTGGCCGCAATGAATCCAACAGCAGGATTAATACATGCTCCTCCGGCTAGTGGCGCCAGAGACGTGCTCCGACCACCAACAGTTGGTCATATGCGCGCAGGACAATAGGTCATGAAGAAAAATACATGTGCATGGGTAAAGTTCACTGGGGAAGCCAAGGTCAGATGATTGTCAGCTTCCCTTGCCTTCAACGCTACGGGTACGGTAACAATGTCAAACTCGTTTGGACCAGACAGCATCAGATAGATGACCTACACGTAGAGAGACCGGAGCGCTATTTCGCTCACTCAGATGCTTTATCCTGAGATACATTCAGCCTCTTGCGAATTGGAGGAAAATTATGAAATAGAGATGACATTTTTTGGGGGAAGCCTGGCTTCTATTGCATCCATGAATACACACCACTGTGTTTAGAACTGATAATTGATCGCATTGGTGTAAGAATGACCGCAATTAATTGATTATTGAATGTTATGATGGACACAGCTTTGAAGAACCAAAACATACACAGCCTCTGCTGAACAAACTCGAACAGCTTCAGTTCGCAAACGACTGTGCTTATTACCTTGCCTGGTTACCCAGACTACTTGTTCTGGCCAAATGCTACACCACATATATACATTTCTTCTCCGCAATGGGAGGTATGTACAGTACGTAGCGAACAACAGAGCAGAGGAATAATTGAATGTGAGTTGTCAGGCAACTTATTACCCAGCAGTCATTGCATTCCGCCAAGAGTTGTTCACAATCTAGCCTGGTTGCAGCATGGACCTCGTTTCAAATGTATCAAGAAATAACCGTATTTGTATGCCTAGCAATCAAGAAATATACACAATGGATGAGCATGCTCTTAATGTTTCAAAAACAAGAAATGCAAATGGTAATGGGGTATATTGCTTAATTTCATTTTTGTGACTTGCCTCTTTAACCAATGTATGTTAAAATAAATAATTTAGCTACAATAATAAAAACAGATAAACAGTTTTACAACTGAACATCAAGAATCAACAAAGTGCATACCCTGCCACAAAAAAACTGAATGATACAGGTTATTTATTATTATTATTATTATTATTATTATTTCAGGGCTATACGTTGACATTTATTTGGGGAGTGTTCCATGCTCAATCAAGCACAATCATAAAGTGAGACAAAAAAAAGTCAGCTGGCCCTTTAAAAAAGGGAAAGGCTGGGCCTCCCAAGTGTCGCAGCGGTCTAAGGCACTGCATCGCATGTAGTGCTAGAGGCGTAACTACGGACCCGGGTTCATATCCCGGGCTGTGCCACAACCGTGGTCGGGAGTCCCATAGGACGGCGCACAATTGGCCCAGCGTCGTCCGGGTTAGGGGAGGGTTTGACAGGTGGGGATTTACTTGGCTCATCACGCTAAACACGACTCCACCTTCTCCTCTCCCGAGCCCGTTAGAGAGTTGCAGCGATGAGCCAAAATCAAAAAAGGGGGTAAAATACAAAAAAGGGGCAGGCCTTTGACATAGTAACTGAAAAATAACTCAGACTGAGGCAGACAGTTACAGCAAACTCAAACTAACATTGAAAAACAACCTAGCGTGTGAACAAAACGATGTAACTAGCCAAGAAACAAGGACAAAGTCACACTTAAGTAGCCATCTTTGTCAATTCGACCAGCTTTATTTTTTTTTTAACTAGGCAAGTCAGTTAATAACAAATTCTTATTTACAATGATGGCCTACCTACAGAGACAGCCCCTGGACAAGTTTTTCACCTTGCCGGCTCTGGTATTCGAACCAGCGACCTTTCGGTTACTGGCCCAACGCTCTAAACGCTAGGCTACCTGCCGCCCCTACATGTGGGCTTTGGTTTTTTATTTTTCTTTACAAATGCTCTGTGTGACCACACGCCAATGTTGCTGGTAAAATATAAATTCTTACCTGCCAATGACAAAAATCTACCCACATTTGGCGGTTGTTAATTTCCAACACTGATCATGACTCAAGTTTTTCATTCCATCGTTTGCCGGTAGGAGGTCCTGTATGCTTTGCATTACTGACTCAAATGAACAAGATTAGTTATTTTGATGTATCTCACCTGAGAAGTGACCTGGTGCTGGTCAAAATGGGAGAGGTGCTGGAATTTGGAGAAGATGTCCTCGGCTGTAGGGAAGGCCTCAGGCTTAGACCTCTTCCTCTTCTGTCCTTCCTCTCCTCCTGAGAAGAGAAGAGAGAGAAGTCCACTACTACACAGAAGAAATATATAAAACGCAACATGTAAAGTGTTGGCCCCATGTTTCATGAGCTGAAATAAAAGATTCAAGACATTTTTAATACACAAAAGAAAGCTTATTTCGCAAAAATTATGTGCACAAATTCGTTTACATCACTGTTAGTGAGCATTTCTCCTTTGTGCTGGGGTCAATAAAAAGCCACTCTAAAATGTGCATTTTTGTCACACAAAACAATGCCACAGATCGTGCAATTGGCATGCTGACTGCAGGGATGTCCACCAGAGCTGTTTGCAAAGAATTTAATGTTCATTTGAATGTTCATAAGCCGCCTCCAACGACGTCTTCGAGAATTTGGCAGCACGTCCAACAGACCTCACGACCGCAGACCACATATATCCATCCTGCCCTGCCTTTCTAAAGTCTTCGAAAGCCAAGTTAATAAACAGATCACTGACCACTTCGAATCCCACCGTACCTTCTCTGCTATGCAATCTGGTTTCTGAGCTGGTCATGGGTGCACCTCAGCTACGCTCAAAGTTCTAAACAATATCATAACCGCCATCGATAGAAGACAGTACTGTGCAGCAGTCTTCATCGACCTGGCCAAGGCTTTCGACTCTTGTCAATCACCGCATTCTTATTGGCAGACTCAACAACCTTGGTTTCTCAAGTGACTGCCTTGCCTGGTTCTCCAACTACTTCTCAGACAGAGAAGTAGTCTGGCAGTCTATGGGGGTGCCACAGGGTTCAATCCTTGGGCCAACCCTATTCTCTATATACGTCAACGATGTCGCTCTCGCTGCTGGTGACTCTCTGATCCATCTATACGCAGACGACACCATTCTGTATACATCTGGCCCCTCTTTGGACACTGTGTTAACTAACCTTCAAACAAGCTATCATCACTACTCTCGACGGGTCTGACTTAGAATACGTAGACACATACAAATACCTAGGCGTCTGGTTAGACTGTAAACTCAACTTCCAGACTCACATTAACCATCTCCAATCCAAAATTAAATCTAGAATCGGCTTCCTATTTCGCAACAAAGCATCCTTCACTCATGTTGCCAAACATGCCCTTGTAAAACTGACTATCCTACCGATCCTTGACTTCGGCGATGTCATTTACAAAATAGCCTCCAACACTCTACTCAGCAAATAGGATGTAACCTATCACAGTGCCATCCGTTGTGTTACCAAAGCCCCATATACTACTCACCACTGCGACCTGTATGCTCTCGTTGGCTGGCCCTCATTACATATTCGTCGCCAAACCCACTGGCTCCAGGTCATCTATAAGTCTTTACTAGGTAAATCCCCTCCTTATCTCAACTTGCTGGTCACCATAGCAACACCCACCAGTAGCATGCGCTCCAGCAGGTATATTTCACTGGTCACCCCCAAAGCCAACACCTCCTTTGGTCGCCATTCCTTCCAGTTCTCTGCTGCCAATGACTGGAACGAATTGCAAAACTCCTTGAAGCTAGAGGTTCCTATCTCCCGCACTAACTTTAAGCATCAGCTGTCAGAGCTGCTTATTGATCACTGCACCTGTATATAGCCCTTCTGTAAATAGCCCACTCTACTATCCCATATTTATTATTTTAGCTCATTTTGCACTCCAGTATCTCTAATTGCACATCTGTCACTCCAGTGTTAATTCTAATTTGTAACTTATTTCGCCACTATGGCCTATTTATTGTCCTACCTTCCTAACCTTACTGCATTTTGCAATAGATTTGCACACTCTGTAAATAGATTCTCTATTGTGTTTTGACTGTACGTTTGTTTATTCTCATGTGTAACTCTGTGTTGTTTTTTGTCGCACAGCTTTGCTTTGTCTTTCCCAGGTCGCAGTTGTAAATGAGAACTTGTTCTCAACTGGCATACCTGGTTAAATAAAGAAAACATAAAAAAAAAACATGTATGGCATCGTGTGGGCGAGCAGTCGCTGTTGTTAACGTTGTGAACAGAGTGCCCCATGGTGGCGGTGGGGTTATGGCATGGGCAGGAATAAGCTACGGACAACGAACACAACTGCATTTTATCGATAGCAATTAGAATGCCCAAAAATACAGTGACGAGATCCTAAGGCCCCATTTCTTTAAGGTATCTGTGACAAAAATATGCAAATCTGTAATTCCAGTCATGTGAAATCCATATATTAGGGCTTAATTTATGTTAATTGTTGTTCAGTGTATATATACACAAACACACACACTACCTTTCAAAAGTTTGGGGTCAATTTGAAATGTCCTTGCTAATTTTTTATGGAATATATAAAATAGGCGTACATAGGCCCATTATCAGCAACCATCACTCCTGCGTTCCAATGGCACATTGTGTTAGCTAATCTAAGTTTATCATTTTAAAAAGGCTAATTGATCATTAGAAAACCCTTCTGCAATTATGTTAGCACAGCTAAAAACTGTTGTGCTGATTAAAGAAGCAATAAAACTGGCCTTCTTTAGACTAGTTGAGTATATGGAGCATCAGCATTTGTGGGCCTCACAGACGCCTCACAAGTCCTCAAATGGCAGCTTCTATAAATAGTACCCGCAAAACACCAGCCTCAAAGTCAACAGTGAAGAGGCGACTACGGGATGCTGGCATTCTAGGCAGAGTTGCAAAGAAAAAGCCATATATCTCCAGTTACCCAAGTCATAGACTGTTCTCTCTGCTACCGCACGGCAAGCGGTACCAGAGCGCCAAGTCTAGGATCAAAAGGCTTCGTAACAGCTTCTACCCCCAAGCCATAAGACTGCTGAACAATTAATCAAAATGGCCACCCGGACCCTATTTGTTTTCACACTACCCTCTGTCTATTATCTATGCATAGTCACTCACTGGACTCTAACCACACACACTACACAGACTCTCCAACACACACACACGCATATCGATTCCACACTCACAAAGACACTTCACATACGCTGCTGCTACTCTGTTTATTATCTATCCTGATTGCCTAGTCACTTTTACCCCTACCCATGTACATACTACCTTGTACCCCTGCACAATGACTCGGTACCCCCTGTATATAGCCTCGTTATTTTATTGTGTTACTTTTTTCTTTTACTCTTAAACTGCATTGTTGGTTAAGGGCTTGTAAGTAAGTATTTCGCAGTAAGATCTACACCTGTTGTATTCACCGCATGTGACAAATAAAGTTTGATTTGATAGATAGAGAGAGAGATATATATAAATATACACAGTGGGGAGAAGAAGTATTTGATACACTGCCGATTTTGCAGGTTTTCCCACTTACAAAGCATGTAGAAGTCTGTAATTCTTATCATAGGTACTCTTCAACTGTGAGTGACAGAATCTAAAACAAAAATCCAGAAAATCACATTGTATGATTTTTAAGTAATTAATTTGCATTTTATTGCATGACATAAGTATTTGATACATCAGAAAAGCAGAACTTAATATTTGGTACAGAAACCTTTGTTTACAATTACAGAGATCATACGTTTCCTGTAGTTCTTGACCAGGTTTGCACACACTGCAGCAGGGATTTTGGCCCACTCCTCCATACAGACCTTCTCCAGATCCTTCAGGTTTCGGGGCTGTCGCTGGGCAATACAGACTTTTAGCTCCCTCCAAAGATTTTCTATTGGGTTCAGGTCTGGAGACTGGCTAGGCCACTCCAGGACCTTGAGATGCTTCTTACGGAGCCACTCCTTAGTTGCCCTGGCTGTGTGTTTCGGGTCGTTGTCATGCTGGAAGACCCAGCCACGACCCATCTTCAATGCTCTTACTGAGGGAAGGAGGTTGTTGGCCAAGATCTCGCGATACATGGCCCCATCCATCCTCCCCTCAATACGGTGCAGTCGTCCTGTCCCCTTTGCAGAAAAGCATCCCCAAAGAATGATGTTTCCACCTCCATGCTTCACGGTTGGGATGGTGTTCTTGGGGTTGTACTCATCCTTCTTCTTCCTCCAAACACGGCGAGTGGAGTTTAGACCAAAAAGCTATATTTTTGTCTCATCAGACCACATGACCTTCTCCCATTCCTCCTCTGGATCATCCAGATGGTCATTGGCAAACTTCAGACGGGCCTGGACATGCGCTGGCTTGAGCAGGGGGACCTTGCGTGCGCTGCAGGATTTTAATCCATGATGGCGTAGTGTGTTACTAATGGTTTTCTTTGAGACTGTGGTCCCAGCTCTCTTCAGGTCATTGACCAGGTCCTGCCGTGTAGTTCTGGGCTGATCCCTCACCTTCCTCATGATCATTGATGCCCCACGAGGTGAGATCTTGCATGGTGCCCCAGACCGAGGGAGATTGACCGTCATCTTGAACTTCTTCCATTTTCTAATAATTGCGCCAACAGTTGTTGCCTTCTCACCAAGCTGCTTGCCTATTGTCCTGTAGCCCATCCCAGCCTTGTGCAGGTCTACAATTTTATCCCTGATGTCCTTACACAGCTCTCTGGTCTTGGCCATTGTGGAGAGGTTGGGGTCTGTTTGATTGAGTGGTCTGTGAGAGCCGGAATTCTTACTGGTTGGTAGGTGATCAAATACTTATTTCATGCAATAAAATGCAAATTAATTATTTAAAAATCAATGTTTTAGATTCCGTCTCTCACAGTTGAAGTGTACCTATGATAAAAATTACAGACCTCTACATGCTTTGTAAGTAGGAAAACCTGCAAAATCGGCAGTGTATCAAATACTTGTTCTCCCCACTGTATATAAATATATAAATGGCACCCTAGTTCCAAATAAATACATATATAAATAAATATATATATTTATTTATACATTTGGGACTAGGGTGCCATTTGGGTTGTAACTATTATAAATCACATTCTTAAGGCCCTTCACTTTCACAGTTCACACTATAATGACAGGTGCTCAAATGGCTTAAAATATAAAAAAAGGAACAGAGAAGGTTATGCAAAGCACAAGGAAAATGGGCTTGTAACCAGAAGACCATCCGCTCAACTCCTAAGCAGGAATATGGCTGAACATAAATTACTTGAATGACATAGGAAAAAAGCACTATTGCCTGCATAATTAGAACTTTTCAAATCAACCTTGATAATGTCACATGCTAGGAGAGATAAGATGGGTAGCAGCAAATTATAGCTATTAGCATAGAAATTGGACAGGATGAAATTAATATTGAATATATGACACTAGCCCTGGAGTCAACTGTAAAAAAAGTCAAAATCCTGTGTTCTATAATGAAGAACCGAGGGGAAGTGTTGGAGAAAAGATATGGGAAAACGTTATTGAGGGGATCAGATAGGGGCAGATGTAACAGCAGACTGTCTCTCTTAAATGTAAGTAGTGGACTATATAGGGAATAGGGTCCCATTCATGACTCAGTAAAAACAGGCACAGAGTCCATCAAGAACAATGTTAACAAAATAACCTCTCACTGCAATCTGCTCAAACATCATCTGTGACGTAATAGAGAAGAGACGCATCTTTTCTTATCTCTGGAAGTGACAAACTCTAAAAGCAACAGCAGATAGAAACATATTGCTCCAGGGAAAACAGAAGGCCCCATAGATAAGGTAATTAAAAAAACAGAGTCAAATAAGAAATGGAAGCAGTACTATTCTTACCGGTCTCTGCTGTGCTTTTGCGGTTGAGCACCTTCAAGATGTCTTTGGTGATTTTCTTGATGGCGTGCCTGGCTTCGTCTCGCTGCTTGCCCACGCCGTAGAGCACCACCAGGCGCTGGTTACACTCGTGACTGGCACTCTCCTCCTGGGGACGACGGGGTCAGTCAATGGGTATTATGTGCATTATGCAGTGGAGGTAGTTCACTTCTGAGATCTGAAAACCTATATTGGCACTTACAGCTAATACCTAGACTTTAGCTCAGAAGGCTAACTGTCAAGGAGTGTGCATAGGGGAGGTAGTTCGCAGAGCCACCCCAGTTATGAGACATCTAAGAGCTGTACAATTTGTGCATAGGCTATGTAGTGGAGGTTGGGTGTAAAGCAATGCCAGAAACCTGAAAACATGTGTTAGCTCCCAGAGGTAATGCAAGTAAAGGCTTTAGCTTGAAGGGCTAACACGCCTTGAGTTAGAACAACAATGTACCAATGTAGCAGAGGTAGTTCACCAAGCTTTGCTGGGGTGATAAGTAAACAACAATTATTAGTAAAACAAATTTATCCCTTTTTCTTTTCCCATCGCTGCAACTCCCGTACGGAATCGAGAGAGGCGAAGGTCAAGAGCCTCCAAAACACGACCCTGCCAAGCCGCACTGCTTCTTGACACACTGCTCGCTTAACCCAGAAGCCAGCCGCACCAATGTGTCGGAGGAAACACTGTAGAACTGGCAACCGTGTCAGCGTGCATGCGCCCGGCACACCACATGAGTCACTAGAGCGCGATGGGACAAGGACATCCCGGCCGGACAAACCCTCCCCTAAGGCGGACAACGCGGGGCCAATTGTGCTTCGCCTCATGGGTCTCCCGGTCGCGGCGACACAGCCCAGGATTGAACCCAGGTCTGTAGCGACACCTCAAGCACTTCAGTGCCTTAGACTGCTGCACAGCTCGGGAGGACCGGTGATAAGTAAACTTGGCTGAAACTATAAAGCTACCAGAGCATGGGCTTTTGCTCAGAAGGCTATCATGGTCTACAGTTGCACTGATGACCCAGATTGAATTCCATCTGTGTGTTAGAGCTGAGCTAGCCAAAGCCTCTCTCAGGGCTGTTTACCTGGGGGATGGGGAAGTGGGTAGCGTATTGGATGTGGCGGGGCTGCTCGTACACCAATGGGAAGGCAGGATCCAAGGCCTTATCTTTGCAGGCACCCTTCCCTTCCTGTTCCGGGGCAGGCTTCTCAGGGGAGGGGCTGCCCTTTGACTCACAGTGCATGGGGGGAGAAAACATCTACAAAACAAGAGACAGCTCAAATTAAACAGGGATGTACACAGCATGGAAAAGTTATGCAGAGGTCAAATGGGACAGTCTAATGGAGCACTATACTATATAGTTGTGCCAGGGAGAATATTCATTAGAACACATTAGCTGCCCATTTCTACTGGTATGATCCAAGACATGCATATACACTTACCTCATCGAAATTAGCGCTCGAGTTGTGATCGATCTCCATTGACTCGGAGAGACCAGTGTCCTGTATAAAAGAAAAGAAAATACACGTTTCATTCCCAAATCAATTCAAAAGCAGTGAGTAACTACCGATGAGTCATCATGCACACTAAAAACAGCTGCCGCCACATGCCTCGTTCTTGACGCTGCTGCCTGCCTCCTGTTCCTTGCGCTCTGATTCGTCTGAAGGCTCATCACTAGGGGAACGGGGGCGGGGCAGGTGGGAGTCAGAGGCCAGGTCACCACGGGAGATGAGCGTGCACATGTAGATGTTGTGAGAGAAGACGTCGTGGCGAATGAGTTCGCAGAAGAGCAGCACCAGGTTAGAGAACTCCACACGCTCGCTCTCGTTGCCCGCCTCCGCTGAAGGACAGAGGGGGATAGTTTGTCACAATACACTCCCAGCATTAAGAGGCCTTTATACAATTATGACATTTTGCAGACACTTTTATCCAAAGCGACTAACAGAAGTGCACCCATACATCTGTGGCCAAAAAGGGAATCGAACGCATCATCCTGACGTTGCAAGCGCCACGCTCTGATAAATGAGCCACACAGGACCATTTGCCCCAGGCTAACCCAACACTAAGGGTGCAAAACTTTCTAAAAACTCCAGAAATCCCAGTGGAGGATTCCTGGATTTTCTGCTTATTCCATCCAGTCTAGGAATATTCCAACCTGGATTTCTAGAAAACCTGGGCATTTTACCAGAATTTTTTCACCCTACTCAACACCAAAACCCTTTTCCCACTATGGTGCCGACCTAAACCATACTGTGCTGTTGTGGATGTTTTATTTTCACCATTGTCCTTTTCAGCACTATGGTGGATGTGTAACCAGGCCAGCGCAGTACGGCTCAAGTCCCAAACACGTAGCAGTGCATAACAACTAAACCTCTGAGCAGACAGTAAATCCAGTGCTGGAATCAGGAGCAATATCATGCAGAGAGCCTAGCGGGCTCATAATGGCACCCTATATTCCCTATATAGTGCACTAGTTTTGACCAGGACCCATAGAGCTGTGGTCAAGTGCCCTATGGGCCCTGGTCAAAAGTAGCGCATTATATATGGTGTTTAATCAAAAATTGGTAAAATATGTTAATACTCCTCTAAGAAAACCAATGGTCCAAACCTCATGTCTCTATCATAATCCGTTCAAAAGTTATTGGTTATACCCTTGTAGGGTGGCTAGAATTAGGGTGGCTAAATCAAATAGAGGTCAGAATTTTTTTTTTATGGTCAAAAATCTGGAAAATAGGGCGTCCCATAGGACGGCGCACAATTGGCCCAGCGTCGTCCGGGTTAGGGGAGGCTTTGGCCGGTGGGGCTTTACTTGGCTCATCGAGTTCTAGCGAATCCTTGTGGCGGGCAGGGTGCCTGCGGGCTGACCCCGGGCGCCAGTTGAACGGGAAAATAGCATTGAGTCAGCTGGGCTGGATGCTGTGGAACTCATCTTTCTTCTTCAATCCAGAGCACATAAAACAATTTAGAGGAAAGATAGCTATCGATTTTGAGTCATGACATTTTCATAATCATATTACATTTTCACATTTGAGCTCACCACTTGCTTTTTTATGTTCAAATCCTTTTACATTTAATTCAGTTTGTGTCATGTTAATTTGGCGGAAACAACTTTGTAAAATCCTCAAAAGTCGCTGTGAGAAAGCTGCACCTCTGTCAACAGAACTCAGTGCTTATTATCGTATGTATTAGGTTACGAAATCAGGGCAGAGTGGATGCACACCTTGCAGTGTAGGGAATAGGGGTTGATTTGGGACGCAGCTGCAGACAACCCAAATAAGGGAATATAATTGACTAGTAGTGAAGTGAAGGGCAGACTCACTGAGCATGGGGGCCTGGGTGTCCAGGAACTGTAGGAGCACGTCCTGAAACACAGGCAGGGTGGCAGCCGAGAGAGATCCTGATGAAACTGAACCTTTCTCGTCCACCACCTCCGACTCGCCGCACCTCTGTGAATACAGACAAGCACACCCAGAGACTGAGACCACTGCCATTGAGCAAATATACCTTACATCTGTGATAAGCATGGTATAACATTTGAACAATCTTTTCTTCGGTTTTACATCTACTATATACACAAGATTGCCGGGAATACAATTTAATTAAATGGATTGAGACAGCATTGCAAACAACAATAGCCTTGAGGAAATACAAAATCCTATACCACACATCTTCTAAAAAATAGTTTAAAATCTTGTTCATCCTTTATTTACACAGGTGAAATCTCTTGAAATTAAAATCTATTTTGCAAGAGACCCATTTTCATGATGCACGAAATATCCTTGAGAATACTCGAACAGCCGTGTATGTGTAGTCATGATAAGGAAATGTGTGTGTGTGTGTGCGAGTGTGTAAGCCTCCCTCTCACCTCGGCTTCGATCTCCGCCTGTCTCTTCTCCAGCAGCTTGGCCACCACCATGGCTCTGTGACGGCCAGACCTCTTGCAACACACAGCCCACTCGCACAGCAGGGTCACCACAGCGTCGTCATCAGGGGACATCTACACAGAGAAACGTGAGGGAGAAGACCATACAGCTTATCTGTGGCCATCTATGTAGTGTTTCTAGAGGAATACAATAGAATACAGTTCATTGTCTCCGAAATAAGAATTTCTATGTGTTCTACTGTAATGATTAGGGCCAGATGGTGTTAATTGGCCTCTTGCTTACACTTGACATTTGGCCTTTTCATCTGTGATTGAAAACCATTAAAAGGTCCAATGCAGCCATTTTTATCTCAATATCAAATCATTTCTGAGTAACAATTAAGTACTTTACTGTGATTGTTTCAAATTAAATGGTAAAAAATAAACAAAAACAACTTCTTAGCAAGGGACATCTCTCATGTACGAATTTCGCTAGGACTGTCTGGGAGTGTCCTAGCGAAATAAGCAGGGGTTTGGAACTCTTTTTTTATTATTGGTCTATTAACTAATTTACTACATGTGATGTCACCATGAGTGGCCAAAACTCCATCCCACCAAAACATGCTGACATTTCAGGCGGTCTTTTCAAACAGCTCTTACACTACAAAGGCATTATGATAATTTCACAGAAATATTCCAACTTCAGTGTGGATGGATATATACAGTGCATTCGGTAAGTATTCAGACCCCTTGACTTTTTCCACATTTTGTTACATTTCAGCCTTATTCTAAAATTGCTTAAATATTTTTTCCCCATCATCAATTTACACACAACCTGACAGAGCTTGAAAGGATCTGCAGAGAAGGGAGAAACTCCACAAATACAGGCGTGCCAAGCTTGTAGCGCATACCCAAGAAGACGAGGATGTAATTGCTGCCAAAGGTGCTTCAACAAAGTACTGACTAAAGGGTCTGAATACTTATGTAAATGTGATCAGTTTTTATCCTTAAATACATTTGCAAAAATGTTAGCGATTTTAGAATAAATATGTAACGTAACAAAATACGTTAAATATATATATATATATAACACAGGGGGGGAACTAGGCAAGTCAGTTAAGAACAAATTCTTATTTACAATGATGGCCTACACCGGCCGAACCTGGATGACAACAGGGACTGTAGTGACGCCTCTTGCACTGAGATGCAGTGCCTTAAACCACTGCGCCACAAGGGAGTCATTAAAGAGAAAACGTATTTACCTCGTGGCCATCTTTGCTCTGGCCCGAGCCGAAGATGCGGTTGTAAAGGGAATCCAGGGAGTTGCTGAAATCTGACTTCTCAAAGCTGTGGTTGTCTAAAACCTCCAGGGTGTGTAGGACCCTTCCAATGGTGAAGCCTGGCGAAAGCAAGTAAATCCAAGTAAAACACAAAATGTTACTAATTTCCTTTATCCTTATACACCTAGGGCCGGTTTCCAGGACAAAGATTAAGCCTAGTGCTGTACTATAAAGCATGCTCAGTGGAGAATCTCTGTTGAAATAGATTATTAGTCCTGGACTAGTCTTAATCTTTGTCTGGGAAACAGGCCAATAGTCATTGTCTGGATGCAATGTCATTTTATAGGTGTCTATGGTCAAGTCATGATGGAGCAGTTCCCTTACCAGCCGTTGTCTCCTGACATTTATCAAAGGACCAGCGGAACTCCACAGCCTGCCCTCGGTCCTTGACCTGCTCCTCTATTTCTCTGACCTTTGCACGGACCTGAGGTAAAAAAATATATATTTCATTTAACTAGGCAAGTCAGTTAAGAACAAATTCTTATTTACAATGACGGCCTACCTACAGGGTCAACCCCTGGAGCAAATTAGGGTTAAGTGCCTTGCTCAAGGACACAGACAGGTTTTTTACCTTGTCGGCTCGGGTATTAGAAGTTAGTGTTGGGCCAGAAGTTACTGGCCCAACACTAACCACTAGACTACCTGCCGCCCATAAAAGCACCGATAAGACTGGGACAAGCAGATGGGACGACTGAGAAGACAAAGTCAATAGGCATGCATTGATGTCAACCTCTCAGTGTGTGGAGGGCATTCAATCAATCGACTGACAAATGCATTAGTCGTAATACAAACCCCAAATGCATGTGTCATAATCCAAACCCATAGCGATATAAACCCAATGCCAAAAGTACAGTGGCATGGAATATCTCACTAGGTGGGAAGAAACCTTGACAGGAACCAGACTCAAGGCGTTACCTGCTGTGTAAAGGTGCTGTTGCCCCCTGGCATGGGCAGGTTGGAGGGGGATATGGGAAGTAGGTCCAGCGGGGAACCCGTCTTGTTCCGGCTGTCTGTCAGAGAGTAGTGCCACACCAGGGCACTGGGACAGCACAGCACAATACTCTGACGAAACCAAGAACAGGAGAAGAAGAAGAATTTAGGGATGTGATTGACAATATGGGTAATCAGGAAAAATTAAGTCTACAATAGAATTGAAATAATCCCAATGTAACCAGAGCTAAATTTACCAATCATAGCCATGTACTTAGTGCCATCGGAAATTATTCAGACACCTTGACTTTTTCAACATTTTGTTAGGTAACAGCCTTATTCTAAAATGATTTTAGTTTTTTTCCCCACATCAATCTACACAATACCCAATAATGACAAAGCAAAAACTGGTTTTTAGAAATGTGATATAAAAAAAAAGAAAAACAAAGACAACATTTAAAGAAGTATTCAGACCATTTACTCAGTACTTTGTTGGAGCACATTTGGCAACAATTACAGCCAAGTATACTTGGGTATGACGCTACAAGCACGGCACACCTGTATTTGGGGAGTTCCTCCCATTGTTCTCTGCAGATCCTCTCAAGCTCTGTCGGGTTGAATGGGGAGCGTTGCTGCTCAACTATTTTCAGGTCTCTCCAGAGATGTTCGATCGGGTTCAAGTTCAGGCTCTGGCTGGGCCACTCAAGGACATTCAGAGACTTGTCCCGAAGCCACTCCTGCATTGTCTTGGCTGTGTGCTTAGGGTTGTTGTCCTGTTGGAAGGTGAACCTTCATCCCCAGTCTGAGGTACTGAGCGCTCTGGAGCAGGTGTTAATCAAGGATCTCTCTGTACTTTGCTCTGTTCATCTTTGCCTCGATCCTGACTAGTCTCCCAGTCCCTGCCACTGAAAAACATCCCCACAGCATGATGCTGCCACCACCATGCTTCACCGTAGGGATAGTGCCAGGTTTCCTCCAGACGTGACGCTTGGCATTCAGGCCAAAGAATTCAACCTTGGTTTCATCAGACCAGAGAATCTGGTTTCTCATGGTTTGAGAGTCTTTAGGTGCCTTTTGGCAAACTCCAAGTGGTCTGTCATGTGCCTTTAACTGAAGAGCGGCTTCTGTCTGGCAACTCTACCATAAATACTTGATTGGTGGAGTGCTGTAGAGATGGTTGTCCTTCTGGAAGGACAACCATCGGGATCTTGGTCACCTCCCTGACCAAGGCCCTTCTCCCCTGATTGCTCAGTTTGTCCAGGCGCCCAGCTCTAGGAAACTTCTACATTTAAGAATGATGTAGGTCACTGTGTTCTTGGGGACTTTTAATGCTGAAATGTTCTGGTACCCTTACCCAGATCTGTGCCAAGACACAATCTTGTCTCGGAGCTCTATGGACAATTCCTTCGACCTCATGGCTTGGTTTTTGCTCTGACATGCACTGTCAACTGTGGGACCTTATATAGACAGGTGTATAGATAGATAGATAGATAGATAGATAGATAGATAGATAGATAGATAGATAGATAGATAGATAGATAGATAGATAGATAGATAGATAGATAGATAGATAGATAGATAGATAGATAGATAGATAGATAGATAGATAGATAGATAGATAGATAGATAGATAGATAGATAGATAGATAGATAGATAGATAGATAGATAGATAGATAGATAGATAGATAGATAGATAGATAGATAGATAGATAGATAGATAGATAGATAGATAGATAGATAGATAGATAGATAGATAGATAGATAGATAGATAGATAGATAGATAGATAGATAGATAGATAGATAGATAGATAGATAGATAGATAGATAGATAGATAGATAGATAGATAGATAGATAGATAGATAGATAGATAGATAGATAGATAGATAGATAGATAGATAGATAGATAGATAGATAGATAGATAGATAGATAGATAGATAGATAGATAGATAGATAGATAGATAGATAGATAGATAGATAGATAGATAGATAGATAGATAGATAGATAGATAGATAGATAGATAGATAGATAGATAGATAGATAGATAGATAGATAGATAGATAGATAGATAGATAGATAGATAGATAGATAGATAGATAGATAGATAGATAGATAGATAGATAGATAGATAGATAGATAGATAGATAGATAGATAGATAGATAGATAGATAGATAGATAGATAGATAGATAGATAGATAGATAGATAGATAGATAGATAGATAGATAGATAGATAGATAGATAGATAGATAGATAGATAGATAGATAGATAGATAGATAGATAGATAGATAGATAGATAGATAGATAGATAGATAGATAGATAGATAGATAGATAGATAGATAGATAGATAGATAGATAGATAGATAGATAGGTACTTTATTTATCCCCCGGGGGGGAAATTTCAGAATTTACCACAGGTGGACTCTAATCAAGTTGTAGAAACATCAAGGATGATCAATGGAAACAGGATGCGCCTGAGTTCAATTTCGAGTCTCATAGCAAAGGGTCTGAATACTTATGTATGTAAATTTGCTAACATTTATAAAAACCTGTTTTCGCTTTGTCATTTTGGGTTATTGTGTGTAGATTGCTGAGTTTTTATTTGATCAATTTTAGAATAAGGCTGTAACATAACAAAATGTAGAAAAAGTCTAGGTGTCTGAATACTTTCGAAGGCACTGTACTATACTAGCCTAATGGCTTAACAGTAATATTAATAGTAGTGTAATATCACATACTAATAGTACTTACTATACTAGCCTTATGGCTTAACAGTAATATTAATAGTAGTATAATGGTACTTACTAAACTAGCCTTATGGCTTGACAATAATATTAATAGTAGTGTAATAGTACTTACTATACTAGACTCATGGCTTAATAGTAATATTAGTGTAAAAGTACTGCATTAGCAGTATTACACAATACATTCAGTTCAGTGGAAAGGCTATTCAGTGTGTGTGTGTACCTGTAGTATGCAGCTGAGCCCAAACACCAAGGGTCTGTGTTGAGGGCAGATGTAGAAGTCTGTGAAGGGGGTCTGGGGTTGGTTGCCCCCCGTAGGCTGGGAGGTGGGGGTGGGGGGCAGGGCGTTCCCCGGCTGCGCCAGGATGCTGTGGCCCGGGTGTCCCCCGGTGCCGGGTCCCAGGCTCCCGTCGCTTAGCAGCAAGTTGAGGCGTCGCGTGCAGAAATAGGCCAGTCTCCGGGACAGGTAGGCCGACTGCACAAACTCCCCTGAGTACTGAGGGAGGGGACACGACCCACAATGTCAGTTCAAACTCTTCAGAGCTGATATGTGATCACAGCAATGGAATACAGGGAAAAACAGAGGAGGGTAGATAGGTCAGCCTCAATGATGCACAGCTGGGGGCATTCAAAAGTTAACATTTACTGCTGCTCAGGTAAAAACATTTGCTTTAAAGTGGATTAAACTGCACTTCCAAGGGCATATGTTTTTTTGTTGTTAGATTATTGTTAGATGATTGCTACCGAACTTGGTGCTTGCCATCACCCTGCGAGAGAGATTGTCACATTAACAATATACCATTACTGCACCAAAGGTAATTTGAAAATAGTTTTTAATGTCCCCAACTGTATAATAAGAGGACAGAAAACCAGGACTTTTCATGATTCATGAAGATAAATTACATCTCTGTGAGTGTCTCCTCAAGTTACTTCTTCCACATGAAATACGTGGTTTGCTACTGGATGGAGAATGAAATCCATCACTGCATTAGGAGAAAGATCACTGGGCCAGTAGGAGTTAAGAGCACTGGGCCAGTAAGTGAAAGGTTGCTAGGTTTGCATCCCAGAGCTGACAAGGTGAAAGGTATGCAGATGTGCCCTTGAACAAAGCACTTAACCATAATTGCTCCAGGGTCGCCATTGATAATGGCAGACATTAGCTGTGACCCCACTCTGCGAGGGTGTCTCAGGCAGAGTGGGATATGCAAAAAACACATTTCCAATTCACACATGCGTATTAATACACACTTATATGTGTGAAATAGAACAAATATAAGCACCCACCATATTATTAAGATGGGTGCTAATGGGATGGTATATAGGCATTTACCTGTAGCAGGAGAGGCAGCAGCAGCTTCAGAAGCTCATCCTCTCCAGGTCGGACTTTCTCAAAGCATTCCAACACCCACGTCAGGAACTCGTGTCTGTCTAGCATGCCATCCTGGACACAAGCAAACAACCGTTTGTTATTGCTTGTTCTACTACAGCATGAAGTATTTAGGGTAAGTTCAAGTGCTGCTCCAGAACTTTGTATAATTTCAGCCAGTAGTTTTGAAAGTGGTGATCCCGTGCCAAAACGGGTCCCCGTTTTTTGTGTACTACAGTTGAAGTCGGAAGTTTACATACACCTTAACCAAATACATTTAAACTCAGTTTTTCACAATTCCTGACATTTAATCCTAGTAACAATTCCCTGTTTTAGGTCGGTTAGGATCACCACTTTATTTTAAGAATGTGAAATGTCAGAATAATAGTAGAGAGAATTATTTATTTCAGCTTTTATTTCATCACATTCCCAGTGGATCAGAAGTTTATATACACTCAATTAGTATTTGGTTGAATTGCCTTTACATTTTTGAATTTGGGTCAAATGTTTCAGGTAGCCTTCCACAAGCTTCCCACAATAAGTTGGGTGAATTCTGGCCCATTCCTACTGACAGAACTGGTGTAACTGAGTCAGGATTGTAGGCCTCCTTGCTCACACACGCTTTTTCAGTTCTGCCCACAGATTTTCTATAGGATTGAGGTCAGGGCTTTGTGATGACCAAGACCAAGACCCAATTGCGACCAAGCTTTAACTTCCTGACTGATGTCTTGAGATGTTGCTTCAATATATCCACATAATTTTCCTTCCTCATGATGCCATCTATTTTGTGAAGTGCACCAGTCCCTCCTGCAGCAAAGCACCCCCACAAAATGATGCTGCCACCCCTGTGCTTCACGGTTGGGATGGTGTTCTTTGGCTTGCAAGCCTCCCCCTTTCTCCACCAAACATAACGATGGTCATTATGGCCAAACAGTTCTAATTCTGTTTCATCAGACCTGAGGACATTCCTCCAAAAAGTACAATCCTTGTCCCCATGTGCAGTTGCAAACCGTAGTCTGGCATTTTTATGGCGGTTTTGGAGGAGTGGTTTCTTTCTTGCTGAGCAGCCTTTCAGGTTATGTAGATATAAGACTTGTTTTACTGTGGATATAGATACTTTTGTACCCGTTTCCTCCAGCATCTTCACAAGGTCCTTTGCCGTTGTTCTGGAATTGATTTACACTTTTCGCACCAAAGTACGTTCATCTCTAGGAGACCGAACACGTCTCCTTCCTGAGCTGTATGACGGCTGCGTGGTACCATGGTGTTTATACTTGCGTACTATTGTTTGGACAGATTAACGTGGTACCTTCAGGCGTTTGGAAATTAACCAGGTCTTGGCTGATTTCATTTGATTTTCCCATGATGTCGAGCGAAGAGGCACTGAGTTTGAAGGTAGGCCTTGAAATACATCCACAGGTACACCTCCAACTGACTCAAAGGATGTCAATTAGCCTATCAGAACCTTCTAAAGGCATGACATTATTTTCTGGAATTTTCCAAGCTGTTTAAAGGCACAGTCAACTTAGTGTATGTAAACTTCTGACCCACTGGAATTGTGATATAGTGAATTATAAGTGAAATAATGTGTCTAAACAATTGTTGGAAGAATTACCGAAAAATTCACGATAATCAAACATTTCAACAAGCATTTTGCTACGGCTGGCCATGCTTTCCACCTGGCTACCCCTACCCCGGCCAACAGCTCTGTACCCCCCGCAGCAACCTGCCCAAGCCCCCCCCCCCGCTTCTCCTTCACCCAAATCCAGACAGCTGATGTTCTAAAAGAGCTGCTAAATCTGGACCCCTACAAATCTGCTGGGCTAGACAATCTGGACCCTTTCTTCCTAAAATTATCAGCCAAAATTGTTGCAACCCCTATTACCAGCCTGTTCAAACTCTCTTTTGTATCGTCTGAGAACCCTAGAGATTGAAGAGGGCGATGACCGCGGCAGCTTTCCAAAGGGGGAGACACTCTAGACCCAAACTGTTATAGACCTATATCCATCCTGCCCTGCCTTTCTAAATTCTTGGGCCAACCCTATTCTCTATATACATCAACGATGTCGCTCTCGCTGCTGGTGACTCTCTGATCCATCTCTACGCAGACGACACCATTCTGTATACATCTGGCCCCTCTTTGGAAACTGTGTTAACTAACCTTCAAACAAGCTTCAATGCCATACAACACTCCTTCCGTGGCCTCCAACTGCTCTTAAATGCTAGTAAGACTAAATGCATGCTCTTCAATAGAACGTTGCCTCCACCTGCCCACCGGACTATCATCACTACTCTCGACGGGTCTGACTTAGAATATGTGGATAACTACAAATACCTAGGCGTCTGGTTAGACTGTAAACTCAACTTCCAGACTCACATTAACCATTTCCAATTTCGCAACAAAGCCTCCTTCACTCATGCTGCCAAACATGCCCTTGTAAAACTTACCATCCTACCGATCCTTGACTTAGGCTATGTCATTTACAAAACAGCCTCCAACACTCTACTCAGCAAAATGGATGTAGTCTATCACAGTGCCATCCGTTTTGTTACCAAAGCCCCATATACTACCCACCACTGCGACCTGTATGCTCTCGTTGGCTGGCCCTCATTACATATTCGTCGTCAAACCCACTGGCTCCAGGTCATCTATAAGTCTTTATTAGGTAAATCCCCGCCTTATCTCAGCTCGCTGGTCACCATACCAACACCTACCCGTAGTATGCGCTCCAGCAGGTATATTTCACTGGCCACCCCCAAAGCCAACACCTCCTTTGGCCGCCATTCTTTCCAGTTCTCTGCTGCCAATGACTGGAACGAATTGCAAAAATCCTTGAAGCTAGAGATTCCTATCTCCCTCACTAACTTTAAGCATCAGCTGCTTATCGATCACTGCACCTGTATATAGCCCTTCTGTAAATAGCCCACCCTACTACCTCATCCCCATATTTATTTTTTTAACTTCCGCTCATTTTGCACTCCAGTATCTCTACTAGCACATCATCATTTGCACATACATCATTCCAGTGTTAATCCTAATCTGTAATTTATTTCGCCACTATGGCCTAACTATTGTCCTACCTTCCTAACCTTAATGGATTTTGCACTACATTTGCACTCTGTATATAGATTTTCTATTGTGTTATTGACTGTACGTTTGTTTATTTCCCATGTGTAACTCTGTGTTGTTTTTTGTCGCACTGCTTTGCTTTGTCTTGGCCAGGTCGCAGTTGTAAATGAGAACTTGTTCTCAACTGACCTACCTGGTTAAATAAAAAAAAACTAAGTAGATGTCCTAAACGACTTGCCAAAACTATAGTTTGTTAACATGAAATCTGTGGAGTGGTTGAAAAATGAGTTTTAATCACTTCAGCCTAAGTGTATGTAAACGTCCGACTTCAACTGTACGTCATCCACTTCGTATGACATGTAATGTTTATATTTTGCAACTGGTATGATATGTTACGAACCTAATTTGTACAATATGTTACAAATGTGTTGTGCTTAAGATCCTGGAGTGCATCTTTAAACCTATGCAATTACTCCCTTTCACTATTACTCAGTGTAAACAATGTTCTGTATGATGTGGGAGAGCTAGATACGATCATCCAAAAAATGCCCAAACTGTTTTGTCTCGCTTGTGATGCTATGATTCCATCTGGCCTTAGTCATAAAATACATACATTGTCTTATCGCTTACATCAGTTTAGATTACCACAGAAATGGCTCACCCTATGAATAGAACCTGACTTGCTAGCTGTTTACTGCTATTTTCCACCTAATGAACCCGGCATGCTGCACGTTGTTTATGCTGTGAAATAGGGTTAAACTACCACAACAGCCATTGCAGACAGCTGTGTAATGACAAAAAGCAAACATAGAAGTCTCAAAATTCTAACCAAATAACAACTCTTAATACACTTCAAATTGTTTAGTGAAAATATATCTATATACAAAATGATATGCCGTTCAGCAGATGCTTTTACGCATTGGTTGCCAAGGGAATCGAACCCACAATCCTGGCGTTTCAAGCGCCATGCTCTACCAACTGAAGCATATCTCTTTTGCTTATCAAACGCATCAGACATGGCAGATACATAGGTCCCCGTTTGAGGCAGGCAGACATGGCAACAGACATAGAGACAGACATGCAACCTGAGACAGGCAGGCAAACAAAAACAGGCAAACCAAAGGACCAACCGACCTGGAACATGAACATGGCCAGCTTCTCGTTGTACTCCCACTGCTTCATGGCCGTGTCCACCTCGGCCGGATTGGCCGGGAGGGGGGAGCCACAGCCCTGGCTGGGAGACTGGCGGTAGAACTCTGCAACCTTCTGCAACTGCTCCCACAGGTACTTAGTGATGATCTGAGTCCATTCTGCAGTGCAGACAGAAAGAACATAGCGTTAGAGTTAAATTAATCTGAGTGGAATACGCTCCTGTTAATGCAGCATGACTGATCAAAATTCTGGAGATGTAGCAGCCTATCTTTTCTAAATCTCAGTGAACACACTCAGGAAATTGTAATGTTCCATTATTGAGGAGCTTTGGCCACAGGGGCTAGCTCGAACAGGCTCAATCATTAAAAAAATACATTGTTCAAGGGAGGATGGTTAGGTTATGTATTTAAGGAGTGCTTGATTACCTATGCAGGGGTCAATCACGTGCCGCTTCTTGACTTTTGTTTCTGTGATGGCGGCGTGATATGCACAGGTCATCTTGATCATCCATGCCGAACGCATCACAGGTACTGAGTACTTGGCCAAGTAGCCAAAAACCTCCTCCTTTTTACTAAAGATCGGCACCTGGTACACAAACCCAAACAAAGCCAGTAAAGGAAGATGCTTCAGAGAAATAACAAACATTTTTTATATTTGTTATAAGTGTCAGTCTTCTAAATTGCAATTTAGTTACTTTAAATAATATCAGGAAGATAGTGTATAAGTCTCCCAAAGGCAGACATACAGCAGTAAATTTGACTTGGTCACAGGAAAAGTAGGGCCACGTTCCGCAGGCAAACATTCTGGAACTTTGCAGATAGAAATGCCATCAATATAGCATCATGATTCCTTAGTCTACATGTCAGAGTCGTGTTTGTTCTACATACAGTAACATATTACTATCACAAAGTGGTGCTCTGCTGAATGAGCCCCCAGTGGGGTTTTGGTACAAAGTCCTACCTTCTTGGCCAGCTGGGTGAGGGGTTTAGTCCCAGCCAAGTCTGTAAACCAGTTGTTGATAGAGCTCTGTGACCTGGCAGTAACGAGCCAGAAATTGTCCTTCTGGTTGACCTGGGGCTTCCGTTTGCCTGTGTCTGGAAATGTGTTGTAGCGCAGCTTCTCTGCAATGATGCTGCTGAAGTTTGAACTAATCTGTTTGGGTTATAGGAAAGTATGCTATAAACAAGAGATCCTACAACATGCATCATGATTCACTACATGTGTCTAATGCGGATGACAAAGAAACAGTGATGATCACCTTTGAGGGATTGAAGTTGACATTTTTAGCACTTCCATGTTCATCCCCAGACACTGCCGGTTGATTATTAAATCCTTGCTTCACATTCAACGCAGTCAATTCATCCTGGAACACCAATTATTTACATTAGTTCTCTGTTGTGAAATTTTGACCATGCAGTTGATGAAGTCACCCAATGAGCACATGTACAGGACACCACATTATTCACTGTTGTTTACAAAACAAATGGTGATCATCTCAGGGGGGACTGCTTAGCCAACTAACGCTAGTTAACTAACTAAATAATCAAATTGAGTTTCGGTTGTTTGACTATCTTTTTTAAACTAAGTCTTAAGATCCCATTCCACACATGCCTGAAATGTTAAGAGACATGTCACTGTAGCTAAATACATCATGACCAATAGTTCCCCACAGCAATTTGGACAAAACTTGTCTTCTGACGCAGTAAACTAGAGTTCCAGCAGTGCTAGCTAGCTAACGTGACCTAAAATTAAATAGCTAACGTTATCTAGCTAATTAGTTAGAGGTATGGTATTGGTAACTAAACTAGTAACGTTAGGTATGACATTTGGCTATCTATAAATACATTTCACATGATAAAGCCGTTAGCTCGACACACATAGCACAACATGTTAACATTAAGTGTTTGCCAATTTATGAACATGACGACATTTAGATAGCTAACCTACAGCACCTAGTTGCTTCTCACGCTAGCTAGCTGGTTAAGTATATCAAGCTTCTCAAAATGTATCCTAGTTGTATTGCTAGTTAGTTCATGTTATTTGAAACGCAAACAACGGTTCGTACAATATTTGTTAATTTGAACGTCAACCAAATTATCTGTGTCGTATCATTTAGGTAGTTAACGTAAACTCAATTACGAATTAACGTTAGCCTAATAGAAAGCTACCAAGATAGCTAGCTGGTTGGTGTTTTCAGTGCGAGCAGGCAAGCTGACAAGCCAAGTAGCTGTTCATTGTTATTGCTAGAGAGGCTGGTTTGGGCCTGATAGCCGTCTGGGGGGGATTAACGTTAGCTAACGTTAGCAACCATAGCGTAGATAAGGGCTCATTTCCAATAGGCTCTTTGTGTCAATTTCTCTTTGCAACGTTGGTTTGAGAAACGATTTAAGTTTATCTGACCTCTTTTTGTTTTGGGTCTTGTGGATAAACGTCCGGAGGTCCGAGTCGTGGCCGCTTCAGGGGCCGGTGTTCGTAGCTTAAGATCCCGAAAGCAGCCATCATCCAGCGGCATCACAGCCAAGGCTTTCCCCTTTCCGTTCGAGTCTTGGAAGCCGGAAGCACGCTGATGCAGACCAATGCAGACAAGAAAACTCCAATATATCCCATAATACACTGCATGTCATTTCATATTCTAGCAAAACAATAATCATATTCTTTCTTCTTTTCCACCATTTTTACTCATGCTACACGTTTATTTATAAACCGGTTAGTTTAGATCATCGATGCTGATTGGCTGAAACAGCATGTATAATGCATAGTGTGGGATTTATATTGCAACAAAGTGTATGGCCACTAAACAGTCCCTCTCAATAAATAAATTGTCTCTGTCTGGGTGAAAATATTTAAATGGATTTGCGAACAGAAAGTTGGATGAATATTATGTAGCCGCGGTACTGTAATACTAACAAACTGATTAAGTGAATTTTGGACAAGGGATGCGTGTAATACATTTAGATTGGGTAAAACAATACAACGTAATATTATTAATCTACAATTTATGTTCTTAACCCTGGGCAACATGGGCTCGGGAGGCTCACAGGATATTGATATCCACAATACTCCACCAATTATACATTTTTCAACTCAATACTTATTGTATTTTTTTTTTTAATCATAAATGCACTGTAATATGCCTGCCGATGGTTCTAGGATTATCTTAAAGATAGAACTCAGGCCGTCTTGGTCGATGGGGTCCGAACCGTTGCAGTTACTTAAAGGGGTCCCTCAGGGTTCAATAATTGGCCCTTTTTTGTTCTCACTGTATATTAACAGCATTGGTGATGATTTTAAATATTGTAAATATCATTTATATGCAGATGACACTGTGATTTATTCTATTGCTCCAACAGCCGAACAAACATTAATGCAGTTGGAGTCAGATTTTAAGATACTACAGGAGTCTCTTTTACAGCTCAAACTTGTTTTAAATCTTTTTCTAGGAAACAGGGCCTGTATGTCCTCTATAAATAGAAAACAAATTGTTCAGGCTACTTTTTTATCCATTTTAGATTATGGTGATGTTATCTATATGCATGCTTCGGCAACCACATTAAAACCACTGGATGCTATTTACCATTGTGCACTCAGGTTTATCAGTGGGGATAGTTTCAGAGCACATCACTGTATTCTATACCAAAATGTGGGTTGGGCCCCTCTGTCTGTGAGGCGAGAAAAATATGCTCTTCTGTTTATTTATAAAGCACTCCTTTTAAAACACCCGCCATATATTTCAGCATTAATTTCCAATAGACATACTAATTGTAATACCCGATCACAGTCATGGATTACATTAGAGATGCCTGCAGTCTACACAGATTTGGGTAGAACTGCCTTCAGTTCCTTTGCACCTTTTCTGTGGAACAAATTGCAGACCCACCTCAAGCTAGACACTTTGGTGCCCCTTGCCCATTTCAAAAATATTTTAGGAGTATCAATATGATGTTATCTGTGTTTGTTTCTGTTGAACTCTATGTTTTTCTTGAAATGTTTCTCTGTTTTGTATTTTTTGAGATCTTTCTTCTCCAAAATGTCTGTCTGTGTGTCTAAATTGTACTTGTTAACATGTTTACACAGGGCACAGCCGTAAAAGAGATCTAGGTCTCAGTCTGTTTTCCCTGTCAAAATAAAGTTTAAATAAAAAAAATAAAAAAATATATATATAAGCTTTAAAACAATATGTGTATAATTATGATATTAGCTTTAAACCTGCAACAACAAAAAATATATACGCCCATGACAAAATGTTTAGAATTGCAGGAAATTAACTTGAAAACTGCAAACTCCTTGTGTGCTATTTTTATCTCACTTGAGTTGTGTTCTGATTATGAGGGGGTTCTTGATGAATTTGCTATCACAAAAGGTGTCCCCGGCCCCAAAAAGTTTGAGAACTCCTGGGCTAGCCTATAGAGATAATCATTTGTTCAGAAGCTGTCTCATCATATTCTCATCTCAGAAACCCTGGACCCACTCCAATTCGCATACCACCCCAAAAGATCCACAGATGACGCAATCTCTATTGCACTCCACACTGCCCTTTCCCACCTGGACAATAGGAACGATATCCCAGAAATGTTCCATGTGCACAAAAAGCTTTCTTTCAAATTTTGTGCACTAATTTGTTAACACCCCTGTTAGTGTACATGTATTCTTTGCCAAGATAATCCATCCACCTGACAGGTGTGGCATATCACCATCTTGTACTGGGGACAATAAAAGGCCACTCTAAAACGTGCAGTTTTGTCACACAACACAATGCCACAAATGTTTCAAGTTTTGTGAACAGAGTGCCCCATGGTGACCGTGAAGTTGTGGTATGGGCAGACATAAGCTACAGACATTTTTTTTAAAGGTATCTGTGACCAACATATGCATATCTGAATTCCCAGTCATTTCAAATCCATAGATTGGGGCCTAATATAAGTATTTAAATTGACTGATTTCCTCATATGAATTGTAACTCAGTAAAATCAATTAAGTTACATTTATATTTTTTGTTCAGTATAAATTTATGTGTATTCTTGACTTAGGAGAATAGCGCACACATCAGTCCAGGGACGGACTGACCATATAGCATTTCTGGCAAATGCCAGATGGGCTGATCCATCTAATAGCCAAGTGCGCCTGTCTAAATTGTGAGTGTGGGGTGTGTGTGTTTATTATTATTTGACTTATTACACTAATTCTTTATTTAGTTATAGCCATATAAAATCAACCTAGTTCCTCCTAATTTGAATGAATGGTGGCCATCTTGGAAATATGGTGCTTATCTAGTCATCTTAATCTCAAATCATATTGTATTGGTTGCATACACATATTAAGCGAAATGCTTATGTTCCTAGCTCCAACAATGCAGTAGTATCTAAAATTCACAACAATACACAAATCTAAAAGTGAAATAATGGAATTAAGAAATACATAAATATTATGACGAGGGGCATTGACTTGGAGTAAAACAGTATGTAAACATTATTCATTTGACCAGTGTTCGATTACTAAAGTGACCAGAGCTCCAGAGTTCCTCTGTGGAGATGGGAGAACCTTCCAGAAGGACAACCATCTCTGCAGCACTCCACCAATCAGGTCTTTATGGTAGAGTGGCCAGACGAAAGCCACTCCTCAGTAAAAGGCACGACAGCCCACTTGGAGTTTTCAAAAAGGCACCTGAAGGACTCTCAGTCCATGAGAAACAAGATTCTCTGGTCTGATGAAACCAAGATTTAACTCTTTCGCCTGAATGCCAAGTGTCACATCTGGAGTAAACCTGGCAGTATCCCTACGGTGAAGCATGGTGGTGGCAGCATCATGCTGTGAGGATGTTTTTCAGCGGCAGGGACTAGGAGACTAGTCAAGATTGAGGGAAAGATGAATGGAGCAAAGTACAGAGAGATCCTTGATGAAATCCTGCTCTAGAGCACTCAGGACCTCAGACATCGTCCGAGTTAGGGGAGGGTTTTGCCGGGGTAGGCCGTCATTGTAAATAAAAGACAACGCATGAGTGGCTTTTGGACAAGTCTCTGAATGTCTGAGTGGCCCAGACTTGAACCTGATCTCTCTGAAGAGACCTGAAAATAGCTGTGCAGTGGCGCTCCCCATCCAACCTGACAGAGCTTGAGAGGATCTGCAGAGAAGAATGGGAGAAACTCCCCAAATACAGGTGGTGTGCCAAGCTTGTAGCGTCATACCCAAGAAGACTCAAGACTGTAATCGCTGCCAAAGGTGCTTCAACAAAATACTGAGTAAAGGGTCTGAATACTTATGTAAATGTGATATCTACAGTTTTTTTTAAATATATATATTTTTTGTGGGATATTGGATATTGTGTGTAGATTGGTGAGGGAAATAAACGGTTTAATCCATTTTAGAATAAGGCTGTAACGTAACCAAATGTGGATAAAGTAAAGGGGTCTGAAGACTTTCCGAATGCACTGTAGCTACCATGTCATAATGGAGCACTTCCCTATACTGTGCATCCATTCTGGCTCGAAATGCATACACGTATGACCTTTGACCCCCCCCCCCCCCCCCACGTTGGGCCCATAGAGATGGCACTACCATTCCAATTCTTCCATACCTTCTTTCATGTTGTATTATGAAGTTAATAACATACCAATACCTTGTTTTGAGAATTGTTGTTTTATAATACATTTCATTTCATACCATCAATCCAGTTTTCCCAATTAACCACATAAGGCTCATAACATTAATGCAGTGATAACCACAATTTAACTATGTCCGATAGTGGCCCATGGACTACTGATCTAATTAATAATCAGAGCACCATGCATGCCAGGAAGGCACCATATGCGAGAACAATGAATGAAAGGACAAAATTTCAAGTATGAAAACACTTTTATTGGTAAAGCATTTCTATGACAAAAAAAATCTTAACATTTAAGAATAAAAAAATATAGCAAAATTACAATCTCAAGTCTTTTAAAGGCCATCTTTACGATTTCTCTAGCAACATATTGCTTATTGCACACAATGTTTGCTCAGTGTATGAACATTGTTGTTTTTTAAGGCATCTAGATGTTTTCAATCTGTCCAAAAACACTGATTTGCAGACATTGTCTGTGGTTGTTAAGAACAAAAGAATACTCTGTACCTTTCATTATTTGTTCCACAACTCTGTTTTGCTGTTCTTCAATCTCATGAATATAACTGTGCTTTATTACTACACAATATAATGATTACACATGGATAAAAACAACATTCCTGACATATACCCTGCAACAATACAAGAGACTATGCAGATATAGTTCAGACATACCAGCATATGAATAAAATACACTTGATTCACCCAGAACTGAACATAACGCAACATAAATGCAACTGTCTTGCCATCACAAAAAGCATAGGCTATAACATTACTACACTACACAATGAATAACATAACTAAATAATTTGCCTTATTATCAGTAAATATATTTCTGACCGTGCTCATGTGGAATGGTTACTTTGGTATATCAAAGTGATTCTTTGGAAGTCTCAGTTGTCCAGTGATTTTGACTGATGAATGTGCTGGCTGTAATGCCATTTTGATTGCATATATCATAATATAAAATCCAACTAGCATTGAGGCTTATACAATTGATATAGGTTCCTTTCTAAATATATCAGTGAAATATAGAGAATGCTATGTTCTCTTCCAAGTCTCACTGATATAGCCCTGTAGAGAGAGGATGAAAGGAAGCAACATTCAGTGTTATCAGACGCTTCAGTGTTTTATCAAGGAATATAAAGTGCCTTTGTAGAGTCATTGCTCTGTTCCCCTCCATTTGCTCCTTTGGCAAAGGTCAGCAGCAAAGGTCAGCAGGTACGATACTCCCAACAGATTCACATCTTTGATGTGTCTTTTGGAACATTGTCATCATCATCATCATGAAGTCATCATTGGCTTTTTAAATCAACAGACCACTAAATTTAGCAGCGTTTGTAAGAACCTCTGTTAATGCCTTCTAAAATAACATCTTCTTTGCTCCATGGCAGGATGGTCATCTGCAAAGTTTGTGCAAGTCAGGTCTTCTGCTGTATTGCCTCGCTTTATCAAAGAGCTTATTTGTACCCATTTGACTCGGGTCACTGCTCTGCGTCACTGAGCTTGCCGTCAAAAGCCTCGATCATGGCCCAGAATCTGGAGTTTTCATCTGCCAGCAGGGCAGCAGGGGTGTCGAACTCCAAAATCTGGAATGAAGAAAGTGCATTGAAATTACTTAGGAACTGGGCAAACTTTGGAGAGGTGTGTGCCCACTTGGAAACACCAGTTAGACCTGTCACTCAAATCCATGTTATTTTTTTGTCTTATGTTGCACCTATCACAAATGAATGTATTCAGAGTATTTTCAGATTTCGTTATCCACAAATGCGGTGAAAAGTACAGTAAATGTAAAATGCACATAAAACCAAGTGTGTAATGTTTGGATTCATTCTTGTGTCAGGTGAACTGTCGTGTCCTCACTTTTAGTCTTATACTTTTCCCATAACTGTTCCCTTGTAATGGTTACTATGGTCATGCATATGCTTTCCATATTTCTTCTGTAAGAAACATGTCAATTTAGTCCTATCCATATCGGTCAATTCCCACGTTATTTTTACATTGTTCCTTGTTTTATACCACGTTTTGTTATTTTACAGCCTGAATTCAAAATGTATTATTTTTAAATCACCCATCTACACAATACCCCATGAATGACAAAGTGAAAACATGTTTTTAGAAATGTTTGCTAATTTATTGAAAATGAAATACAGAAATATTTAATGTACATAAGTATTCACACCCCCCTGAGTCAATACTTTGTAGAATCACCTTTGCCAGTGATTACAGCTGCGAGTCTTTCTGGGTTAATCTGTATGAGCTTTCAACACCTGGATTGTGCAACATTTGCCCATTATTCTTTTCAAAATTCTTCAAATTGGTTGTTGATCACTCCTAGACATAATTTAAGTCAAAACTGTAACTCGGCCACTCAGGAACACTCCAATGTAGATATGGTCTTGTGTTTAAGGTTATTGTCCTGATGAAAGGTGAATTCATCTCCCAGTGTTTGATGGAAAGCAGACAACCAAATTTTCCTCTAGGATTTTGCCTGTGCTAAGCTCCATTCCATTTCTTTTTATCTTGAAAAACTCCCCAGTCCTTAACGATTACATGCTTGCCCATAACATGATGCAGCCACCAGTATAATTGAAAATATGAAGAATGGTACTCAGTTATGTGTTGTATTGGATTTGCCCCAAACATAACACTTTGTGTTCAGGAAAAAATGTGAATTGCTTTGCCACATGTTTTGCAGTATTACATTAGTGCCTTGTTGCAAACAGGATGCATGTTTTGTAATATTTTTATTCTGTACAGGCTTCAGTCTTTTCACTATGTCAATTAGGTTAGTATTGTGGAGTAACTATAATGTTGTTGATCCTTCCTCAGTTCGCATATCACAGCCATTAAACCCTGTAACTGTTTTAAAGTCAACATTGGCCTCATGGTGAAATCCCTGTGCGGTTTCCCTCTCTGGCAGCTGAGTTAAGAAGGACGCCTGTATCTTTGTGGTGACTGGGTGTATTGATACATCACCCAATGTGTAATTAATAACTTCACCATGCTTTTAACTTTTTTACCCATCTACCAAAAGGTGCCCTTCTTTACGAGGCATTGGCAAACCTCCCTGGTCTTTGTGGTTGAATCTGTCTTTGAAATTCACTGCTCGACTGAGGGACCTCACAGATAATTGTATGTGTGGGGTACAGAGATGAAGTAGTCATTAAAAAAATCCTGTTAACCACTATTATTTCACACAGAGTCCATGTAACTTATTATGTGACTTGTTAAGCACATTTTCACTCCTGAACTTATTTAGGCTGGCTATAACAAAGGGGTTGAATACTTATTGACTTATAACATTTCAGCTTTTCATTTTTAATTAATTCCACTTTGATGTTATGGGGTATTGTGTTGGCCAGTGACAAAATATCTTAACTGAATCCATTTTAAATTCAGGCTGCCGCACAACAAAATGTGGAAAAAGGGGTGTGAATACTTTCTGAAGGCAATGTATATATTTTACACTATAATACAAACCCAGAATTAGAATAACGTAATACTCTATGGCTTCAAATGTGTTTCATTAGCCACTGGTATGATTCATTAGATACAATGGTTACAACTCCCTCTCAAATAAACACAGAGCTAAGAGGTGCAGAACATAGAAGAAATCTAATAATATGGTTGCGTCCCAAATGGCACCATATTCCCTATAGGCCCTGGGAATACATAGGGAATAGGGTGCCATTTTAGACACATTCTATATTTCTATGGTGCAGAAGACCCACCTGTCCCTGGTCCAACACCATGACCCTGTTACAGCTCATCACAGTGTTGAGGCGATGGGCGATGATCAGCATGGTGCAGCTGCTGAATGACTCGCGGATGGTCTCCTGAATCAGCCGGTCTGTCTCTGTGTCGATGGCTGCCGTCGCCTCATCCAACAGCAAGACCTGGCAACCAAACACATGTCACATTTAAGCACACTTTGTAGAGGTTCAATCACAAATAGTAACAATATAAAAAAGACCGGAAAAACTGTTGGGTCTTTGAATATGGACATGTATATTACAATCTTAAGGACTGTTATAACTATAATGTAGGACTAGTCCCTAAACGTCTTTTGTCATCTTCAGTTGATTGAATTTCCAACTGCATTCTATAGAATCAGAGTGACATAACAACACAAGCCATGTGGTGGCAATGTTACGCCTTGGGGAAGCTGCTGCCTTCTGCCCGGCTTATGTAACTACCTCAAAATTAGGATGTCAGGCACAAAAGCATTCCTCTGTGGTAACAGAAAATAGAAAATCTATCTATCTGGCCTTGTCTATTGTCCTGTGTGTGTGTGGTGTGGAGAAAAAGAGACATGACGCTAGTGTGTGTGTGTGTGTGTGTGTGTGTGCGCACGTGAGTGTGTGATGCGTCTGTGTTTACCTTGCTGTGTCTCAGCAGTGCCCTTGCTACACACATTAGTTGCCTCTCTCCCACTGAGAAGTTCTCACCGTTCTCGGTCACCTCGGACTGGAGGGAGTGGGGCAGTTGGCTGATCTGAACATGATGAGAAACAAAATGGAGTCAAAACACAAGCCACATATCGTTTTCAACTGTTCAAAAATCTCTAGAGGGGATCTTAAATCTTAAACAGGTCTAGGATTTGTTATCGATTACTCTCAGCATTAGTAAAACTATCAGAAGGTGTAAAATGCAATGGATACATAATATGATGCCAACATAAGGACTACTTGACATTTGTATGCAGACATTAATCAATATATTTGGGGTCAAACCGACATAGGTAGAGTAGGCAATATATTACTATGTTAACATTTATCATCTATCCCTACTTACCATCTCCTTTATATGGGTCCTCTCAAGTACATCCCAGATCTGGGCATCTGAGTATTGATTCCATGGGTCCAGATTGGACCTATTTGGTTAGTAAAAATAAGAAGAAAGAATCAATCTCTTATCATTCTAAACAAGCCTAGATAACAGCAGAACAAGAGTCAGGTGAAGTTACCCCTGGGGTCAGTTTGACATTTTCCCCACTAAAGGTTAAAGGTATACTTCGGTATTTTGGGAAATATCCTACTTACCCAGAATCAGACAAACTCATGTCATGGATACCATTTGTATGTCTCTGTGTACAGTTTGAAGGAAGTTGAAGGTAGCATATCGTTGGCTTAGCACAATTGCTGGAAGTCTATGAGTATCTACTAGCCAGCTCCTCTCAAAATCAGGGAAATATATAGGCTGGGTGTTTAGCACTTTGTACTCTAAGTATTCATTACAAGTATATATTCAATTATAATGTTTTTATTCTAGTTACTTGTATAACTATTTTCTCCAAACTACGCATTTCATTCATCTGCTGTGATGGTGGGCGCAAGCATAGGCTGTGCGCAAGTGTCGACACAGCAGGCCAGCTGAGACACCGGCAGTTTGCTAGCTAGATATCAAGTAAGCAAAATGTGAGAAGATAAACATCACAAAAGAAAAAGAGTACAGGCTGCCAATGCTCGTCCAGTTAAAGAGGCATAAATAAATGCTAACCTTCCCCTGTTATCATAATGGTAAGAGGTTAGCATGTCTTGGGGGTATGATTAATTCAGGACTGTCCGTAATCATGGTAGCATCCACATTAATGTAAACGTGTTTAGAAACATATATATCCTTTACATGGCTCATCGCAACTCTAGCGACTCCTTGGGGCGGGCCGGGCGCCTAAAAGCTGACCTCGGTCAACAATGTTTCCTCCGACACATTGGTGCGGCTGGCTTCCGGGTTAAGCGGGCGGGTGTTAAGAAACTTGATTTGGCGGGTCACGTTTCTATTTTTTTAATAAACCCTGTTTGATTGATAGTTGACAAAAATATAACGTAAGCATAACCCCAGAATTGTATTCCCTGTATACTACTACTGGACATAACAGTACCCCCATACTATTCACTGTACACTACCGCTCTATAACAGCACCCCCATACCATTCACTGTAGACTACCGCTCCATAAAAGCACCACCATACCATTCACTGTAGACTACTACTGGACATTACAGTATCCCCCATACCATTCACTGTAGACTACTGCTCCATAACAGCACCACCATACCATTCACTGTAGACTACCGCTCCATAACAGCACCCCCATACCATTCACTGTAGACTACTACTGGACATTATAGTACTCTCCATACCATTCACTGTAGACTACTACTGGACATTACAGTACCCCCCATAACATTCACTGTAGACTACCCCTCCATAACAGCACCACCATACCATTCACTGTAGACTACCACTCCATAGCAGCACCCCCATACCATTCACTGTAGACTACCACTCCATAACAGCACCCCCATACCATTCACTGTAGACTACCACTCCATAACAGCACCACCATACCATTCACTGTAGACTACAACTCCATAACAGCACCACCATACCATTCACTGTAGACTACCACTCCATAGCAGCACCCCCATACCATTCACTGTAGACTACCACTCCATAACAGCACCCCCATACCATTCACTGTAGACTACTACTGGACATTACAGTACCCCCATACCATTCACTGTAGACTACCACTCCATAGCAGCACTCCCATACCATTCACTGTAGACTACCACTCCATAGCAGCACCCCCACACCATTCACTGTAGACTACTACTGGACATTACAGTACCCCCATACCATTCACTGTAGACTACTACTGGACATTACAGTACCCCCATACCATTCACTGTAGACTACCACTCCATAGCAGCACCCCCACACCATTCACTGTAGACTACTACTGGACATTACAGTACCCCCATACCATTCACTGTAGACTACCACTCCATAGCAGCACCCCCACACCATTCACTGTAGACTACTACTGGACATTACAGTACCCCCATACCATTCACTGTAGACTACCACTCCATAGCAGCACACCCACACCATTCACTGTAGACTACTACATAACAGCACCCCCATACCTACTTTGTACTGTCTATTTTATTGTATATTTGACCTTTAATTGATGTGCATTATGTGAACGTCTATACTGTCTATTGTACATTATGTGAAGTGATCTATATTGTCACTCTCCCTTTAGCGCCCACTCAAACACCAGTCGATATGAAACCAGCCTGTATTGACTAAGAACAAATAAGTTATTATTTGTGAGTAGCTAGATACAAATAATCTAATAAGAAACCATTTGATTTGATCAGAGTGCAATTATGAAACAACAGAAGTTATCAATAGAAGTCTCTATAACTCCAGGATTGATAAGCGCAGAAAAAATTCCTTGGGGTTTGTTACACAGTTGTTACACAGTTGCTTTCTTCGCCGTAGATATCAAACCCCCTAATTGATGGCAGTAACAGGTCCCACTCCATGCACCACAAACTGTCATCGTTGGTTGCCTTGTGTTTGCATGCCCCGCAATCCCCCTCAGACCAGGCTCTCACCACCGCTCCTGGTAGCTAGTCTACCGGCTGATTCAGCCTCTTCCTGCTTGCCCTCTCAGCGTACAACTGCACCAGTTCTTCCTCAGTAAATTCTGTCTCTAATAAATATGGCTCCGAATAGAAATGTCTTCTTCTTCTACCTCAAAGTCCAACATGATTTATCAAAAGTTATCATGATGATTTGCCAATAAGCAAGCAAGCAAGCTAGCTACTTTAGCTACTAAAGTATGCAACAGCTGGCTGCCTCCCGGGAGTTATGTTGACAAAACTACACCAAGTCTATCGGGAAGAGAGCGCAGGCAGAACCCAAAGAAGTCCGTAAATTAGGAAGTTGATAGAATCTAATTTCTTATACTATTCTCAGACAAATTAACAGATTTATAAAATATAGATTAATATGTATAGCTTTGTAAGAATATAAATGACCAACCACCTAGCTTTGTAGTAGTTAGGTCTATTTCCCTGCTTTTGAGACGAGCTAGCTAGAAGATAGCCATAAACGTCTAGCAATTGCGCTAAGCTAACAATATGCTACCATCAACTTCCTTCAAACTGAAACCAAAATCCCAAAATATCCCTTTAAGGTTAGGATTAGGGGAGGAGAAGCTGATCCTACACCTTGGGAAATCTTAGGTAAATCATCAATACATACCTAATACTGCCAATAAAGAGAACGGGCTCCTGGGGAATGATTGACAGCTTGCTTCTCAAGTCTTCCAATCCGATCTGGGCAATGTTGATGCCATCAATGGTGATGGAGCCCCCAGTCAGCTCCACCAGTCTAAAGAGAGCTACACCCAGTGAGGACTTCCCTGGATAGAAACAGGGTGTTGTGATAACCACATCTACATGTGAAGATTACAGTTCATTGGTTAATTATTCATCTTTTGTTTGTATGAGAATCATTTTGAATGAGAAACATTAAAAAACAAACACCATTACATTGTTTCTTAGTAAATATGAGGTAAAATCCAGCGGAAAGGACAATAAGATGAAACATTAACATTAACGATACACGGGAATAAAGTGGGGAAGTACCTGAGCCAGTGCGACCCACAATGCCGATGGTCTCCTCTGGCAGGATGTTAAAGGAAAGCTTCTTGAGCACCAGCGGCAGGTCGTCCCGGTAACACATCTCCACATCCTGGAAGGAGATCTGTCCCTTATCTGGCCAGCAAGGGGCAGGAGAGGAGGGTCCAGTGATCTGCCGAGGCGCCTCACCCTCCAAGGTCTGAGACAGAAAAAACAGATCCAATATCGAGTGTTAATCTCTGCATCTCCAATCCCATGAAGTAAAGACCTCTACCTCTCAATACAACTGTAATTTATACATCTCTAAAAGCTTGTTGGCAGTGTGAGAAAAAAAGTAGTTCCTCTGATATGGGGGTGTTTATGGTTTGATGGGTGTTGTGTGAAACAGGCCCTGTCATGTGCTATGATGTGTGACGGGCCACACACTGGGTTCCATCTGCTTCCTGCTGGGCCTCTCAGAGACTGGGTGTGTCCCAAATGGCACTCTATTCCCTATATTGTGGACCACTTTTGGCCAAACCCTATGGGCCCCTGATCAAAAGTAGTGCACTACAGTTGAAGTCGGAAGTTTACATACACTTAGGTTGAAGTCATTAAAACTCATTTTTCAACCACTCCACAGATTTCATGTTAACAAACTATAGTTTTGGCAAGTCAGTTAGGACATCTACTTTGTGCATGACAAGTAATTCTTCCAACAATTGTTGGGAGCAATTTCCAAACGCCTGAAGGTATCACGTTCATCTGTACAAACAATAGTACGCAAGTATAAACACCATGGGACCACGCAGCCATCATACCGCTCAGGAAGGAGATGCGTTCTGTCCCCTAGAGATGAACGTACTTTGGTGCGAAAAGGACCTTGTGAAGATGCTGGAGGAAACAGGTACAAATGTATCTATATCCACAGTAAAACGAGTCCTATATCGACATAACCTGAAAGGCCGCTCAGCAAGGAAGAAGCCACTGCTCCAAAACCGCCATAAAAAAGCCAGACTACAGTTTGCAACTGCACATGGGGACAAAGATCGTACTTTTTGGAGAAATGTCCTCTGGTCTGATGAAACAAAAATACAACTGTTTGGCCATCATGACCATCGTTATGTTTGGAGGAAAAAGGGGGAGGCTTGCAAGCCGAAGAACACCAACCCAACCATGAAGCACGGGGGTGGCAGCATCATGTTGTTGGGGTGCTTTGCTGCAGGAGGGACTGGTGCACTTCACAAAATAGATGGCATCATGAGGAAAGAAAATTATGTGGATATATTGAAGCAACATCTCAAGACATCAGTCAGGAAGTTAAAGCTTGGTCGCAAATGGGTCTTCCAAATGGACAATGACCCCAAGCAGACTTCCAAAGTTGTGGCAAAATGGCTTAAGGACAACAAAGTCAAGGTATTGGAGTGGCCATCACAAAGCCCTGACCTCAATCCTATAGAAAATCTGTGGGCAGAACTGAAAAGGCGTGTGTGAGCAAGGAGGCCTACAAACCTGACTCAGTTACACCAGTTCTGTCAGGAGGAATAAGACAAAATTCACCCAACTTATTGTGGGAAGCTTGTGGAAGGCTACCCGAAACATTTGACCCAAGTTAAACAATTTAAAGGCAATGCTACCAAATACTAATTGAGTGTATGTAAACTTATTACACACTGGGAATGTGATGAAAAAAATAAAAGCTGAAATAAATCAGTATGTTGTGCCTGTATGCGTGTGTTTTGTTGCTTCATCTGTGACTGTGTCCTGCTGCGTTAAGTCTATAGGCCAGTGTTGGTTTGTGTCAGACTCACCATGTGTGTACTTTCGATCCAGCCACACATGGTTCAGCCAATCAGCAACCCTTCCCCCGACAGTTGGCAGCATTCCCCGGTGTCATTAGGCCTACCTACCTGTATATAATGATTGATCCTCTCCACTGACGTGAAGCGAGCCTCAGTCTCTGAGAGCAACCTCACAGTAAACTGAAACAGACCGGTCAGCTGGAGAAGAGAGAGATCAAGAGAGAACGAGAGAAAGAGAGACAGACAGAGAGAGAGAACGAGAGAGAGAGAGAGAGAGCGCGAGACAGACAGACAGAGACAGGCAGAGAGAGAGACAGAGATGGTAACAGGGAGATCCTTCACACGCCTGTAGTAATCCCACAGTGAAATTATACATAGAATATCAAAAAGCCTTCATTAAAAACATGCCCATAAAGGTGCAGTCGAAATAATTCACAGATACAAAGACACTCTCTAGCTGTGTACGTTTACATGCATGTGCATTTGTGTGTGTGTACCTGCACGGCGTAGGATATAGCCAAGCCTGCGTAGGCTGGGGGGATCTGGTTGTGCATGAAAACGATGAGCAGGGCTACAGTGGTGATGAGAGTGATGCTGATCAGGTCCAGTCGTACAGCCAGCCAGCGCATAGCACAGCTGAACAGGTAGTGGGAAGCCTGGTTGGTGTCCAGTAAAGCCTGGTACCTGAGATACACAGATATTAGCCAATAAGAATGGTTAGTGAAAGTCAATGGACCAATAACAGACTTAGTGGAAGGCTGCCCCAATGCCCACATTAGCTCAGCAGAAATGAAATGCTACTCAACTCAAACTCCAGGAAATGTTACTTAGGGACGTTTTCTCATTATTAGTTGTGACATTTGGTAGTCTTGTGGGCGAAGCTAATTGGACATGAACTGTCAAAACCAATGTCTTATCAGTGTTTGATAAAATGTAGGTATATTAGTGTACTGTTCTCACCTGCGCAAGAAGTCATCCCCTTTGCCATATGCGTGAATGGTGGACAGCCCCTGGAGACTACTGGTGATGTGCGAGGTGAAAGGTGATTGGCTGATGTTCTCCAGACGCTTCAACTCGCGAATCAGAACCCTAGTCAGACAAAGAGGAAGTGAAACATCAAGTCTATTAAATGTACTAGAGCACCACTTTAGGGATGGTAAAGAAGTCCACTTCACTCACCATTTCTCCAACCTCTACTCTGTGACCCCCAGCCAAACCTCTACTGTTCAACTCATAATGATGCCACTGCAGTGGATAGCTGTGTCATACAGGCTCCTGACCAATTCTACAATTTGTTGTTTTTTTCACGCTGATCTGAATTTTTTTGTACATAATGTTTCCGCCATAATTTCCTATGACTGAAAAAAGATACTGGACATCAGAACAGCAATCATTAACCTCGATTTGGATGAAGATTTCCACTTCAACATGTCGGCAGCTTTGGACGTTCTGCTTATCCCAGACCAGGCCCTGATCCCCCGGACTCGAAAGAGGAAGTGCCGGCGAAAGAGAGGCGGCGTCATGACAAGACTACGTCGGCGAGCAAGTAGAACGTCAATGCCATCTATTTTGATGGCGAAAGTGCAGTCACTGGAGAACAAACTGGATGAGCTCTGTTCGAGACTATCCTATCAACGGCACACAAAATATATACAGTATCCTATGTTTCTTGGAGCCGTGGCTTAACAAGGACATGGATATACTGTACAACTAGCTGGTTTTTCTATGCATCGTCAAGATCGGACGGCAGACCAATCGTCAAGATCGGACGGCAGACTCGGTTAAGGCGAGAGTGGAAGGGGTGTGTCTCTTTGTTAACAACAGCTTGTGTACGATCTCTAATGTTAAGGAAGTCTCAAGTTTTTGTCTTTCTGAGATAGAATACCTCATGATAAGCTGCAGACCATACTATTCAACAAGATGGTTTTAATCTATATTTTTTTGTATCTGTCTATTTATAACCACAAACCAATGCTGGCACTTAACAAACTATATATGGCCATAAGCAAACAAGAAAATGCACATTCGGAGGCGGCGTTTCTCGTGGCCGGTGATTTTAATGCAGGGATACTGAAATCCGTTTTACCTCATTTTTACTAGCATGTCACCTGTGCAACTAGAGGTCACAAAACTCTAGATCACCTTTACTCCACACACAGAAACGCATACAAGCCCTCCCTCGCCCTCCCTTCGGAAAATAAGACCATAATTCTATCCTCCTGCTTCCTGCTTACAAGCAAAAACTCAAAACGGGAAATACCAGTGACGCCCAATACGGAAGTGGTCCGATGAAGCGGATGCTAAGCTACAGGACTGTTTCACTAGCACAGACTGGAATATGTTCTGGGATTCATCCAATAACATTGAGGAGTTTACCACATCAGTCACTGGCTTCATTCATAAGTGCATCGACGACGACGTCCACACAGTGACCGTATGTACATACCCCAACCAGAAGCTATGGATTACACGCACTGAGCTAGAGCTGCCACTTTCAAGGAGCGGATGCTTATAAGAAATCCTGCTACAAACCCAGACGAGTCATCAAACAGGCAAAGCGTCAATACAGGACTAAGATCTAATCCTACTACGCCGGCTCGAACAATCAACAGATGTGGCAAGGCTTGCAAACTACCACAGATAACAAAGGAAACCCAGCCGCGAGCTGCCCAGTGACGCAAGCCTACTAGACGACCTAAATGCCTTCTATGCTCGCTTCGAGGCAAGCAACACTGAACCATGCATGAGAGCACCAGCTGTTCCGGACGTCTGTGTGATCTCGCTCTTCGTAGCCAATGTGAGTAAGACCTTTATACAGGTTAACATGAACAGATCCACGGGGCCAGATGGAATACCAGGTCGCGTACTCAGAGCATGCAAACTTGTTTCAAGCAGACCACCATTGTACCCGTGCCCAAGAACTCCAAGGTAACCTCCCTAAATGACTATCGCCCCGTAGCACTCACATCTATATTCATGAAATGCTTTGAAAGGCTGGTCATGTCTCACATTAACATCATCATCCCAGACACCCTGGACACACTCCAATTCATATACCGCCACAACAGATCCACAGGTGACGCAATCTCTATTGTACTCCACACTGGCCTCACCTACCTGGACAAAATAAATACCTACAGTTGAAGTCGGAAGTTTACATACACTTAGGTTGAAGTCATTAAAACTCATTTTTCAACCACTCCAGAGATTTCATGTTAACAAACTATAGTTTTGGCAAGTCGGTTTGTGCATGATACAAGTAATTCTTCCAACAATTGTTTACAGACAGATTATTTAACTTATAATTCACTATATCACAATTGCAGTGGGTCAGAAGTTTACATACACTAAGTTGACTGTGCCTTTAAACAGCTTGGAAAATTCCAGAAAAGGATGTCATGGCTTTAGAAGATTCTGATAGGCTAATTGACATCATTTGAGTCAATTGGAGGTGTACCTGTGGATGTATTTCAAGGCCTACCTTCAAACTCAGTGCCTCTTTGCTCGACAACATGGAAAAATCAAAAGAAATCAGCCAAGACCACAGAAAAAAAAGGAATACCTCCATGGGAGTAATTTCCAAATGCCTGAAGGTACCACGTTCATCTGTACAAACAATAGTACGCAAGTGTAAACACCATGGGACCACGCAGCCGTCATAAAAAAGCCAGACTACGGTTTGTAACTGGACATGGGGACAAAGATTGTACTTTTTGGAGAAATGTCCTCTGGTCTGATGAAACAAAAATAGAACTGTTTGGCCATAATGACCATCGTTATGTTTGGAGGAAAAAGGGGGAGGCTTGCAAGCCGAAGAACACCATCCCAACCGTGAAGCACTGGGGTGGCAGCATCATGTTGTAGGGGTGCTTTGCTGCAGGAGGGACTGGTGCACTTCACAAAATAGATGGCATCATGAGGAAGGAAAATTATGTGGATATATTGAAGCAACATCAAGACATCAGTCAGGAAGTTAAAGCTTGGTCGCAAATGGGTCTTCCAAATGGACAATGACCCCAAGCATACTTCCAAAGTTGTGGCAAAATGGCTTAAGGACAACAAAGTCAAGGTATTGGAGTGGCCATCACAAAGCCCTGACCTCATTTGTGGGCAGAACTGAAAAAGCGTGTGCAAGCCTACAAACCTGGCTCAGTTACAACAGTTCTGTCAGGAGGAATAAGACAAAATTCACCCAACTAATTGTGGGAAGCTTGTGGAAGGCTACCCAAAACGTTTGACCCAAGTTAAACCATTTAAAGGCAATGCTACCAAATACTAATTGAGTGTATGTAAACTTCTAACCCACTGGGAATGTGATGAAGGAAATAAAAGCTGAAATAAATCACTCTACTATTTCACAATCTTAAAATAAAGTGGTGATCCTAACTGACCTAAGACAGGGCATTTTTACTAGGATTAAATGTCAGGAATTGTTTAAATGTATTTGGCTAAGGTGTATGTAAACTTCCGACTTCAACTGTATGTGAGAATTCTATCGGTGGGGCTGTGGTAGAGTGGGTCAAGAGCTTCACATCACTAAGGAATTAACACGGTCCACACAGACCAACAAAGTTGCTTAGAGGGCACGTCAGCGCCTCGTCCCCCTCAGGAGGCGAAAAAGACTTGTCAAAAACGTTCTACAGATGCACCATTGAGAGCATCTTGACTGTCTGCATCCCCGCTTGGTACAGCAACTGCAAGGCACTCGACCGCAGGGCGCTAGAGGATGGTGAGTACGGCACCGCACATCCCTGGGGCCGAGCTCCCTGCCATTCAGCAACTATATACCAGGGAGGAAGACCCAAAAAACTCCAGCCACCCAAGCCATAGAGTGTTCTCTCTGCTACCGCACAGCAAGCGGCGCCTGTGCACCAAGTCTGGAACCAACAGAACCCTGAACAGCTTCTACCCCCAAGCCATAAGACTGCTAAATAGCTAATCAAATAGATACCCCGACTACCTTCCTTGACCCTTTTTTGCAACTCTCTTGCACGGACTCTACCCACACACCTGCACGTACTTACACTGACATCCCAACACACACACACAGCACGCGCACACATGCATACTGACGCCGACTCACACACTGCTGCTACTGTCTATTATCTATCCTGTTGCCTAGTCACTTTAATATACCTACAGTATATGTACATAGCTACCTCAATTACCCTGTACTCATGCACATTGACTCAGTACTGGTACTCCCTGTTTATAGCCATGTTATTACCTCATACCCATGCACATTGACTCAGTACTGGTACTCCCTGTTTATAGCCATGTTATTACCTCATACCCCTGCACATTGACTCAGTACTGGTACTCCCTGTTTATAGCCATGTTATTACCTCATACCCCTGCACATTGACTCAGTACTGGTACTCCCTGTTTATAGCCATGTTATTACCTCATACCCCTGCACATTGACTCAGTACTGGTACTCCCTGTTTATAACCATGTTATTACCTCATACCCCTGCACATTGACTCAGTACTGGTACTCCCTGTTTATAGCCATGTTATTACCTCATACCCCTGCACATTGACTCAGTACTGGTACTCCCTGTTTATAGCCATGTTATTACCTCATACCCCTGCACATTGACTCAGTACTGGTACTCCCTGTTTATAGCCATGTTATTACCTCATACCCATGCACATTGACTCAGTACTGGTACTCCCTGTTTATAACCATGTTATTACCTCATACCCCTGCACATTGACTCAGTACTGGTACTCCTTGTTTATAGCCATGTTATTACCTCGTACCCCTGCACATTGACTCAGTACTGGTACTCCCTGTTTATAGCCATGTTATTACCTCGTACCCTTGCACATTGACTCAGTACTGGTACTCCCTGTATACAGCCATGTTTTTACCTGGCACTCCCAGTATTTAGCCATGTTATTACCTGGTACTCCCTGTATATAGCCATGTTATTACCTGGTACTCCCTGTATATAGCCATGTTAATACCTGGTACTCCCTGTATACAGCCATGTTATTACCTGGTACTCCTTGTATATAGCCATGTTATTACCTGGTACTCCCTGTATATAGCCATGTTATTACCTGGTACTCCCTGTATATAGCCATGTTATTACCTGGTACTCCCTGTATATAGCCATGTTAATACCTGGTACTCCCTGTATACAGCCATGTTATTACCTGGTACTCCTTGTATATAGCCATGTTATTACCTGGTACTCCCTGTATATAGCCATGTTATTACCTGGTACTCCCTGTATATAGCCATGTTAATACCTGGTACTCCCTGTATACAGCCATGTTATTACCTGGTACTCCCTGTATACAGCCATGTTATTACCTGGTACTCCCTGTATATAGCCATGTTATTACCTGGTACTCCCTGTATATGGATGTTATTTTTTACTTGTTATTGTTATTCATTATTCACGGTGTATTTGTTGTATTAACTCTGCATTGTTGGGAACAGCTGTTGTTTACGAAGCATGTGACAAATAAAATGTGATTTGATTTACTCTGTGACCCCCAGCCAAACATCTACTCTGTGACCCCCAGCCAAACCTCAGGGAGGGAGTACTACCAGGAGTTGATGAAACCCTCATTTTAATTTCCTGTTGCAAAAATGTTTTCCATTGCGTACTCTAATGAACCTGATTCAACTTGTGAAGTCATCACACAACCAGACACACTAGACCAGGACAACAACATTGTGAAATATGAGGATTGAAAAACACTGCATTATAACTCCAATGACGGCGCAGTTATCTGACAGGTTTGTGGACTATGATATGATGAGAGGACACAGGGGAGTCAGAGTGTAATTCTGCCCAGGACAGGACTACCATTTCCTGGCACAGCTCAGGCCATTCTGTGGCTCCGCTAGAATAATTTCTGATTGATGTGTGATTTTATGACCCACGCTACCACAACACCCGACTGAGTCAGCAGGAAAGTGTGAGACAGAGGGGTTTATTGACAAAGGTGGGGTGGAGTTCTACTTTTAGTTCTATAGATAGGATGGGCTGTACATGTGAATAACAAGTCTGATCATAAATCCTCCCCTTTTGTTATAAAGCAGTGGGAGGGAGAGAGGGAGGGAGAGAGGGAGGGTAGAAGGGTAGGAGGGAGGGTAGGAGGAGAAGCTTTTAATGAAGACACTGGTTAGATGCGTCACGCTGAATAAAAAAAAGACCTAGGGAACCCTAATCCATCTCTACACTTCTTATCTTTGAAACAGCGCACACACACAGCCAACATAATCCCTCTTGTATACATCGATTGGTTGTAGCCTGACCTGGAGACACGGTTGACAATGAGGAGGAAGGCTCCCAGGGGCAGGAGGGAGAGCAGGAACCAGGGGAATACGATGCCCACCATGACCAGGCAGAAGACCACCAGGGTCAGGTTCTGGAGCAGCATCTCAGCATGCATGGCCAGACGGACATCCACTGTGGATGGTTGGCAAGAGAAGAGGGGAGAGGAGAGGAGAGGAGAGGAGAGGAGAGGAGAGGAGAGGAGAGGAGAGGAGAGGAGAGGAGAGGAGAGGAGAGGAGAGGAGAGGAGAGGAGAGGAGAGGAGAGGAGAGGAGAGGAGAGGAGAGGAGAGGAGAGGAGAGGATAACTGTCAGATCACACTGTGTGTTGTCTGGGGACCTCAAGCCTCTGAGTATGAAGTGAAGGCAAATCATCGGACACCTCACCTTCGTCCATGTCTCGGGAGAAGCGGGTGAGGATGCGGCCCAGAGGTGTCGTGTCAAAGAAGCGCATGGGGCTCAGGAGGAGGCGGTGGAATAGCTTGTCGTGGAGCACTGAGGCAGCACGAACAGTGCACTGTCGGACAAACACAGTGGTGTTTGAACACGGCGCCAGACATAACACAAAGAAACAAAAATAACAAGCACATCAAAACAGTCATAAAACTGGTAAACAGATGGGTCGTCGGGACTCGGAAAAGCTCAACACCTAGGCGCAACCAATGCAAACATACAGTAGCAGGAGTAGACAGAGAATAAATGAATGTCTGGCAGGCTGACACAGAAAGGTTACGGACCCATGTCTAAGTTAACGCAATGAGAAACGTCTGGCAGAAATTAGTTTTGGCAGGAGAGAACACATTCAATCTATTAATAGAATATCCAACACTCCCACATTTACGTTGCAGCTAGGGGTGGGAAAAAAAGAATGAGCCATCTTTGGAAAAAGTTTGTCACACAATTACGTGAGGACATAACCTCTGTAATGGGCTGTCAGGAAAGTTTAACAAACACCAAGGGACAGGGACACACAACGTCCCACACACACACACACACACACACACACACACACAGCCATTAAAGCAGCATGTCACGGTACTGGACAGATAAATGGATTTAGCCTGCAGGCACTTTCAATTATAGTAGTGCAACTCACGAAAATGACTGAAAGACAAATAGGGAGAGTCAAGGTTGTACCACAACAACTTTGCACTTGTTTCATTTGAAAAGGGCCTGAGTGTAAATCAATAAAAACCTGACTTATGGAGACTTTGGTTACGTCCCAAATGGTACCCTATGGGCTCCTGTCAAAAGTAGTACCCTGCAGGGAATCGGTCAGTGATCCACTCTCCTTTGACAGACCAGAGAGTGCATCAATGAATGGTCCTGACATTTCAAGATGGGAGAACAATCCACAAGAACCACTCTAAAAGACATTTGAGCAAGATGCATACCTTGACGAACACTAGCCCCCTCATTGTCTTCAGGAAGAGAGCGGCCCCCATGGACAGCACATAAACTCTTGAGTAGTATTGAACGTGAGGGTTAAGCCTCATGCTGTCGCTCGCCAACGCTGCCACTGTTTCATTGGTTTCGTTCTCCAGGATTAATGATGTGTTCTGAGGAGCAAATCACCACGAGGGAAACACACACAGGGCATTTCTATCAAATGAAGGGAATAGATGAAACAAAGCCAGCGGAGTGCTGAATCTGAGACAGAATACATGAAAGAAGCAGCCATTTGGGTGATGTGGGTAGGGTAATCTGATCCTAGTTATGTGTTTGTGTGTAAGGCCATCATTTTGATCAAGCGAATCATCCTTTTATTCCAGTGGATCATAATTTGGTTTCAGTGCAGAAAGTCCAAACTCACCCCACTGCCCTGGCGGATCCAGTAGCTCAACCACCAGTTACTGAAGGCAATGCTGCCAGTGGTGACGAGGAAGAGGATGACGTTGATGATGAAGGCACAAGGGCCTCCAGCCGCTTTGATGTAGGCCTTGTACACATCCCAGGCCACGGCGCCAGAGCCCTTCTCCTCCGCTTTCATCAGTTGGTCTGGAGAGTGAAGAGAGAGAAGGAAAGAAGAGAGGAAGAGAGAGAGGAAGGAAGGAAGAGAGGAAGGAATTACGAGAGAGAGGAAGGAAGTAAGAGAGAGAGGAAGGAAGGATGTAAGAGAGAGAGGTAGATAGATACTTTATTGATCCCTGAGTGGAAATGTCATTGTCAAGCAGCTACGAAACACACAGGACAGGTGCAAAATGCCAAAATGAAATACACAAAAGACAGATACACAATACATACTGTAGTGCGGCAATATGAAAATGTATAAAAATACAGGAAGTCTGGAGTGCAAAAAGCTATAGAAAGGCATTGCATAGTATGATTGGAGAGAGAGAGAGAGAGAGAGAGAGGAGAGAGGAGAGAGGAGAGAGGAGAGAGAGAGAGAGAGAGGGAGTGAGGGGAAGGAAGAAGAGAGGAAGGAAGGAACATGTGTGAGTCATTTCCTCATTTCAAGCCAACTGTTTTAAAGTGAACAAATGAACGCATTCTATTCGGCGCGGTCAAGTCTCTCACCACCTTTCCCTTTCTCCACCGGCGGTCTGGAAACTTTGGTGAGGGTCATGGTGGTCCCAACCTTTTCCTCTCCCTCCTCCTTCTCCTTATTCACCAGGTTCTTTTTCACCAGGTTCTTTTTCACCAGGTTCTAGGAGAGCAAGCCAGAGAGACCTACAGCATAAGACAATCATGGCCACGCCATAACATGGCCACTAAGTCATTTAAACAGAGATATTGGTGACAGGGTCTTTAGCGGTGCGACGCAGGTAAATCAATGCCCACATAAATAATGAAAGGCCCTGTATGCATTAACATTTCCCAGCCACCCGCTTGGCTTCTCCTGCCTCATGAATTACGCAGGATGTGACGTACGACAGTGTTGTGTAATGAGGGATGACAAAGGTGTTTTTACATTGAGGAGAGCTGGACTAGCCTGGTTCCAGATCAGTTTGTGCGGTCTTGCCAGCTCATGCCAATGCATGACAATGACCATAGGAGTTGGAAAGCCTGGTCCCAGATCTGTTTGCAAAACAGCACAAACAGATCTGTGACCAGGCTAGAGCTGGACATGTGCTCCGTGGTTAGCATTACCTCCTGCTGTACGCTGTTGAAGAGGGTGGTGTAGTCACGGTCTCTGCCCATGAGCTGGGTGTGGGTGCCATGCTCGGCAATCTGCCCGTCCTTCATCAGAATCACGTCGTCACACTCTGCCAGGTACTGAGAGAGGGTCGACACCAGTGAGATCTGTGATTCTCCTGATGCAGAAGCCTGGGCTATGCTCCTATATAGATCAATATGGCTCCCATTCCTCAGACTTCTCTATTTGGGACAAATTCTTGAGATTCACACTTTTAATTGAGATTTTATGTATTAGTGTCAATGGGAGACACTGACCTAGGAGGTCTACATCAGGGTTCTCTCATTTCCTTTCCCTAGTAGTCCTTTCAATCCCAAAGATATACAAAATATACTAGTTAAGAAAGCCATTTCAGATCCTGAATGCATTGTAAAGGCCATCATTGTAAATAAGAATTTGTTCTTAACTGACATGCCTAGTTAAATAAAGGTTAAAAAAAAAGGTACAGGAGTCTGATCATTTTGCCATAAAGTCACTTATTCGCTGCAAATCGTTCTGTTTCTTACATAAATACAATTTGATAATCACAAGCTCCTCTTACCTGCAGCTGGTGTGTGACAAAGATGATGGTCTTGCCCTTGGACGCCGTGCAGATGGCGTTGTGGAAGAGGTGAGAGCCCACTTGGGCGTCCACGGCACTGAGAGGGTCGTCCAGGAGCAGGATGGGCTGCTCGCTGTACAGGGCACGTGCCAGACTCACCCGCTGGCGCTGCCCGCCACTCAGGTTGGCACCCCTCTCCCCTATCTGGAGTGAAAACATTGGGACAATGTTGACAAGATGATAATTTCTGATTGCATAGGCTTCATACAGAGGCAGCAATAGACCAGACCATATACAGTCATGTGAAAAAGTAAGTACACCCCCCTGGAAAGTTTTTTAATTACATATTTGGATAGATGGATATGGAATCTTCACTTCAACACTATTGACAGATAAAGGTTACCCAAAATAAACAAAAATACCCTTTCCTTATGGGGAAAAAGTTAGTACACCCCTATGTTTACCATCACATAAAATAGCTCAAATTTGAATTAGGTGTACCAAAACAAGGGCAAATGATTAGAAAACATTAAAGAGAAACTTAGGAGGGTCCAGATAAGAAAATTGGTCTGGTTTGGTGATGGAAGGAAGAAGCCTCTGCACTCAAAAAATAATATTAAGACACAACTGACTTTTTCCAGGTGTTGTCTGGCAAAAGTCAGTTGTGTCTTGATATTCTTTTTTTAGAGCAGAGGCTTCTTCCTTCCTGACCTCCCATGTAGGCCAAGTTTGTGCAGGCTCTTTCTGACAGTGTACCCATGCACTTTCACATTGATTGCGGCAAGAGAGGCCTGTAGTTTAAATGTTTTTGTGTGATTTGTTAAATTGGTTAACCTTTATCTGTAAATAGTGTTGAAGTGAAGATTACATATCCATCTGTCCAAATATGTAAAAATAACTGAGAACTTTCCAGGGGGTGTACTTACTTTTTCACATGACTGTATGTACATAAAGGTACTTACATAAAACTTGTTTATCATGTTCTCATAAAACACTACAGTACACCCCAAAGCATTCCATCTATAAATGCTTGTACTACTTAGTAGCCTGTTACATGGTAATTCTACTTTCGGCTACTTGGGTATAGTGTAAGGCCAATGTATTGTACAGAATGGCCAGAGTTCATATTGAGAGCATCTCCAGCGGAGAGATGCAATAGAGGTCTGATACGTACCTCAGTCATATCCCCATAGGGCAGCTCTGTCAGATCAGCGATCAGGCAGCAGGCATCGAGCACAGCATTATACCTAATAAGGTAACGCAGCCAAGGACATGAGTTAACATGAGAGGGAAACGCAGTCATGGTCCAGATAAATTAGTAAGCCATGAGTTAGAAATGAGACATTATGGATGCCTTAAGTCCTTCTCAATGTGAAACTATCAAACTATGACATCCAAACGTGATTGGTCATGGACTACAGATGAAAATGAGCCATCTAGCTAAATCCAGCACTTTGACACCACAGAATGGTCTTAGTTGTTTATTTTATTGTTTACTGTCCCTTAATAAATTGTTCATAAATCATATAAACAAATCAATCAATCTTACTTGTCTTGGTCGTATTCTTCTCCGAACAGGATGTTCTCTCTCAGTGAGTCGTTGAGGATCCAGGCCTGTTGAGCTACATAGGCAAAGCCGCCACTGGCCGCCACATTGCCCTCCAGCAGGGTCATCTGTTGAACACCAGGGATAAGACTCATGTTAAAACATACAAGATGTAAAGCTGACCTGTGCTTTCACTAGAGGGAAATACTTGAATTGCACTTCAAATGATTGGTTTGTAGGGGAATCCCCCAGTAAGCTGGTTTTAAGGCCAATGATCAAGAACCTCACCTGTCCCAGTAGAGCAGACAGAAGAGAGCTCTTTCCGCTCCCCACACTTCCACAGATTCCTACCAACGCCCCCTGCAGATCAGAAGGATACCAGTGTAGTATTAGTATGGATTTGTAATTCAAATGCACTCAGTCAATTCTAAATGAAAGAAGTGCAAAGTTGATAATTCCCTCCAATTGTCTATTCTTTGAACTGTTATCTTTTTTATGAGTTGTGCAACTATAATCAAATGTGCCTGCATGCTAAATCCATTTATCTGTCCAGTGCCAGTGACTATACGCTTTAGAGCAGTGGTATTTCAGCTTTTTCAGTGAGGACACATCTTTTCCGCCAGAATTTCTGGGGACCCCATTTTTTGGGGGGCACAAATGTCTAGTAACCCCAGGTCAAATATAATGACACAACCTTAAAATCTGTACATTTTGTTCACCCCTGGAAGAGTAGCTGCTGCCACAAAGGCTAAAAATAAAACAATTATCAGCTGGAAAAAAACAAATATAAATATATACATATATAAACATTTACATACACACACACAAATGTACACACACACACACACACACAGTGGGGAGAACAAGTATTTGATACACTGCCGATTTTGCAGGTTTTCCCACTTACAAAGCATGTAGAGGTCTGTAATTTTTATCATAGGTACACTTCAACTGTGAGTGACGGAATCTAAAACAAAAATCCAGAAAATCACATGGTATGATTTTTAAATAATTAATTTGCATTTTATTGCATGACATAAGTATTTGATCACCTACCAACCAGTAAGAATTCCGGCTCTCACAGACCTGTTAGTTTTTCTTTAAGAAGCCCTCCTGTTCTCCACTCATTACCTGTATTAACTGCACCTGTTTGAACTCGTTACCTGTATAAGACACCCGTCCACACACTCAATCAAACAGACTCCAACCTCTCCACAATGGCCAAGACCAGAGAGCTGTGTAAGGACATCAGGGATAAAATTGTAGACCTGCACAAGGCTGGGATGGGCTACAGGACAATAGGCAAGCAGCTTGGTAAGAAGGCAACAACTGTTGGCGCAATTATTAGAAAATGGAAGAAGTTCAAGATGACGGTCAATCTCCCTCGGTCTGGGGTACCATGCAAGATCTCACCTCGTGGGGCATCAATGATCATGAGGAAGGTGAGGGATCAGCCCAGAACTACACGGCAAGACCTGGTCAATGACCTGAAGAGAGCTGGGACCACAGTCTCAAAGAAAACCATTAGTAACACACTACGTCGTCATGGTTTAAAATCCTGCAGCGCACACAAGGTCCCCCTACTCAAGCCAGCGCATGAAGTTTGCCAATGACCATCTGGATGATCCAGAGGAGGAATGGGAGAAGGTCATGTGGTCTGATGAGACAAAAATATAGCTTTTTGGTCTAAACTCCACTCGCCGTGTTTGGAGGAAGAAGAAGGATGAGTACAACCCCAAGAACACCATCCCAACCGTGAAGCATGGAGGTGGAAACATCATTCTTTGGGGATGCTTTTCTGCAAAGGGGACAGGACGACTGCACCGTATTGAGGGGAGGATGGATGGGGCCATGTATCGCGAGATCTTGGCCAACAACCTCCTTCCCTCAGTAAGAGCATTGAAGATGGGTCGTGGCTGGGTCTTCCAGCATGACAACGACCCGAAACACACAGCCAGGGCAACTAAGGAGTGGCTCCGTAAGAAGCATCTCAAGGTCCTGGAGTGGCCTAGCCAGTCTCCAGACCTGAACCCAATAGAAAATCTTTGGAGGGAGCTGAAAGTCCGTATTGCCCAGCGACAGCCCTGAAACCTGGATCTGTATGGAGGAGTGGGCCAAAATCCCTGCTGCAGTGTGTGCAAACCTGGTCAAGAACTACAGGAAACGTATGATCTCTGTAATTGCAAACAAAGGTTTCTGTACCAAATATTAAGTTCTGCTTTTCTGATGTATCAAATACTCATGCAATAAAATGCAAATTAATTACTTAAAAATCATACAATGTGATTTTCTGGATTTTTATTTTAGATTCCGTCACTCACAGTTGAGTGATAAAAAAATTACAGACTTCTACATGCTTTGTAAGTGGGAAAACCTGCAAAATCGGCAGTGTATCAAATACTTGTTCTCCCCACTGTATATACACACACACACACACACACACACACACACACACACATATATATATATACAGAAAAGGATGACATGGATTTAGAAGCTTCTGATAGGCTAATTATAATTATTTGAATCAATTGGAGGTGTACCTGTGGAAGTATTTCAAGGCCTACCTTCAAACTCAGTGCCTCTTTGCTCGACATCATGGGAAAATCAAAATAAATCAGCCAAGACCTCAGAAAAAGAATTGTAGACCTCCACAAGTCTGCTTCATCCTTGGGAGCAATTTCCAAACGCTGGAAGGTACCACGTTCATCTGTACAAACAATAGTACGCAAGTATAAACACCATGGGACCACGCAGCCGTCATACCGCTCAGGAAGAAGACGCGTTCTGTCTCCTAGTGCAAATCAATCCAAGAACAACAGCAAGGGACCTTGTGAAGATGCTGGAGGAAACAGGTACAAATGTATCTATGTCCACAGTAAAACGAGTCCTATATCTACATAACTGCTCAGCAAGGAATAAGCCACTGCTCCAAAACCGCCATAAAAAAGCCAGACTACGGTTTGCAACTGCACATGGGGACAAAGATCGTACTTTTTGGAGAAATGTCCTCTGGTCTGATGAAACAAAAACACAACTGTTTGGCCATCTTTGACCCCAAGCGTACTTCCAAAGTTGTGGCAAAATGGCTTAAGGACAACAAAGTCAAGGTATTGGAGTGGCCATCACAAAGCCCTGACCTCAAAACTGAGTTTAAATGTATTTGGTGTATTTAAAGGAATTACGAGAGAGAGGAAAGAAGTAAGAGAGAGAGGAAGAGAGGAAGTAGGAGAGAGAGGAAGGAAGGAAGGAAGGAAGGAAGAGAGAGAGGAAGGAAGGAAGGAAGGAAGTAAGGGCTTCGTGATGGCCCCTCCAATACCTTGACTTTGTTGTCCTTAAGCCATTTTGCCACAACTTTGGAAGTATGCTTGGGGTCATTGTCCATTTGGAAGACCCATTTGCGACCAAGCTTTAACTTCCTGACTGATGTCTTGAGATGTTGCTTCAATATATACACATAATTTTCCTTCCTCATGATGCCATCTATTTTGTGAAGTGCACCAGTCCCTCCTCCAGCAAAGCACCCCCACAACATGATGCTGCCAACCCTGTGCTTCACGGTTGGGATGGTGTTCTTTGGCTTGCAAGCCTCCACTTTTTCCTCCAAACATAATGATGGTCAGGTAGGCCTTGAAATACATCCACAGGTATACCTCCAATTGACTCAAATTATGTCAATTAGCCTATCAGAAGCTTCTAAAGCATGACATAATTTTCTGGAATTTTCCAAGCTGTTTAAAGGTACAGCCAACTTAGTGTATGCAAACTTCTCACCCACTGGAATTGTGATATAGTGAATTATAAGTGAAATAATCTGTCTGTAAACAATTGTTGGAAGAATTACTTGTGTCATGAACAAAGTAGATGTCCTAACCGACTTGCCAAAACTATAGTTTGTTAACATGGAATCTGTGGAGTGGTTGAAAAATGAGTTTTAATGACTTCAACCTAAGTGTACGTAAACTTCCGACTTCAACTGTATATATTACATCAATAAATAACCTTCAAGTCATTACATATTCATATCTTATCAATATGAAAAGAAACCAATAAATACATTTATTAAAGACAAAATACATTTACTTAATAAAATTGGATTTTTCTAATAATATTCCTAAAAATGTTTGTATACAATAATATGTACTCATTATTTTTTTTCTAATTTTTTTAGACCCCACTGCAGTTCCCTTCCCCCCAGACCTTGAATACCACTGCTTTCGTGTGTGTGTGTGTGTGTGTGTGTGTGTGTGTGTGTGTGTTTGTGGGTTTGCATGTGTGCGTGCATGCATATATTTGTAAATGTGTACAAGCATTTGTGTAGGCCTGTATGAAGGTAAGTCAGGGTTGTTTTGTGCATGAGTGAGTACACCTGTCTGATTGATGGTGCTTGTTGGAGCCGTTTACCTTCTTGACGCGCAGATCGATGCGATGCAGGGTTTTGTGCAGTGGTGGGCGGATGATAGAGCTCTGGGTAGAGGAGATGGTGCTCTGGGGGCTCTCCTGTTCCATGTGGGTAAGGAGACTCTGTCCATTGGGACCCTCGTTCCCTTTACCCTCTTCCGCTGTGATATATAAGCTGAGTTTCTCCTTACGCAGAACTCGACGCATTCCACCTCTCTTGCACTGCTTCTTGGGGACGGTGGTGGCTTTGGAGGGAGCTTTGGCCTTCTCCCAGGCCAATGTGGCGTACCGGAACTCCACGACGTTCATCGGGTCGTCCGTTTTGACCAGCACAACCTCTCGGTCCTCCATCAAGAAGAGTCTCTGTTGACATGACATGACATGACATATGATATACTGTATGATATGAGAAGACAAATGAATTAATATGTCCAATTTGAAGTGTTATGCTGAAAACAGTCCATGCTGACTGAACGCTACAATCATTCCCAACGATCTCGTATGTCTTTCTTCTACCTGAAATCGGTTGACTGCCACAGAACCCTCTGATAGTGCTCGTACAGCCATGGGTGTGACCTTGAGGGCAAAGGTCATGGAGTTGAAGACTGCAACAACGGTAAAGGCCTGAAGAGAGCAACATATGGGGGAGGGGTCAAGTAGAGTTCATTTAGTGAAATTTCACCTATTTAAAAGCTACTGGGAGCTTTCTATTGATACAAACAACAAAAGCTGCTGGTAGATATTGAAGTCACTTGACTCTTGAAAAGCTAGTGACAGCTGAGGGGAAGAATTTACCTGGGCTGCATTGAGGTCATAACCCAGGGCCATGTGTAGTGTGAATGTACAGACACTGGCGATCACCACGACGATGGGGGCCACGCCCACTGTGAGGCTCTGAACACAACCAGCCCTCTCCAGTATCCCCCTCTCCTCTGATCGCACCTCTGGGGGGAGAGAGGGAGAGAGCAAGAGAGAGAGCGAGAGTGACAGAGAGTGACAGCGAGAGACAGGGAGTGACCGAGAGAGAGACAGTGACATAGAAAGTGAGAGTGACAGAGTGAGAGCAAGAAGAGCGAGAGAGAGAGCACAGAAAAAAAACAGAATGAGTATTGTATTACCACTGTAGAGTATTTCAGGAACTTAAGCCTGGCACTGTACAGTTTATATTCAGCCCCAAACAACACTAGAAAGACACTTAAGAGTCATGGCCTGAAATAAAAGAGACAAGTTGGGCCTCACGGCCATAAATGGTATGAAATGGACTTTTAAAATTGTGGGCCATTGGCAGTTGTCCAAGTCAAGTGCTCCAGGAAAGCTACAACATGACTCCACTCTCCCTAACACATTTCATATTATTCTCCAGGGACTCACAGCAGTGTTGTTAGATTTACTCTTACCTACTGTAGATAACACATTACAATTTCATTTCCTTTGTAGAAGCTGCTAGGTATTCAATGTATATTTGTATCAGCAGGTGGAATATGGCTAACACTAACTGAAGAGAACAATATCAGAACTCTTGATATTAAATACTCGGTAGCCCTTAAGATGAATGTCCAATTAATGATCATAATAATAGGTATTATTACTATTATCCAAACAGTTGGCTGATATGAGTCCCAACTGGCTAATTACAGTCATGATTAAAAAACACCAAACGCTTTTTATCCACAATGTAAGGCAGAGCCTCGTGAGAAATCCCCCCTTCCACTCTAATTCTTAAATCTCCTCTAAGTGGAACAACCCTCTGCAGGTCTTTGGTATCAAATTAAACTTGGGGCGCAGGGATCCAATCAGGGCTTGCGTAATGCGGGAAGACATGTAGGGAATCTGAGCCAATGGAACCTAATAGGAATGGAGTTAACGGGTCAATTCCGGGGATTAATCTAATTTGAATTGATGATTGGAGGATTTGAACTAATGGATTTCAGGTAACGGGTTGAATTTCCTGGACTGACTGGAATTTAAATATAATTGGCCTAACAAAGGAAATGTAAATAAAGTAAAATTAAGGAAGTAGGAATAGAAGGAAGAGGCATTCTCAGATGGAAATAATCACCCTAACCCAGACGCAAAAACAGGAAGTGATCATGTATTGTAATTTTTGCTCAGTAACTGGGCCAGTGCTATAAACATGATGACTGCTGAGTCACTGGCTCCGTGCCAGATACATGAGGACGGCTGAGTCACTGGCCCCATGCTATAAACATGATGACTGCTGGGTCACTGGCCCCGGGCTATAAACATAATGACTGCTGAGTCACTGGCCCCATGCTATAAACATGATGACTGCTGAGTCACTGGCCCCGTGCCAGATACATGAGGACGGCTGAGACACTGGCCCCATGCTATAAACATGATGACTGCTGAGTCACTGGCCCCGTGCCAGATACATGAGGACGGCTGAGACACTGGCCCCATGCTATAAACATGATGACTGCAGAGTCACTGGCCCCGTGCTATAAACATGATGACTGCTGGGTCACTGGCCCCGTGCTATAAACATGATGACTGCTGAGTCACTGGCCCTGTGCTATAAACATGATGACTGCTGGGTCACTGGCCCCGTGCTATAAACATGATGACTGCTGAGTCACTGGCCCTGTGCTATAAACATGATGACTGCTGAGTCACTGGCCCCGTGCTATAAACATGATACCTGCTGAGTCACTGGCCCCGTGCTATAAAAAATAGAATGTAGCATGGTGTTTTTCCTCACCAAGTGACCTGACCAGAAAAATATATATACAAGCCCAGTGTGTGTGTGTGTGTGTGTGTGTGTGTGTGTGTGTGTGTGTGTGTGTGTGTGTAAGTGTCACCAATAACTCACTGTGGATGTTCTGAGCGAAAGCATTTTCCAAGCAATACATCTTGATGAACTTGATACAGCCGAGGATTTCGTTCATGAGCCTCACGCGCCGGTCAGTCACTACCACGCACTTCTTACGGAAATACGCTGTGAGACGTGACGCTAGCATCTGTCGCGGATAGAGAGAAGCAAGAAAAGAAGGAACAGAGAAATGCGAGTGATGTAACAGGGAAATGAAGGCAGACAGTCTACATCCCCATGTTTCCCTTAGGGTGCCATTTGGGACGCAGTCACAGCCATATTGCATCAGCTGTACGGCAGGGAACAGGCTATAAACAGCTTCCACATCAAGGCAAAGGTCCCCAACAGGCACACTTCAGACTGAAGCTAATTCAATTGAAAGAGTAACAACAGCAAAGTCGACAGGTTGGCAGGCTGGCAGGCGGAGAGTTTTGGGGAAGTTAAAGGGCAACTCAACCTCAATTTCATTATCTCCAGCAAAATACCAGTGTCAACAAATGTGAAAACGCTGCATTTCTAAGTTTTGTAGAAACAAAAATGAAGTTAAAAAGTTCTACCCGATGACATCATCAAAAGATAAAACATTATAAAAACAGTGATTTCAAAACTGTATGAAAAGGTAGCACTAAGATGCCTCTGTGTTAATGAAAACAGTGTCAGAGGAGAGTGGAATAACTTCCCTTTAGACATCAGTTAGTCAGCACTTCCTTTCATTAGGTGTGCATTTCTTTGTTAGTACACATGAGGAGGACTTCCTACCATAGCAGGGTAGAAGAAGATGAAGATGGCTGATCCGACCAGTGCAGTGGGCCCCAGAAAGTAAGCAGTGTAGGACAGACCCAGGATGCCCACTAGCGGGCCCCCGGCCAGCAGACAGCCCACTGAGACAGCCTCGTATACCCGCTGGCCATCGCTGGAGCAGATGTTGATCAGCTGTAGGAAGGGACATTGACACAGAATGTTAGAGGACACATTGAACAGACAATTTACTTCACAAGGACATAGTGAGTCATAAGAGAATCCTGAAAGGCTGCAATGAGAATAAGCTACAATAGTTGTGCATGGACAAAGGGCTTTGGCACGATACAAAATTATACTTTGCAGAGTGTGGGAGTTTTTTATTTTTATTGTTTGATTCAATGAAACTAATACAATGCAACTATTTGTTTTCTGAGACGATGTCTGAGGAGTAAGGGGTTGATTTGGTCCACCATCACAAACAGCCTGTTCGCAGATCTGTTTGGGACCAGGCACGACAATGACCATAGGAGTTGGCTATACAACACAAACAGATCTGGGACCAGGCTAACAAACACTCACCTCTCCGGCACTGATGTCCTTGGTGCTGCGCAGGCGGAGTATCTTGTGGAAGGCGAATGTGAGCGCTGCACCACGGAGGCGAGCGGCGGTGCGGTAGTTGACTGCCCACATGAGCGCCAGCGACCAGGAGCGCATCAGCTCCATCAGGAAGATCCCTGCCACTAGGGAGAGGCCGTAGGGTAGCCAGGCCTCCGCACTCTGAGAATACTCCAGCAGGGCACGAACCAGGAGAGCCTGGGAATGGGAATGAGGTGGGAGTGGGAAAGGGAGAGGTAAGAAATGAAGAGTAGGAGAGGAAGGAGGAGAGGAAGGAAGAGTAAGCAGAAAGGGAGAACATTTTGAGCCAGAATAGAGACATACAATAAGGAAATTGAGAACATCACAGACGTAGAGTGAACTGGAGACTTTGGAAGGACAATGGGAAAGATAGGCACAGTCTTAAATGATGACATTAGATGGTGCCTATCTTACCCTTTAACTTGGATCTAGACTGGATCTACAGTCGTGGTCAAAAGTTTTGAGAATGACAAGTCTCCACAAAGTTTGCTGCTTCAGTGTTCTTAGATCTTTATGTCAGTAGTTACTATGGTACAATGAAGTATAATTACAAGTATTCCATAAGTGTCAAAGGCTTTCATTGACAATGACATTCAGTTTATGCAAAGAGTCAATATTTGCAGTGTTGACCCTTCTTTTTCAAGACCTCTGCAATCCGCCCTGGCATGCTGTCAATTAACTTCTGGGCCACATCCTGACTGATGGCAGGCCATTCTTGCATAATCAATGCTTGGAGTTTGTCAGAAGTTGTGGGTTTTTGTTTGTCTACCCGCCTCTTGAGGATCGACCACAAGTTCTCAATGGGATTAAGGTCTGGAGAGTTTCCTGGCCATGGACCCAAAATGTCGATGTTTTGTTCCCCGAGCCACTTAGTTATCACTTTTGCCTTATGGCAAGGTGCTCCATCATGCTGGAAAATACATTGGTTGTCACCAAACTGTTCTTGGATGGTTGGGAGAAGTTGCTCTCGGAGGATGTGTTGGTACCATTCTTTATTCATGGCTGTGTTCTTAGGCAAAATTGTGAGTGAGCCCACTCCCTTGGCTGAGAAGCAACCCCAGACATGAATGGTCTCAGGATGCTTTACTGTTGGCATGACACAGGACTGATGGTAGCGATCACCTTGTCTTCTCCGGACAAGGTGTTTTCTGGATGGCCTAAACAATCGGAAAGGGGATTCATCTGAGAAAATGACTCTACCCCAGTCCTCAGCAGTCCAATCCCTGTACCTTTTGCAGAATATCAGTCTGTCCCTGATGTTTTTCCTGGAGAGAAGTGGCTTCTTTGCTGCCCTTCTTGACACCAGGCCATCCTCTAAAAGTATTCGCCTCACTGTGCGTGCAGATGCACTCACACCTGCCTGCTGCCATTCCTGAGGAAGCTCTGCACTGGTGGTGCCCCGATCCCACAGCTGAATCAACTTTAGGAGACGGTCCTGGCGCTTGCTGGACTTTCTTGGGCGCCCTGACGCCTTCTTCACAACAATTGAACCTCTCTCCTTGAAGTTCTTGATGATCCGATAAATGGTTGATTTAGGTGAAATCTTACCAGCAGCAATATCCTTGCCTGTGAAGCCCTTTTTGTTCAAAGCAATGATGACAGCACGTGTTTCCTTGCAGCAGGTAAACATGGTTGACAGATGAAGAACAATGATTTCAAGCACCACCCTCCTTTTAAAGCTTCCAGTCTGTTATTCTGACTCAATCAGCATGACAGAGTGATCTCCAGCCTTGTCCTCGTCAACACTCTGACCTGTGTTAACGAGACAATCACTGACATGATGGCAGCTGGTCCTTTTGTGGCAAGGCTGAAATGCAGTGGAAATGTTTTTTGGGGGTTAAGTTCATTTTCATGGCAAAGAGAAACTTTGCAATTAATTGCAATTCATCTGATCACTCTTCATGACATTCTGGAGTATATGCAAATTGTCATCATCAACACTGAGGCAGCAAACTTTGTGGAGACCAATACTTGACTGGGGTCATGGACTCATCTCAACATTAGACCACTCTTGAGATCTGAAAACGTGCAGGCGTACAAAATCGTAAGTAAGATTACCAGTGCGTACTATAGTTCAATCTATGGCAAATAAATCTGTACAGTAGGACTACATAGCACCCAGACAGGAATGTGAGACAAATGAGTCATTGTGTAACTTGTAAATTCAGTTAATAGTTAGAGGAATGAGGAAAGCTGCTAACACATACAGTAGCATTCCACAAACAGCCCTAGCAGGACATCCAAATAATCAGCTAGAGGTGTTGGAAACAATACAGCCACTCAATAATATCTCAGTTGGGGAACGCCAAACCTAATTGCATTTCATCTGAAATTATATTTAATATGGCTGTAATAAGCGCCTGGCTGCAATATCAGCACGTTTCTGTTTCACTGCTGTTTAAGGCTAATTTGGGGTATTTTAGGTAGGAGGAGGGGGACATTAAGTCCAAAGTGTGGTCTTTTTCTGGGACAAAGTGCAACCATGGTACCAATGGCGGATTAATATGGGTTCCACCATCTAATACCAATAGCTAATCTGGAGGATTAATATGGGTTTCACCATATAAAGCGAGACGATTAATATGGCTTTTACCATCTAAAGCTTTCTAATCTTCTGGTATGTTTTCATTTCAATTTTCAGACCAGCGTGAAATTGGATAAAGTGCTTAAAACATATATATACACTCTGACTTAGAGCTAGGGTACGTCCTGAATGGCACTCTATTCCCTGTAGAGTGCACTACTTTTGACCAGAGTCCTACAGGCCCTGCTCAAAAGTAGAGCACTACATAGGGAATAGGGCATTATGTGGAACGCATCCCCAGTCTATGAGCCAGTATGCTGGCAGAATGAGGCCTGCAGCAGAAAACAAAGACAGAAAGAAAGGGATTTGGAGGGATTTGGGAGTGTACTTTTGAGTGTACTTACGGGCCCCACGAAGCCGGTGACCATGGTGATGAGGAGAGAGAAGATGGCAACCAGCATGCGGGTCTGGCAGAACCTCCAGAAGACGCGAGACAGTGATGCCCCGTCTTTCCCCTTCTGTTTAAGCTCATCATGCCACAGGTTCTCCAGTCTGACCATAGGAGGGAGAGAGAGAGGATAGGGACAGAAGGGACAAAGATGGACAGAAGAAACTTGAGAGCATGGCAATAGTTGCTCTTGATCACAGATCTAGGATCTGATTAGCCTTCACCCTGTTCGAGGGATGGCAAAAACACCTGGGCCTCATTTATAACCGTTGCCTAAATTTAATGACCCAACACACCTCCAGGCTGCGTAAGAGTTATTTAACCAAGAAGGAGAGTGATGGAGTGCTGTATTAGATGACCTGAACTCCACAATCAGCCGACCTCAACCCAATTGAGATGGTTTGGGATGAGTTGGACTGCAGAGTGAAGGAAAAGCAGCCAACAAGTGCTATGCATATGTGGGAACGTCTTCAATACTGTTGGAAAAGCATTTCAGGTGAAGCTGGTTGAGAGAATGCCAAGAGTGTGCAAAGCTGTCATCAAGGCAAAGTGTTGCTACTTTGAAGAATATAAAATGTATTTTGATTTGTTTAACACTTTTTTTGGTTACTACATGATTCCATATGTGTTATTTAATAGTTTTGATGTCTTCACTATTATTCTACAATTATTCTACATATGTGTCCAAACGTTTGACTGGTTCTGTATGTATTATGTTAATAAATTATATTTTATAAATTAATTGCCCAGTTACCCATTCTTTTGGCTACCATGGCTAGAAGAGATCTCAATGATTTTGAATGAGGGGTCTCAAAGGAGCATAGGGGGTTTAAGGGGTGTGTGTGAGTTTATGTATGTGTGAATGTGTCTCAGTCACCAGATCTCAACCCAAATGAACACTTATTGGAGATTATGGAGCGGCGCATGAGACAGGGTATTCCACCACCATCAACAAAACACCAAATTACGGAATTACTTGTGGAAGAATGGTGTCGTATACCTCCAATAGAGTTCCAGACACTTATAGAATCTATACCAAGACACATTGAAGCTGTTCTGGCCCAATGCCCTATTAAGATACTAGGTTGGTGTTTCCTTTATTTTGGCAGTTACAGTGCATTTGGAAAGTCTTCAGACCCCTTGACTTTTTTCACATTTTGTCACGTTACAGCCTTATTCTAAAATGGATTCAATCGTTTCCCCCCCCCCCCCCTCATCAATCTACACACAATACCCCATAAGGATGAAGCAAAAAAAGGTTAAGACATTTTTGTAAATATATTTTAAACTGAATTATCACATTTACTTAAGTATTCAGACCCTTTACTCAGTACTTTGTTGAAGCACCTTTGGCAACGATTACAGCCTTGAGTCTTCTTGGGTATGAAGCTACAAGCTTGGCCCACCTGTATTTGGGGAGTTTCTCCCATTCTTCTCTGCAGATCCTCTCAAGCTCTGTCAGGTTCGATGGGGAGCGTCAGAGTGACCATCAAGTTCTTTGTCACCTCCCTGACCAAGGCCCTTCTCCCACGAATGCTCAGTTTGTGCGGGCGGCGAGCTATAGGAAGAGTCTTGGTGGTTCCAAGCTTCTTCCATTTAAGAATGATGGAGGCCACTGTGTTCTTGGGGACCTTCTGAATACTTTCTGAATGCACTGTACCTGTAGATCTTTCCAAATTAGTATACACTATGCAGACAGATGAAGGTGATAGATCAGCTAATATTAAGATGGTGATGGACATAAGCATTTTTTTTTTAGGACAAAATTACTATGTAGGAAAAATGCATATTTCATACAAGTATTTTACATTAAATAGACTAATTTAACATTGTGGGTCAGCTTAATCACAGCAATGGCCAACGAGCCCAATGGGAGGTGAGAATGGATGGCACATAGGATAATTGTCGCGTAAGCAAAACACGCAAACATGTTAAATATCTGCTAATGCACTCTTAACGGTGTGTAAATTCTCCATAAAGAGGGAAAAATGCATTATTGACAAAATTGATAATTACTAATGGCTGGAAAAAGAGAGGGATAGAGCAGCTGCCGCATTAAATTGATGTGTTAATGGGTTTATTAAAAATGTTACAGAGATATAAAGTGCACTAACCCAAGCACATTCTCCCGTGGGCAGATAATTACTACTTTAACTCACATTTACCTCCGAGCTGAGTGAGAAATTATAATTAACACAATAGCTACACTACGTCGTCTACGCAGAGAGAGGTTTGCAGGAAATGAAACATTCAAACCTTAGTATAAATATATACCCTTTGGAGTTTTTGGTTTGAATTGATATCAATGGTTGATACACCAAGCAGTTTAAGTTAGAGAGAAGCCTATCAAGCCTGTAAAAGGCCCCAAAAGATTGAGTCTGCAAGCAAATTAAATCCTGTCCACTGTCTGTAATATTGAAAATAGTCTAATTGTAGTGCACTACGTAGTGTAATTGCACATAAAGCAAGTATTCATCTATAAAACACCTTTAACTTGTTTTAATAATAAAGTCATAAAATAAAAAAGTTGGTGCTGCAAAATGGCCTAAGAAAATAAGCTTTGAATAAATGTGGTGACTGAATGCAGCTAGGGGCTAGTCTGCTAGCGTTTCATGAATAGCACCTTCTTTTGGCACTCAAGTGTCAACTCTCCCAGGGGGCTCTCTGGCTCCTCTCCCATCCCCCTCTCTTTGGGAGTTCCGTTGCGTAACTGTTCTAGCCATGTAAACAGAAAGTTAAACCCTCCACTCTACCTCTTTTTCTCAGACGTGGCACAAGCATATCATTGTGTCCGTTTTCAGGGCGTCGTTTGGCCCCAGGCCAGGGACATACTGTGAGCTCTTCTCATGCCTCTCTCCCCTGTAGTACCCAATAGCATGTTATTGGACTAGCTGACACGAATTTCTGCTTTTTATCAAAATGTGGAAGTCATGAAAGATTTGAGTCACAAATGCTCCACCATTTAATGTCCTCCTTTTGTTCATTCATTCGTTCATTCATTCATTCATGAATGACAGATTCAAATCAAACCGTATTTGTCACATGCGCTGAATACAACAAGCTCCTTAACCAACAATGCAGTTTTAAGAAAAATAAGTGTCAAATAAAAAAATGGATAATTAAAGAGCAGCAGTAAAATAACAGTAGCAGGCTATATACAGGGCGTACCGGACCAGAGTCAATGTGCGGGGGCACAGATTAGAGGTAATTGAGGTAATATGTACATGTGGGTAGAGTTAAAGTAACTATACATAGATAATAAACAGAGAATAGCAGCAGCATAAAAGAGGGGGTGGTTGGGGGGTTGCAATGCAAATAGTCCAGGTAGCCATTTGATGAGCTGTTCAGGAGTCTTATGGCTTGGGGGTAGAAGCTGTTAAGAAGCCTTTTGGACCTAGACTTGGCGCTCTGGTACTGCTTGTCGTGCGGTAGTAGAGAGAACAGTCTATGACTAGGGTGGCTGGAGTCTTTGACAATTTTTAAGGCCTTCCTCTGACATCGCCTGTTCTAGAGGTCCTGGATGGCAGGAAGCTTTGCCCCAATGATGTACTGGGCCGCACGCACTACCCACTGTAGTGCCTTGCGGTCAGAGGCCGAGCAGGTGCCATACCAGGCAGTGATGCAACCATTCAGGATGCTCTCAATGGTGCAGCTGTATAACTTTTTGAGGATCTGAGGACCCATGCCACCTCCATAAGGGTGAGGACACAAGACATGAAGGATTGCTTGAGATGCTGTTTTGGCAGCCGCACTGAGGCGAGGACGAGGGTTAATGAAATAACTGTTCTCTGTGTAGGCAAGACTGAGCGAGGCTAGTCCCGGCTAACTCTCTAACACCCTAATCTCAAATCCTACGCTATTAATACCACCCTCCCTACCGCCATATCTCTCCTGGAAGAGACAAGGAGACGGGATGTTCATCGATCAGGCAATCAACCTTTGTGGAAGGTGACTCTGGGAAATCAAGCAAATCCAACAAACGGCAACTGTGGAGGTCCACTCTGAGATTACCCACAATGCACCTGGCTGGTCAACCTTGGCTGCACTTTTGTTTTAAGTCGCACAGGGGCAGCAAAAGTGATTCATTAAATGTTTGTTGAAGGGGAAAACATTGGGTTGATAAGATACAAACCAATTACCCTGTTGAACCTTTGGAGAGTCAATGGACAGTAGGGTGCTTGGGGATTTATGTTTGACAATAGCCTCACCTCTGGCAGTTGAATTCAGAGGCCTCATGGCAGGATAGGCCCCATACGTCATCTATGGAGAGGCTGGATGTCTTGTGGGCCCTGCGTGCGAGTGGGGTGAGCCAGTGCAGAGTCATGAAGGAGAAGAGGCCAGCGTTGTCGACTGGGTGCTGGTGCCTGCGAGAAAGAAAGTAGCAGAAAAGAACGGAATGAGTGAAAATCTAGACATCTGGGTGCTAGGTGGAGAGAGATCGAAAGAGAGCGAGAGAGAGAGAGCAAGAGAGCGCAAGCAAGAGCGAGAGAGAGAAAGCGCACGCGAGAGAGAGAGAGAGAGAGAACACACTGGCCCCTGAGAGAAAAGAAGAAGTGCCCCTGAGCCTTCACTTTGACCGTGGAAAAGATGAATAATGAACCACCGTTGTTTGAACAGCAGTTTGCAGGCACTTCATAGAATTCTTGGGGAGATGTGAAAAAAGTTCAGGGACAGTTTATCAGTCCGTGTGCGTTCAAACACAGAGCCCTCTGTTAGCGGGGGATAAGTCAATTCCCTTATCATGGCATCCTGCTGCTCGCTCTCTCCCTCGAAATAGGGAGACTATAGCTGAGTCCCAACTGGCACCCTATTCCCTTCATAGTGCACTTCTTTTGACCAGGGCCTATAGGGCTCTGGTAAAAAGTACTGCACTATGAAGGGAAGAGAGTGCCATTTGGGACACAGCCATTGAGCCTGTACACTCACTGTCTCCATTGTCGACATTGCAGGATTTCCGATTAGTAAAGGCCCTAAAACAGTAGTTTCCAAACTAGGGGTTGCCTGATATGAAAATGGAGTTTGTGGGAAAAATATAGAGAAAAATAAATATATTATAATATCGTCTTTGTATTTCTAAATTATTGTAATATGGTTAACCTGAATCTTTATGAAATTTATTCAAATCTAAAAGTTAAAATTCAACCAGAGCGCCCTTAGATCAATCAATCAATCAAATGTATTTATAAAGCGCTTTTTACATCAGCCGATGTCACAAAGTGCTTATACAGAAACCCAGCCTAAAACCCCAAACAGCAAGCAATGCAGATGTAGAAGCACATCTTCTACATCTGCATTGCAGATCATGGGAAAAGGCTGCACTTGACCGTTGCACTTCAATCATTCCCACGGTGAATGGCTAGGCCCGCTACGCTATGAAACCACACACTATTGCTGAGACTTTGATATCACCGTCAGCAATTGATATGGTTAAAACAATGTGTGGGGAGGCAGAGGCACAGAAACTCACATCAATACCTTTGTTAGATAACACTGTTAAACAAATAATTTATGCTATTGCTAGCAATCAAAAGGTAAATGGCTGAACGGCTCAAACTCCCCAGCTTATGCTCTCCAAATGGACGTTAGCTGTCAGGGCCGAGATGCAAATGAGTTGACTTTTGTTCGCTATACATTTCTGGGGATGCTTTTCACAAGGACATATTGTTCTGTCTCACGATTCCCAAGCATGAAAAGGTTCAGTGGGCTGCGTGATGAGGAAAAACAGATTCAATGGGATCGAATGGTGGGCTTTTGCACAGATGGGGCTCCATCTATGGCAGGACGGCAGGCAGGCCTCTGCACTCTAGTTATGAATGTGTCTCCCTCTGCCATATGGACACATTGTATGATGCACCGAAAGCAACGGGCGGCAAAAGTGCTGAGCACCGAACTCTGAGATACTGTATACTGCAGCAGGTAACTTCGATTGTAAACTACAATAGACCAAATCAAGGCACGCCTGTTCGCAAAGCTATGTGGAGATATGGGATCAGAGCATGACAATGTTCCATTTCACACCAAGGCTAAGCGGTTATCGAAAGATTTTTCGCATTGAGAGAGGAACTGTTGCGTCTCCTTGCCTAAAATGTGTCTCCTTGCCTATGTAACAGACATATTTGGGAAACTGAACTGAACACAAGCATGCAGGGGAAATACAAAAACATTCTACAGATGAGTGACCGAATCAGTGGATTCAGAGGAAAGAATTCTTATTGGTGAGAGTCTTTCAAAAGTGAACCATGCCCCCTTCCCTCGGCTGTGCATGTTTCTAACAGACAACAGCAGCAGTAAGTGTCCCGCACGAAGGATGACTGCTTACCTCCAACGCTTGGAAGAGCACTTTGGGACCTACTTCCCAATCCGTTTGACTGTGATTCTCAAATCTAATCAAATTATATTGGTCACATACACATATTTAGCAGATGTTATTGCGGGTGTAGCGAAATGCTTGTGTTCCTAGCTCCATCAGTGCAGTAGTTAAAGGACACATCACTTCATTCTATACTCCTCTGTAAACTGGTAATCTGTGTATACCCATCGCAAGACCAACTGGTTGATGCTTATTTATAAAACCCTCTTAGGCCTCACTCTCCCATATATGAAATACGTACTGCAACCCTCATCCTTCACATACAACACCCGTTCTGCCAGTCACATTCTGTTAAAAGGTCTCCAAAGCACACACATCCCTTGGTCGCTCCTCTTTTAAATTCGCGGCAGCTAGCGACTGGAACGAGCTGCAAAAAACACTCAAAATGGACAGTTTTATCTCCATCTCTTCGTTCAAAGACTCAACCATGGACACTCTTACTGACAGTTGTGGCTGCTTCACGTGATGTATTGTTGTCTCTGATGTGTGTTTTGTCCTATATATTTAATCCCAGCACCCTTTTGGTAGGCCGTCATTGCAAATAAGAATATGTTCTTAACTGACTTGCCTAGCTAAATAAATGTTAAATAAATGAGTAAAGCAGTATCTAAACATTATTAAAGTGATTAGTGTTCCATGTCTATGTACATGGGGCAGCTGCCTCTAAGGTGCAGGGTTGAGTAACCGGGTGTTAGCAGGCTAGTGACGGTGATTCTGACTCAGTTGCGATGCCGGTAAGTGAAATTGAACTGCTAATCGAGCTGTCATGTGACCGAATGCATTCATGGGTCACCGTGGAGGAGTTTTGTTTCCTGACTCAAAGGGAATAGCCTGGAAATTATGAACTGGGAGCTTGGAAATTAAATCGCCAACTTCTGACTTCAGTGGGTTCAAGACAACTGGGAACTCAAAAAGAACGAGCTCCGACTGGAAAATTATTTTTGAACGGTCATCCAAATCGGAATTCCAACTCCGGAACTCTGGCCTCTTTCTAGAGCTCCGACTTTCCGACCTGAAGATCATTGATGTCATGATTTGACATCGTATTTTTCAGAGTTCCCAGTTGTATTGAAAGCACAATCGGTGCTCTTATCTGCATTAAAACCAAATATCAATCCAAGTTGGATTACGCCCCGACTTTGAGAAGATGTGGTGTGACATGCATCAAGCACACCCATCTCATTATTGGTGGTGAGATAAGATACAATTGCCAATCGACTGTCATAGCCCCACATTAAAAGTATGTGATTGTCAGTTGAGAAAATATTGTTTGAATGTTTTTCAATTGACTGCCATAGCCCCAAATAAAAAAGTAAACATCGGCTGTAAAATAATTTTTTTCACGTTGGGGGTCGCGATAATTTTCAGATATCCAAATGGGGTCGTGGCCCAAAAAAGTTCAAGTATTTTTAAGACTTAAAAGAGGGTGCTTACTTGTGCGTTATCCTGAAGGGCTTCAGTATCTGCAGGCTGTGGCGGTAGCGACCAGCCCTCCGCCTGTAACTGGTCCACGGAACCACGTCCCTCTGGCCTTCCTCTTCATCGGGTTCGGGTAAAGTTGGGGTTGCGGGGGAGGTCAGGGGCAAGCCCTCCACCCGGCCAACTGCCTCCAGGGCATCAGGGAACATGGCTGCCCTTCTGTAGAATGGAAAAGGCAAACACAAATGTTATTTGACATGTTAAAGTGTTCGAACTGACCCTTTCTATGAGGAACCTGGGTTGGAGTTGAATTATGGGTATTTGGAGAGACACTTAAAAAACCTGAATAGCCTAACAAGTCTGAGTGCAGCGATTTTAAGCACTTGAGTTGAAAAGTCCACATAGCAAATAATGGGCCATTTTCAATTCATGAATTATAGTTTACTCATTGAATTAAATCAAACCTTGGTGGAAACACTTTCTATCTGTTTATTGCCTTCTAAACACATCAACAACTGCCTCCCATGAAGCATTGTTACCTATCGCTCCACAAAAGCCGCAGTCCTTGCTGAGGGAAACAACTACTTCAACGCTAACTAGCTAGCCATTTCACACCGGTTACACTCAAGAGTTTGTGCATCCCACAGCCACAAATATGAAGTGCTTATCTATTTAAAGACGGCCGGCTGGCGGCTTCAAGGGCTTGGGAGGCATGCATTGAGAGGAGGGAGGATATTTGAGCCACTTGTGTGTTCGCACAGTGCCACTGATCCTTCTATGGCAAAGCTCCACGATAAGGTCACTCAGACTGCGTATGTTGCAGATTGACCTTGGCCTGGAAATAAGGCCAGCAATGTGGACTGAGGCTAAAGTTTTATTTAGGAATGTATTTATTGACACAGACATGCTGTTAAGAAAGTTTAGCAAGGGAAAGGGGCCATAGGCCTACTACACTCAACGGGTCAGACAGACACACACACACACACACACACACACACACACACACACACACACACACTACTTTTACTGTGTGTGTGTGTATGTTGCATGAGTCAGTTACAGTTCTGAGAACCAAGGTAAAGTGAAACTTATCATGTATGCCAGAAAGATCTTATGGTCGATACACGCACTGAAAAGTAGCACTGTAAGAGTCAGTGTACAGTGTCAGTAGCATGAGAACTGCAGAGAAGTGGGACATTTCACTTGACATCAGCAAGAAAGATCCAACTGATTTGTTCCCCTTCCACCTTTATCATGTGAAGTTTGTCACCAGGCTGATAACTTTGCAGAACCAGCTGCTATAGCAGAGACCAGGCCTAAATCAGTGGCGGTCAGTGCCGTTTAAAATGAAGGAGGACGATATATATTTTTTTTTATGAGCATGCCCTTATTTCCATTACAGCATATTGGATGACTCATTCATATTCCATTCACCCAGTTCAGTGTAACAGCGATAGGTTTAGGCTACTACATGATACTCAAATTTTCACTATACCCATCATGAGGTGCACAAAGGTTGAGAGACAATACCGCCTTGCACACTCTTGCCTGAATCTAGCTGATATAGCGTGTAATCATGAATCCAACAGTTGCAAACAAAATGTTTCTATTGGCCAATATGTTATGTTTATCCGCGTTTTGTTCTGTTTGCTTCCTTTAAGAAACATTTTTCAACAGAATCGGCGGAATGTGATCACGCGTAAACAGAGTTCACTCTCATAACAGTCAAGTTGTATTCTTTATCTTCTGTTGTGGACATTGCACAACACATCAGCTGTATGTGACCAGGCGAAAAAACCTTTCAAGCCAAAACGCTACACACAGCCTACATCGCTGTCACCATAGTCAGCATAGCTAATAGAACTAACGCGTTAGTAAACACTCTACAATCATGCAGTAACGTTAGTGTACAGTCAAGTAGGTTAAGCGGTTACACCGGTTACCTTGACTTGGAGGAGTTCCAGTGTTGTGTTGGAAAGTCATAGCCAGCTATCTAACATAGCATCCCTCTGTTTGAGTAGGGTGTTTCAGTAGGCTAAATTAGCTAGCTGCATTTGCTAGCTAAGTAAGTGAAAGTGAAATTTAAAAAAATAAATAACGAAATCTCTTTATCTCTTGCTTCGCCTTCATTTTAGAATAAATTAATTTGTTCAAAACTGTTATTTCTCTCTCTTTGAATCAACTACTCACCACATTTTATACACTGCAGTGCTAGCTATCTGTAGCTTATGCTTTCAGTACTATATTAATTATCTGATCCTTTGATTGGGTGGGCAACATGTCAGTTCATACTGCAAGAGCGCTGATAGGCTGTAGGACGTCCTCCGGACGTTGTCATAACTACTGTGTAAATCTATGGAAGGGGGTGAGAACCATGAGCCTCCTAGGTTTTGTATTGAAGTCAATGTACCCAGAGGAGGATAATGTACCCAGAAGAGGACGGAAACTAGCTGTACTGCGGCTACACCATGGTGCTACCCTACCGGGTGCTGTTGAGGCTACTGTAGACCTTTGCAAAATAGTGTGTTTTAATCAGTTATTTGGTGACGTGATTATATTTAGTATCGTTTTATCTAAAAAGGACAACTTTTTTAATGTTCTACAATTTTAACTTTTATGAAACTCACTGAGGATAGTCCCCCCATTCCTCCTCCGAGGAGCCTCCACTGGCCTAAATAATTACAAAAGATAGGCTATGTCAAGGAAAAGCCCCTGGACTGCACTGTCCAAACCTGTTGATTAAGTTTATATAGGTTATACTATTTCCTTATGTAAACTCAGTCCTGCCACTTTCTGCTGCAGAGCTAACTGTGGGATGGGTTAGTGCATGAACTCAATAGTCCACTGAAAACATGAACTCAACGAATGATAAAAGGGCAACAAAACAAATGTAGAATTATGACAAAGCAGGTAAATATTAACGCAAGTTCCATTGTAGACTATTTTTATTTGACCCATGTTAAGAGGGTGACCGAAGCATAAGCAAACAAAACATTTTGTTTACCCTACATTCGGACTGCCCTGTTTAATGGCAGTATCAAGTTCAAAGAAACGAGGTCATTCAGAACAAAAGCTAATTTGTCTGGGAAAATTATGCATTGATATAATTAGATAATTGTATATAATTTTTAACAACCATAATCATAATCTCCAGTGAAACATTGTAAAAAGTTCAACATCTACATTACAGTCTGTGTAAGGAACTTACATGTGCAAGTCTGCAGTCTTTCCCTCAGTTGTCCTCCTGCGGTGCAGCAATCAAATCTGAAGTTTATGAATATTGTTTGAGGTATGGTAATTTTTCTTGAAAAAATACATAGGCAACACTTCTATAACATCAACTTTCAAATAATTAAAAGCCATGTCCCACAGAATGTTTCTTGCTAGTTTTGTTACCACTTCTTCCGGACCTTGACGAATTCTCAACTCAGCTTTTCTTCCACTCGGTGTATACGGAATTCCCGATATCCACTTGACGTCATGGATGCTTAACCAACCGTAGCCTTGCTTGCATTGTCGCCGTAGCAACGTGAACTGTGACGACAGGAAAGCCACGTGGTGATCTCCAGCAGGGCGCGCGAACGGTTTACGTTTCTCGGTCTATATTTGGCTATGGAGAGAAGGTAAACAGCAGTCCAGCCAAGGCCAGGGAGCTGAATTGTGTGCCGTTTGATAGTTAGTTGGGTTGGGTGCATGTGATTTGCATTGAAGAACATTGACAGAATAATCAAATCAGACAGACAGACAGACACTTTATTGATCCCCGAGGGGGAAACATTGTGGCTTTACAATCAATCACTTTTTTGCATAATTTATTTCAATAAACTATAGAAAATAACTTTAACACATTAACATTTTATTATTGGTTTTTATTTAACCTTTATTTAACTAGGCAAGTCAGTTTAGGGTCAGAGAGAGAAAGATAAAGTGTGTGTGTTCATGTGATAGCGTGTGTGATAATAATTTGGTGGGTGGGTGTTTATATTTGTCCTATTTCAAACATGTGCACGTGTAATTTGAATGTGTAAATTGGAAGTGTGTTTCTTAGCATATCCCAACTCTCCCTAGACACCCTCAGAGTGGAATCACAGCCGGGGTCCGCCATTATCAACAGTGACCATGGAGCAATTAGGACAGGCTTTTTCACCTTGTCAGCTCTGGAATTTGAACTAGCGACCAGTTACTGGCCCAATATTTTAACCACTAGGCTACCTGCCACCCTGTGTCTGTGTGTATAGGAGCGGGTGCCCAGGGTAGTCATTAGCATTCTTACAGTTAGTGCTAATGGCCAGGCTGTAGCTGGTAGTAGGGATGTCTGCACCAGGCTTTGTTTACCCAGCTGACAGGGGAGTGGGTGGGGGAGACAAAGCAATATTTTTTGCAACTGAATAGTTAGTCGGGCCCTGGCAAGATGGGATGATTAGAATTTTAAAAAGATAATGTTTTCGGTAGACGCTTGAACGACAATAAATAATCAAGCTTTGAAGACTCAACTTGAGGGGTTAAGGGTGTTGAAATACCTGTAGGGTCTACTGCATTAGTTTATTATTAACACCTCAGATTGAAAGGTTTAGTCTAATCAAGCCATTCTGGCCAACATCCCTTTCTATTTATCTAATAGAGAAGTACTTCATGACATGGCTGCTTCTTGTAGAGATCCCCAGGGTGGCCAATGGACCCATAATTTCACCTCGGAATTAGTAAGTGACCCCTGTTGGCACGCCAAACTCTTCTGCATTGCAAGTGCTGCTTAACCTTGGCCAGTGATGTGAGCCACTCCGAACTAACATGCAAGGATATGCAAATTATTGATACCATTTGAAAGGGAACACTTAAGTTGGTGGAAATGAATATCACACATTAGATCTGGTAATAATCTTTGAAATGCAAGAGAAAGGTCATAATTTTACTTAGGAGTCCAGGCACAATTTTGATTTTGGCCACTACATAGCAGCAGTGTATCTGCAACATTTTAGACTGATCCAATGAACCGTTGCATTACTGTTCAAAATATTGTATCAAGACTGCCCAAATGTGCCTAATGATTTATTAATTCATTTTCAAGTACAAAACTGTGCACTCTCCTCAAACAATAGCATGGTATTCTTTCACTGTAATAGCTACTGTAAATTGGACAGTGCAGTTCGATTAACAAGAATGTAAGCTTTATGCCCATATAAGATATGTCTATGTCCTGGGAAGTTTTCTTGTTACTTACAACGTCATGCTAATCACATTTGTGCACATTAGCTTAACCATCCCGAGGGCGGGACACCGATCCTCTAGAGGTTAAAATAAATAAAGAATCTGTCATTAATTTAGACGTTTTTGCAAATGAGGTCTTAGGTCTAGCTAAGGTGTTTGGTGCATTATTTCTCAAGTCAAAAAAATGTGCATGAAAAATGTGTCAGTGCACTGCATACAGTCTATCGAGTAGGGGAAAGTCTGGCTGCGCGCTCAGGACTGAATTCTGAGAACAATAACATGTCTACAACTTCATCATCTGAAAGCTGTCAAACTACCGTAAATAAAGTACAAGGTACAGGCTGTTTATCAGTGACCAAGTTACAACTCTGTGTTTGTCAATGAAGCTAGCAAGTAGTAGCTAGCAGGCACATTGAGCCAGGCCACAATCAAGTCACTGGTGAGTGCTTCAATACCATTTTGTTTTTTACAACTTTGTCACTACCTATTACCAGAGTGTGCATCTGTCTGGCAGTGTTTCATATGGAATCATGTTACAAAACAGGTCGCGGGGGGGGGGGGGGGGGGGGGGTGGGGGGGTGGGGGTGGAGCACAAGATGCTTGGAAGTTGGGATACAAGTGCGCTCTGATCGTCTCAATTCTAATTTTACCCCAAAATGTGGCAGACTCAAACACACTAGAAAGTGGTCACTCCATAAAGGGCTTATGGCCAAGGGTTATTTCAACATAACATTGGCGACTTGTTGTCTTATGTAAACAAGTCTGTGGCGCTGCGCAATGGGCTCTCAGTGTCTGGAGGTTCTGGCTGCTATTGTTGAATATAGAGCACACAACTGATAGAGCGCAATCAACACAGCTGGTTCTCTCGTGTTAGTGGGCACTGGGAAAGTGGGCATGATCACCATACCCAACCCTTCTGTAAGTCGTGAGAAACTCATTTGCAAAATTCAGTTTGGTACGAGACTGACTTTATGACCTAAATGATCCTATTTACAATTTTAGAATAAATGTTTGACTCATATCGATGCCACATCGAGAAGTTAAAACCAGAGAACTTGGTTCTAAGGGGCAGTTGACATTTAACACTGTTGGATAGGTGAAAATCAAGGGTTCACTATGTAGGTTAACTTTCTATCACATCATGACAGATCATTGGATAGGTACCTTCAAAGAAGTGAGAAAGGGCTGAAGGAAGGATTGTCATAGATAGATAGATAGATAGATAGATAGATAGATAGATAGATAGATAGATAGATAGATAGATAGATAGATAGATAGGTACTTTATTGCTCCCCCGGGGGGGAAATTTCATTGTCAAGCAGCTACAACAAAAACACAGGGCAGGTGCAAAATGCCACAACGAAAGTACACAAAAGACAGATACACGGTACATGATACATAGAGCGGCAGTATGAAAAAGTATAGAAATACAAGATATCTGGAGTGCAAAAAAAAGCTATAAAAGGACATTGCATAGTATGAGTGGTTGGCTGAATATGTACACTTGTCAGGCTCTGGCCATAGAGAAGCTTTGCTTCTCTATATTTCTATGGTCAGAGTCTGGCAGATCTATTATTTCTACGTCTGTGTGGTGTTGTGTGTGGGATCCCTAATTAGAGGCAGCTGCTAGGCATTACCTCTAATTAGGAATCTTACTTATATGTCTGTGTTCCACTCCGTTGGCGTGGTTCATTGTTATGTTATGTCCCGTGTTCGTGCTACGTGTGTTTGTTATATTCAGTTGCTATATTTGTATGGTTCGTCATTCGTTAAATAAAGATGTCGAACTATGGATACGCTGCGCCTTGGTCTCTCTACACACCCGAACGTGACAGAATGAACCACCACCCGACCAAGCAGCGAAAATCTGGAGAAACGGAGAGGAAGAAAGGAAGACAACGGCGTAATCGAGTAAACGGAGGTAACGGAGCCCGTAGGCAACCCCAAGAAAATTTCGGGGGGGGGCTATGGGGTTGGTCTGGCTACGAGGAGGACGAGCCAGTACCACTCTCCATGTGGAATACGGTGGAGAAGGAGGAAGAGGAATACCTGAAGGGGGTATTTTGTGACATTATGGAGCTGTGTAGGCGTAATCGGGAAGAATGTGAGAACGAGCGGAGGGAGCTGGAGTTAAAGGTGCCCACGGTGTGCATCCCCAGTACGGGTCGTTTACTGTCTACATCCCGCGCCGAGTCTCCATTGTACATCCCCACTCCAGTATGTCCTATGCCGGTTTCACGTGTGAGAACTCCAGTGCCAGAACAATCCGTTCCATCGGTGCCCAGTCTGGGTCAGGCCGTCTGCTACACTCCAGTGCCAGAGCAGTCCGCTCCACCGGTGCCCAGTCTGGGTCCGGCCGTCTGCTACACTCCAGTGAGCCTCTCCAGTCCGGTACGTCATGTGCCTGCTCCTCGCACTCGCCCTGAGGTGCGTGTCACCAGTCCGGCACCATCAGTGCCGACTCCACGCACCAGGCCTCCAGTGCGCCTCTCCAGTTCGGTACGTCATGTGCCTGCTCCCCGCACTAGCCCTGAGGTGCGTGTTATTAGTCCTGTGCCACATGTGCCGACTCCACGCACCAGGCTTCCAGTGCGCGTCTCCAGTCAGGTACGTCCTGTGCCTGTTCCCCGCACTAGCCCTGAGGTGCGTGTTATTAGTCCTGTGCCACATGTGCCGACTCCACGCACCAGGCTACCAGTGCGCGTTCCCAGTCAGGTACGTCCTGTGCCTGCTCCCCGCACTCGCCCTGAAGTGCGTGTTATTAGTCATGTGCCACCAGTGCCGACTTCACGCACCAGGCTTCCAGTGCGCCTCCCCAGTCCGGTACATCATGTGCCTGCTCCCCGCACTAGCCCTGAGGTGCGTGTTATTAGTCCTGTGCCACATGTGCCGACTTCACGCACCAGGCTTCCAGTGCGCCTTCCCAGTCAGGTACGTCCTGTGCCTGCTCCCCGCACTCGCCCTGAAGTGCGTGTTATTAGTCATGTGCCACCAGTGCCGACTTCACGCACCAGGCTTCCAGTGCGCCTCCCCAGTCCGGTACGTCCCGTGCCGACTCCCCGTACTCGACCTCCAGTGCGTGTGCATAGCCAGGTACCTCCAGTGCCAGCTCCACGCACCAGGCCTCCAGTGCGCCTCTCCAGTCTGGTACGTCCCGTGCCGACTCCCCGCACTCGACCTCCAGTGCGTGTGCCCAGCCAGGTACCTCCAGTGCCGGCTACACGCACCAGACCGTCGGTGCGCCTCATCAGCCCGGAGCCTCCCGTGATGGTCGACAACCCGGAGCCTCCCGTGATGGTCGACAGCCCGGAGCCTCCCGTGATGGTCGACAGCCCGGAGCCTCCCGTGATGGTCGACAGCCCGGAGCCTCCCGTGATGGTCGACAGCCCGGAGCCTCCCGTGATGGTCGACAGCCCGGAGCCTCCCGTGATGGTCGACAGCCCGGAGCCTCCCGTGATGGTCGACAGCCCGGAGCCTCCCGCGATGGTCGACAGCCCGGAGCCTCCCGCGATGGTCGACAGCCCGCAGCCTCCCGCGATGGTCGACAGCCCGGAGCCTCCCGCGATGGTAGACAGCCCGGAGCCTCCCGCGACGATTATATGGCCGGAGTCGCCTGCCACACCGGTGCTCAGTCCTGGCCCGGTTATTTGCCCCGCTCCATGGCCTGAACTTGTTCCCCCACCATTGTTATTTAAAGGACCGGTGGGTTGCCCCTTTACATGGCCGGAGTCGCCTGCCACACCGGTGCTCAGTCCTGGCCCGGTTATTTGCCCCGCTCCATGGCCTGAACCGTTTCCCCCACCATTGTTGTTTCCAGGACCGGTGGGTTGCCCCTTTACATGGCCGGAGTCGCCTGTTACACCGGTGCCCAGTCCTGGCCCGGTTATTTGCCCCGCTCCATGGCCTGAGCCTTTTGCCCCACCATGGTCATTTCCTGGACTAGTGGGTTGCCCCTTTAAATGGCCTGAGTCGCCAGCCACACCGGGGTCCAGTCCGGGCCCAGTAGAAATGGGGAGGAAGATATCTACTTCGCCGGGGCCGGAACCGCCACCTGCGATAGATTGTGTGATGTTTTTTCCTTCCTGACCCTTCCCTCATGTTTTTGTGTTTGTTTTCTTGCGGCCGGGAGTCCGCGCCTTTGGGGGGGGGTACTGTCAGGCTCTGGCCATAGAGAAGCTTTGCTTCTCTATATTTCTATGGTCAGAGTCTGGCAGATCTATTATTTCTACGTCTGTGTGGTGTTGTGTGTGGGATCCCTAATTAGAGGCAGCTGCTAGGCATTACCTCTAATTAGGGATCTTACTTATATGTCTGTGTTCCACTCCGTTGGCGTGGTTCATTGTTATGTTATGTCCCGTGTTCGTGCTACGTGTGTTTGTTATATTCAGTTATATTTGTATGGTTCGTCATTCGTTAAATAAAGATGTCGAACTATGGATACGCTGCGCCTTGGTCTCTCTACACACCCGAACGTGACAACACTATACATTGGTGGATGTTGGATGGTTAACTATACTATACAGGTCGATGGCAGAGAAATACTTCAGTAGCTAAAAATGCTTGCATGTTTACACAAACTGTACAGGTAAATGACAGGAAGAGATACTTTAATAGCTAAATGTGTGTATGATATCTTTTGGGGTAATAATAGTAATTCCCTTAAAATACAGTCCTTAGTGTGCAGGGTTTAATTACAGACAACTGCACTTATTGCACATTCGATATACTAAAAGCAATGAGAAAAGGTGCAACTGGCAGGATACTAATATGCATTCCTGAGTGAATGCCTACGTCCAATAATTACTTACAATATTGCATGTGATATAATATAACAACTGTACATGAGTATGTATATACAGACCTGTATGAATAAATAGGTCCTGAGTGGATGAGTGCTGACGGACCAGAGTTACTCACGGATGGATGCAGGACCCAGAGTCTCAGTAAGATGCTCGCTCTCCATTTCTTAGATAATTTGTATTCAGCCACGCGCCATCATCTTAATACAGTGATGCCATCTCATGGAATGGTTTCTCTGTATCACCAGCAGCCAGCAGAAAGCAATACATAAACCGGCCCAGAAAATCATTGGAGACGTCTCACTTTACTGAGCTGGGAAATTTGCTGAATGCCTGAGATCAATGAACTGGATCCAGTCTCCCCTATCCATTTCCTGGGTGATTCGTGATCTGTGGCGACCGATAGCCGAGTTTGGAGAGAAAGTTCCATAGTGCATACAGAACTTTGTTGCTATGGTGAAGAAATTGTGAGAGACAGACTTTTTGGATTGAGGGAGCACTGGGTCAAAGCTGGAGAAGTTAAAGAGTTGGTTCACTCAATAGTTTGGCAGATGTTTCAAGACTTATCTTTAGTGTGGATAATGCTCTATGCATTGCAAGAGATCTGCAGGCTTCAGGCAAATTAATGGGAAATATAAAGCACCAACTGAAATTGGAGTGTATTCCTTTAAGACTAGCTTTGCCCGTCCACAGCTCGGGATCAGTGTCAGGCTGGAGCAAATGAAGGCCTCATGCTGCTCTGGTGCACTTCACACGAGGAAGAAATAATTTGATTCCCCTGCAAGATAGAGCAGGTGAGCTACACCGGCAATTTGACAACATGCTCAGTGGTGCCCTTCAGAATGGTGTCGACTTCAAATCAGCAACTCTAAGCTAATTATCTCAATGCTAGAAATTCATAAAGTCAGAGATCCAAACCTGGCAAACCATTTCATAATTGGGCCCTTACATGACCTCAATAATGCCCAATGTAAACCATATGCCTCAATAATTTCCCATAAAATCTTGAAAGACCCCAAACTGGCAACCCATCTCATAACTGGGGTTTAGACGACCCAAATAACAACAATGAATGTAAACGTTATGGCTGGATAAGTTACAATCCTATTGGATTCCTATTGGGATTCTTCTTCTTCTTCTTTACCAGGGGGTGCTGAAATCTAATTTATATAGCGGTTTCATTACAGTCCTCAAAGCTCTACTGAGGATTTTTTTTAATGACAAAAACAACATCTATTTAGAATCAAGGCAGTTAAAATAGCAATAGTGGGCTAGGTGCTAAATACGTTTTATATTGGGACTAGGACTATGAAAAAGATAGTCTGTACAAGTGGGTTTTAAGGCCCATTTAAATACAAGCATGAGGATTTTGAAGTTGAACGGTAGCCAGTGGATTTGGGCCAGGATCAGGTGATGTGGTCTGACATCTTGGTCCTGATCAGGATCCTGGCAGCACTGTTCTGGATCAGTTGGAGCCTCTGTAGTGATTTGGCTGAGAGGCCCCCAGCCATTTAAGTTTTTTACTCAAGTCATGGGAACTATATTAGCATTTTTTTATGCACCATGTTCAAAACATCTGTAAGTGACTTTCGGGTGATTTGGACATGCGCAAAAATAATAATAGTGTTCCCATGACTTGAATGGGATTTGTGCCACAAATTCTAAAATGTTAGCATGTGGAAATAGTACCAAGGAAAATAAAACAAAGCATAGATTGCTGTCATACCGTGCCTTGTCCATAGACTGCTTACACCAATGTCATTTTACAATTTGGGTGAACTATCCCTTTGAATGCATTGACTGTAAATAGTCCCTGTGCCCAAGAACGACAAGGTAACCTGTCTAAATGACTATCGCCACGTAGCTCTCATCTGTTTCCATAAAATGCTTTGAAAGGCTGGTCATGGCTCACAACACCATCCTCCCAGATACCCTGAACCCACTCCAGGCTGAAAAGATTTGGCATGGGCCCTCAGATCCTCAAAAAGTTCTACAGCTGCACCATTGAGAGCATCCTGACTGGCTGCATCACTGCTTGGTATGGCAAATGCTTGGCATCCGACCATATGGTGCTACAGAGGGTAGTGCGTACGGCCAAGTACATCAGTGGGGCCGAGCTCCCAGCCATCCAGGACCACTAAATCAAGCGGTGTCAGAGGAAGGCCCTAAAAATTGTCAAAGACTCCAGCCACCCAAGTCATAGACTGTTCTCTCTGCTACTGCATGGCAAGCAGTAACGATGCACCAAGTCTGGAATCAACATGACCCTGAACAGCTTCTACCCCAAGCCATAAGTGCTAAATAGTAAGTTAAATAGTTAACCAAATAGCTACGCGGACTACCTGCATAGACTTTTTGACTCAACACATGCACTGCTGATACTGTTTATCATCTATCATATTGCCTAGTCATTCTATTCCTGGTTACATGTACATATTTACCTCAATTACTTCATACAGTACCCTTGCACATTGACTCGGTACTGGTACCCCGTGTATATAGCCAAGTTATCCAAGTCATTGTGTATTTATTATCATGTCTTATTGCTTTTCTATTATTTCTCCATTTTCTTTCTCTCTGCATTGTCGGGAACGGCCCCGTAAGTAAGCACGACACCTGTCGTTTACTAAAGATGTGACAAATACAATTTTATTTCATTTGAGTCTCTCCGGATAAGAACATCTGTAAATTACTAAAATGTATAATTAGCACAATCATGTAGTATTGCCCACATAAAGTAAACTGAGGGTGCTCTTCAGTGTGCCGTTCTGCAGATCACTGTCCCAAAGGACGATAAATTAAATCGCTCAGGAAAAATCACATTTCACTCAATTTATTACCTTGAATTTTCCATCTACGATTTTGGTTTGGCGCATGTTTGTGAAAGAGAAAGAGACAATATGGCTCAGCTTTCAGAGAAAACCGCCTCCCAAAGAAGAACATCTGAAATCTGACAGGAAAATAATTATACAATATGACATCCTTTCAGAGCAGAAAAATTACACCTGTACAAACTATCCGTTTCCTCATCTTTCTGCGAAAGGTCAGGCGATCTAATGGGCGTGAAGAGCAGGCATCCCTCATTAGGTGCAGTTAGTGACTGTGCCATGCTACATTATGCCATCTATCTGGCATCAGGGGCTGGAACCATTGGGCTGGCATTTCAAATCAAACATCTTAGGAGCAGATCAGGGCGGTCATAACACCGCTTAAAGGGCAAGAAAAAATAACATTATCGCCCTGTGAGTCTTAAATATGTACACAGTGTGATAGGGTTTTTTCACATTCTCACTCCATGGGTACATCTCAGTAGTCTAAAGTGGCTTCCTCTACCAACTCCTTTCCTTCAATAGGACATTCTACTTATTCTATGTTTTCAGTTCAGTGCAGAGAATAGAAAGAGAGAAAGCCACTTTAGACTATTGACATGCACCCTTTCCCTAAGCTTGTAGCCTACACTCTATTCTGTGCCAGATAAAAAAGCACAGTGGCCAAAAACCTGCCAATCATTCAAAGTATGGAGGTCTTAATAATGATTTAACTGAATATAAATAATTAAAGGAAATCTTTGTACAAAGGACCGCTTGGCTCCTCTCTCCCACTAATATCCTCAAAGAAAGAGAAATCTCTTTAGTTCGAGCTTTAATATTCAATAGTCTGCTATTTCTAAGATGCCATTCCAAGTGCCTGCAGGGCAAGAGTTTCTGGAGCGGTGCTGACTGCTCTGTCTCAGCATTGGCTCTTGGGGAACACTGTGATTTTAAAGCCCCTTTCTGCCCATACATAAATTAATGAGCTCAGTTCAGGGTTTATTGAGACATGAGTACACGTGAGCTGCTCCCTAATGCTGTGGCCATATAGCAGCTGCCACAGCAAATCACCAGCATCACATTAGCTGTGGAATTTATTATACCGTTATGTAGCTGCGTTTCTGGCCCATAGGGGGAGCTATTGACTCACCACCTCCACTATTAAGGTGAACTTGTGAGGGCTTTTTAATGGGTTATTGGAATTCTATATTATATAGCACTTAACTTTGTGTTCAGTAGGGTCACTGGCAGCTTCTGTCTCCACGTTGTGTTCAGTAGGGTCACTGGCAGCTTCCATCTCCACGTTGTGTTCAGTAGGCTCTAGGGCTGTTACGGTGACCATATTACCGCCACACCGCCAGTTACGAGTCATGACCGCAGTCAAATTCCAAGTGACCGTTTAGTCATGGTAACTAGGCTTCTCCTAGCTCTGATGCAGCTGATGGTCATTAGTAGCCTACCAAACCTGCTAACTGGCTGGTTCTAAGCACTCTGACATCAATGAAAATGTAATCAAAAATCAAATCAAACACTTCATGAGAGCCCATGAACTCATGTTGCGCAACATGTCTATAGGCTATGCAATTGCATGAGAAAACAGAGTTTTGATGGCCTCTTAAAAAGAGGAGGATCCCATCAGCTTTCTATAGGCTAGACCTACTATATTTATTTCTCAACTTTCCTAATAAGCACATTGATTCACTTTACAACAGGAGTATAGCCTACCAGGCTGGCATGACAATGAACCACAGGAAAAGCGCCTTCCATTCCCTATTTAAGTGGATATATTACATATTTTCTGAGACAGGTGCATGATAACGGTCCATTCTAAATCAAATTTCACACACATTATTTAATATATGTAAAGACAAGATTAAATCAAGAATAGTCTGATGGGTGACAATATTAGTCTATCACTTCTGAATGATGCCCAGCTTGTGTGCAGTAAGGCAAGAAACAGTGCATGCCCTTATTTGTAACTTTTTCAAATCATAGTCCCACACCTCATGTAGCCTAGCCCATAAGCCTATATGTTTTGATAAAGTTTGTATCACAACTAAAGTGGCCAAATAACTTCTTAAAATTAAGCACATTAATCCACTTTACAACCGGTGTAGAGCGTAACTGGCATACATAGGCGGCGCAGGTTTAAAGTTTGGGGAATATAATCTTATATCCATAAAAATGCACCGTTATAATAAATTATTGCATTTGTGGTCACTTTTGAGAATGGTGTTTCCTTGCATTTTGAAACATTCACGCTTATAGCCTACTGCTGTGTGTGCGCATTGCTGCATTCATATATGTGAAGAAATATCCTCATAGTTTATCAACATGTGAAGCTAAACGTTCTCATCTGTTGCATCAGCCTCATTGCTTTTAAACGTTTTTTTATTTTTATTCAAGTGGTTGTATTACTTGGGATCTATCTAATAGTTCAACTTTTGTACTATGTGGGATAGTAGACAGACATAGGCTGGCAGCCACTGGCAGCTTCCATCTCCACTTTGTGTTCAGTAGGGTCACTGGCAGCTTACGTCAGTTGTTTTCCAAATAGTTGGATTTTGTTAGGGGTCATGGGGAAGGATGGAGCCATGCTCTTTGAAAAGTTGTCCTACAATTGTATTCTTCGTACTATAAAATATATTATACACTTGGTGGTTTGAGCCCTGAATGCTGATTGGCTGACAGCTGTGGTATATCAGGCCGTATTACATGGGTATGACAAAATATGTACAGTGGAAGTCGGAAGTTTACATACACTTAGGTTGTATGTCATTAAAACTCATTTTTCAACCACTCCACAGATTTCATGTTAACAAACTATAGTTTTGGCAAGTCGGTTAGGACATCTACTTTATGCATGACACAAGTAATTCTTCCAACAATTGTTTACAGACAGATTATTTCACTTATAATTCACTATATCACAATTCCAGTGGGTCAGAAGATTACATACACTAAGTTGACTGTGCCTTTAAACAGCTTGGAAAATTCCAGAAAATGACATCATGGCTTTAGAAGCTTCTGATAGGCTAATTGACATCATTCGAGTCAATTGGAGGTGTACCTGTGGATGTATTTCAAGGCCTACCTTCAAACTCAGTGCCTCTTTGCTCGACATCATGAGAAAATCAAAAGAAATCAGACCTCCACAAGTCTGGTTCATCCATGGGAGCAAATGCCTGAAGGTACCACATTCATCTGTACAAACAATAGTATGCAAGTATAAACACCATGGGACCACGCAGCCATCATACCGCTCAGGAAGGAGACGCATTCTGCCTCCTAGAGATGAACGTACTTTGGTCCGAAAAGTGCAAATCAATCCCAGAACAACAGCAAAGGACCTTGTGAAGATGCTGGAGGAAACAGGTACAAATGTATCTATATCTACAGTAAAACGAGTCCTATATCAAGAAAGAAAGAAGCCACTGTTCCAAAACCGCCATAAAAAAGCCAGACTACGGTTTGCAACTGCACATGGGGACGAAGACCGTACTTTTTGGAGAAATGTCCTCTGGTCTGATGAAACAAAAATAGAACTGTTTGGCCATAATGACCATCATATTGTTGGGCGGAAAAAGGGGAAGGCTTGTAAGCCAAGTGCGGGGGTGGCAGCAGGAGCAACTGGTGCACTTCACAAAATAGATGTCATCATGAGGAAGGAAAATGATGTGGATATATTGAAGCAACATCTCAATACATCAGTCAGGAAGTTAAAGCTTGGTCGCAAATGGGTCTTCCAAATGGACAATGACCCCAAGCATACTTCTAAAGTTGTGGCAAAATGGTTAAGGACAACAAAGTCAAGGTATTGGAAGACCCATTTAGTCTATTTTCCTATAGAAAATGTGTGGGCAGAACTGAAAAAGCGTGTGCGAACAAAGAGGCCTACAAAAATTCACCCAACTTATTGTGGGAAGCTTGTGGAAGGCTACCCGAAAGGTTTGACCCAAGTTAAACAATTTAAAGGCAATGCTACCAAATACTAACTGAGTGTACGTAAACTTCTGACCAACTGGGAATGTGATGAAAGAAATAAAAGCTGAAATAAATAATTATCTATCTATTAATGCTACTCTAATTACGTTGGTTACTAGTTTATAATAGCAATAAGGCACCTCAGGGTTTGTGGTATATTGCCAATATACCCCGGCTAAGGGCTGTATCCAGGAACTCTGCGTTGCGTTGCGCATAAGAACAGCCCTTAGCCGTTGTATATTGGCCATATACCACACCCCCTCGGGCCTTATTGCTTAAAGATAATGCCACGGAATTCTAAGCAAATCTTGTCTGCTAAATGAACTAGTGTAACCCACAGCCATATGGCATATCCAGATCAGGGCCTAACATAAGGACAAGGAGTATGCCCTTCTGTTCTTCTGAAAAATACTACATTTTCTTTAGACCTGTCTAAAATTGATTTATTGTGATGGTGTAGGCTATATTAACTGGCAGCTTCCGTCTCCACTTTGTCTGCAGTAGGTTCACTAGCAGCTTCCGTCTCCACTTTGTCTGCAGTAGGTTCACTGGCAGCTTAAGTCTCTGAGTTGTTTTCCATACAGCTGGATTTTGTTAGGGGTCACAGGGAAGGATGGAGCCATACTCTTTGAAAAGTTGACCTACTTTTCTGAAGTACCTTCACTTTCACAGCCATAAACAAATGTAGGCCTTTAAGCTGCAACCAAAGATATGCATACATGCACACACGCGCAAGCATCTTCTCACCTGCAGATCACTGTCCCAAAGGACGATAAATTAAATCACTCAGGAAAAATCACATTTCACTCAATTTATTACCTTGAATTTTCCATCTACGATTTTGGTTTGGCGCATGTTTGTTAAAGAGAAAGAGACAATGTGGCTCAGCTTTCAGAGAAAACCGCCTCCCAAAGAAGAACATCTGAAATCTGACAGGAAAATAATTATACAATATGACATCCTTTCAGAGCAGAAAAATTACACCTGTACAAACAATCCGTTTCCTCATCTTTCTGCGAAAGGTCAGGCGATCTAATGGGCGTGAAGAGCAGGCATCCCTCATTAGGTGCAGTTAGGGACTGTGCCATGCTACATTATGCCATATACCTGGCATCAGGGGCTGGAACCATTGGGCTGGCATTTCAAATCAAACATCTTAGGAGCAGATCAGGGCGGTCAGAACACCGCTTAAAGGGCAAGAAAAAATAACATTATCGCCCTGTGAGTCTTAAATATGTACAGTGTGATAGGGTTTTTTCACATATTCTCACTCCACGGGTACATCTCAGTAGTCTAAAGTGGCTTCCTCTACCAACTCCTTTCCTTCAATAGGACATTCTACTTATTCTATGTTTTCAGTTCAGTGCAGAGAATAGAAAGAGAGAAAGCCACTTTAGACTATTGACATGCACCCTTTCCTTAAGCTTGTAGCCTACACTCTATTCTGCTGGCACAGAATAGAGTGTAGGCTACAAGCTTAGGGAAAGGGTGCATGTCAATAGTCTAAAGTGGCTTTCTCTCTTTCTACACTCAATTCTGTGCCAGCAGAATAGAGTGCTTCTCACCTAGAGCATCTTCTCACCTGTGTAGTCAATCTTTATTAACTGGATCTCGATGGCTTCAGGAAGTGATATAAAGACTGCAGTAATTATAATTATCTCAAGCACCATGATACCACCCAAAATAACCTTGTTATCATCTCACATCCAATTACTTCTATCACACATGATTTTAATGTCTTAAGAGATTTAAACTCTTTACTTTGGGGTATTCAAAGTTTGACACTAGTGCCCTTCCTACTTACAGCCTCAGATACAGGCTCCCCACTGGTGCCCTTCCCACTTACAGCCTCTGAGATACAGGCTCCCCACTGGTGGCCTTTCCACTTACAGCCTCCGAGATACAGGATCCTGTATTTGTTCTTCAAAACAACTTGAACAGAACGAGGGCAGATGCTCAAGGACATCCTCGGAATATCTTCTGTAAATTGATTAATCCTCTAAATAGGGGAAATGTGCGCATTGGCTTTCGCTGGCACGGTGAATCACACCCTTGAATAGCTTTCGCTTGAATCCACCTTGGATTGAATTAATGAGTACGTCTCTCCGGTACGGCGATGGGAAGACAAAACCAAATGGAAAAATCCACCGGGGACTGCGGGGCGATTTAATTAGGCTGTGTTTACCTCCTTTGTGTGACGCACCGAAAACTTCACACGCCAAAAAACTCTCAAGTCTGAAGAACAGATGAATTATGAATGCCTCCCGTCTAACACTACCGAGGCATCAACTCTATAGGGAGATTGGACTTGACAGAAAGAACACCGTAACTTCAGTGAGGATAGAAACGGGCAGTATGATCATCGGAGCCTGATGTAGATGACTACAGTAAAGCGCACTCTTATTTGTCAGATGGGACTGGCCTGGTATGACAGAGACACGTGTTTGAAAGTGGGGTTCACCCTTCGCTCCCTGTACACATGTCTTCTGGTGAGTCCACGAGAGAATCTGACTAAAAGTATCTAACACTGTGTCTGAATGCCAAACATGAACCATTCCAAGTATGGAAATAAATGGGCTTTTAACCAACCTGAAAAGGGAATGTGTTGAAGCAATTGAGTGTACGGGCCCAACTTCATTACTAGAACCACCAAGCTCTTTGTTGTAAGACAAAACCTAGGTTAGATTAGGAGAGGAAAGTAGTCAGACCCCTTAACTTGATTTAGTTACGTTACAGGCTTATTCTAAAAAGTATTAATTATTATTCTTCCTCATCAATCTACTGACAATACCCCATAATGACAAAGTGTAAACAAGTTTTTGGATTTTTTTGCTAATGTATAAAAAATAAATAGTAATACCTTATTTACATAAGTACTTAGAGCCTTTGCTATGAGACTCGGTGCATCCTGTTTCCATTGATCATCCTTGAGATGTTTAATCAACTTGATTGGAGTCCATCTGTGGTAAATTCAATTGATTGGACATGATTTGGAAAAGCACACACCTGTCTATACAAGGTTTCACAGTTGACAGTGCATGTCAGAGCAGAAACCAAGCAGTTAGGTCGAAGGAATTGTCCGTAGAGCTCCGAGACAGGATTGTGTCGAGGGTACCAAAAAATTTCTGCAGCATTGAAGGTCCGCAAGAACACAGTGGCCTACATCATTCTTAAATGGAAGAAGTTTGGAACCACCAAGACTCTTCCTAGAACTGGCCACCCGGCCAAACTGAGCTGGGAGAACCTTCCAGAAGGACAACCATCTCTGCAGCACTCTACCAAATCAGGCCTTTATGGTAGAGTGGCCAGACGGAAGCCACTCCTCAGTAAAAGGCACGACAGCTCGCTTGGAGTTTGCCAAAAGGACAAACAAGATTCTCTGGTCTGATGACAAACAAGATTCTCTGGTCTGATGAAACCAAGATTGAACTCTTTGGCCTGAATGCCAAGCGTCACATTTGGAGGAAACATTGCCCATCCCTACGGTGAAGAATGGTGGTGGCAACATCATACTGTGGGGATGTTTTCAGCGGCAGGGACTGGGAGACTAGTCAGGATCGAGGGAAAGATGAACAGAGCAAAGTACAGCGAGATCCTTGATTAAAACCTGCTCCAGAGTGCTTAGGACTTCAGACTGGGGCGAATGTTCAATGACCCTAAGCACCCAGCCAAGACAACGCAGGAGTCTTCGGGACAAATCTCTGAATGTCCTTGGACTTGAACCGGATCTAATATCTCTGGAGAGACCTGAAAATAGCGGTGCAGCGACAGAGCTTGAGAGGATCTGCAGAGAAGAACTCCCCAAATACAGGTGTGCCAAGCTTGCATTTGCAAAAATAAAAAAACTGTTTTTGCTTTGTTATTATGTGCAGATTGATGAGGGAAAAAACCTATTTAATACATTGTAGAATAAGGCTGTAACGTAATTTTTTTGGGAAAAAGTCCAAGGATTCTGAATACTTACTGAATCCACTGTAGATCCATATACAATACAGTACACACATCTCCAGTCTGCTCTATGGTTTCTGCCATGTGTGTTCACTCCACTCCGCTCTCTTCCCCTTTGGACCCCATGTCAATAACACATGCCAAGGCAAATTCATATGTATAGAAGGGAGCCTTGCAGGGGGAAACCAACTCAATACCTATTATTAAATCAGGTAGGACGGATGGTGTTCTGACAAGCGCGTGGACTTAATGTTTCATTCACAAGGCGTTAGGAGATGGCAGAGGCTGATGAGAGCAAATCATGTGTAATAAACCTTTGGTTTCCAGAGCAACAGGGGAAGAGAGTGCGCCGACAAATTGCCCGACGGAGGCGCATTAGGAACACTCCAGCAGGCTCTGGTCCTGGCAGCCAGGATTCAACCTGAAGGGAGGGGAGACCAACATCTGTTATGTTGTAAAACAGCCTTATACACACACACACACACACACACACACTCACACACACACACACACACACATGCCTCTATAATTAGATAATAATGCTTCATTAAGATTATCCCAAGAGGATGTATCAGCTTTGCCCAGGCACAAAATGGCCTTAGGTAAGGTTTAATGACAGGCCTAACCAGCATCACAAAAGGTGGCCTCCAGTCAAGAACGGTCTCAGGCATCTCTCCAGGCATGGCTGGGCAGGAGCAGTGTGTGTAAGAGAGAGAGAGAGAATGAGAGAGATAGTGAGAGAGTGTGTGTGTACCTATCTATCTGAGGCTTCCTGTCCGCCGCCTGGCAGGCTGAAGGCTCCTCATATGGCTGGGGACCATCCTTGACTGGGTTAGCAGTTTTCTCCCACTCATGCTACATACAGCATCTACACACATCAAATACAAGCAGCCTACCTAAGTGCCAGGGAGAATAACTCTATTCTCAATTCTTCAGACTGCTTTGATTTTTTATTTAAAAATATCATCCAAGCATTTACAGAGTAGGAAAACAAATCAATCTATGCAACTGTTAAAGGGATACTTCTGGATTTTGGCAATGATGCCCTTTATCTAGTTCCCAAGAGTCAGATGAACTTGTGGATACCATTTTTATGTCTCTGAGTCCAGTATGAAGGAAGTTAGAGGTAGTTTCGTGAGCCAATGCTAACTAGCTAGCATATACCCATAGACTTCCAGTCATTGTGCTAGTGCTAGTTAGCAACTTTCTTCAAACTGCACGCAGAGACATAACAATAGTATCCACAAGTTAATCTGACTCTGGGGAAGTAGATAAAGCGTTTCATTGCAAAAATCCATTAGTATCCCTTTAACAGCCTTTACAGAAAATGAAGAAATATATCCATTTTTACTCATTGAATTGTACAAACAAGGAAAGAAAGAGAGAGAGTGAGAGAGGCCAAAGGGGTTGGAGGTTGAAAGTGTTCAGCAGACCCTGATAACCTCCCTGGGTAGTAGTCCTGGCTGAGTGAAAGTTAGAGTTACCCAATTAGAGGTTCTGAGAACGGTCCGGCCCGCCCATATGACGGACAGTGAGTTCTATGTTGTTAATTCTGTGTCCTCATAATATGCCAGTGTTTCTCAACCTTATTTGTGACAGGGACCAGCAAACTGTTTACATTATAACTAGCACTTAAGAACTGACTAAACCAAGATCAGTTAACCATCACAGGGACTGGTGAGCAACAGCCAAGGGACCAGTGCCAGTCCCCATAAAACAATATCCTCATAAGACCATCAGATCTCTATGCTGTTTCTTTTGTGTCCCTGTGATGTCCTCCATGTCTCTGTAATGTTCTATGTGGTCTTGATGCCCTCGAAACCACAGAACTTCCAGCGTTTCTCCAGGCTGGCGCCCACCCCCGTCAGCTCCTGTCTAAAGGTACAGGGCAGCCGACCCAGTAGAGCCCCCACCTGTCCGGTGTTTATCTGAAACACACACACACACACACACACACACACACACACACACACACACACACACACACACACACACACACACTAAATAGATTTGATACATACACTGACACACATCCACAGAAACAATACAAACGTAACACACAGATTTGATAAACACTCCTACAGACTCAAGGAGCCCCACATCTCAGAAGAACTTATCTGAGTGACAAACATCAACACAATACTCATCACAAACTCACACCTACATATGCAATAGCATCACACTAGCATATAACATCACTTTAAAAAGGTGAGATTACACTAAACAATGACAGCAGGAAGCATTATCATTTTATGCAGAGAAAAAATATTTGTAAGAATCAGATGGGTAAAACCCTGTCAGTATGTATTGAACACTATAATTAGTATTTTATTTTTATTTAACCTTTAACTAGGCAAATTCTCATTTACAATGACGGCCTAACTACAGGGTAGCAAGGCCTACTGGAGCAAATTAGGGTTAAATGTCTTGCTCAAGGACACAGACAGGTTTTTCACCTTGTCGGCTCAGGTATTCGAACAAGTAACCTTTCGGTTACTGGCCCAACGCTCTAACCGCTAGGCTACCTCTGTGGACTTGTTGTGTGGTGTTACAGAGGCAGCGTGGGAACATACACACCCTCAGACCTTAATGGAAAACCCAAAAGGAGAGAAAAGGTTTGTTGATGAGTGCAGAGAGGTTTTAATGAGCTGGTGGTGAGAGTGGTCAAACAATATATAAGAGGGCCTCCTCATGGAGCTAACAGTAAGAGTAGTCATGTCTGAGGGCTTCCTCATGGAGGTGGCAGTAAGAGTAGTCATGTCTGAGGGTCTGATCATGGAGGTGGCAGTAAGAGTAGTCATGTGTGAGGGCTTCCTCATGGAGGTAACAGTAAGAGTAGTCATGTCTGAGGGCTTCCTCATGGAGGTGGCAGTAAGAGTAGTCATGTCTGAGGGCTTCCTCATGGAGGTAACAGTAAGAGTAGTCATGTCTGAGGGCTTCCTCATGGAGGTGGCAGATAGAGTGGCCATTTATTATATCTGAAGGCCTCCTTGCAGAGGTGGCAGTGAGCGTAGTGGTCATATGTGGATGAGAGAAAAGAGGAAAATCAATCTGACAGTCGAGAGCAAAGGAGAGCTGAGAACCCAGAAAGGCCCCTGAGGAGCCCGACATGTGGAGACGGGTGTTTTAGCGAAGTGTCAGAATACATGAAACCACTCTGCTCCGTCAGGGAGAGACAGGAAGGATCCAGATGTAACTGGTCTCAGTGTCCAGGGAAACCACACTCAGACATTTCCTCAACAGCACTGGGAGATAGATATCCTATATTCATGTCTATAGTACTGTAGCTATGGGAGATAGAGAGAGATATCCTATATTCATGTCTATAGTACTTTAGCTATGGGAGATAGAGATATACTATATTAATGTCTATGGTAGCTACACTGAGTAGAGAGAGTGGGATTTGTCTTTTCATTAACCCAAACTCAGATCCTCAGCATCATGAGGGCCGGGCCTGCACCAGGGGGATCAAATTAGATGAGAAGGATCTGGCTGCTTGAGGAAACACTTGCTGCACGACGGTGCTCTGCTGTCACAATGGGATGATTCAAATTGCATTAGGGGGAGGCAGGCGGATCCAACTGCATTGTGGGGCCCTGGCATACACTGGGCCCATATGTCAGTGCAGTAGGGATATTTAGTCCATGTTTGTGCTGTGTTTGTGGTGCCAGGACGGCTCTATCGCTAAACTGGCTGTGTTGTGTGTTTGTGTGTGTCTGTTGTGACGGCCCTGACTGTGTCTGAACTGCCTCAGTGCTTCTCCTGTCGATGTTGCACTTCCCCTTTCACTCCCTATTAAACAGCTGCACAAAGAAAGGGTTGTGGTGGTGGTGCGAATGAGGAAGTGTTCAACCCTCGGTTCCGAAGCACCTTTACTCCGTTGGTTTTGTTGGATTTAAAAATGTTCTTTGTAGCCATGTCTCAAGATGAACCCGGATGGGATCCACTCTTTTTGGATTGACTGACTGACTACGTTTGTCAGTGGTAAAATAGTTTGAGATTTAGATTGTATGATTTAGACTGGGGTTAAGCTACACTTCATGAACTGACAAGCATTGCGTGACTAAGGTCACTTGAGTTCACTTGAACTCATTTACCGCGCTGGAATCTTTTTAGGCCCGAGGTAGAGGACTTGTCTTGAGGAATCGGAGATCATCGCGTTGTGACGTTATTATGTGTGTGATCATTTTGGTAATACAACCAACGCAAAAAAACAGTGGTTTTTAAGTTATTTCCAATCTCTTTGTATTTGTGTAGACTTGACAGACCAAACTCATTCCCTCACAAACAAAAAGGAGATATCAATATTTTCTCTGGTAGGCACAACCTACTTGGCACCCCTAACAAACAATAACCTCAAGTCAAAACCGTTACAGTGTGCCAACAGTACCTTGGTGTCCAGCTGCTGTAGGTAAGAACAGATGTACTCGATGCTGGCTCCAAACGGGTGGACATGGAGGAACGTAGAGATGATCCCTGAGGAAGGACAAACACAGACATCAATACAGCTGTCAATCAAACTGGCATACCATATTAACACGTAGTTTAATACTCTATAACTACAACCCTACAATCGTATGTACAAACACCTCAATTCAGTGTGAGTGTTGATTTACCCATCTGTCCAAAATGAAAGCCAACGACAACCTCACATTCAAGAGACCACTAGTCAACTCATGTTGTCTGACTGATGAAATGTATCTGGACTCTTCAAGTGTGACTGTCTTCCCCAAAGCACTCCCAGCTCTGTGGAAGATGCTTGTGTTTGAACCGTTCAGATTAAGAGAAGTGTTTGATGAGGACTTTCTACATAAAAGCTTCTCTGATCCGAGCACCATGGGGCTTCACACGCACACACAACGAGCACGTTTTTTCTCTCTCTCATAAATTCCAACAATAACATCTGCTATCAGCTCATTGATCAGATCATCCACTACTGATAATCCTGAACCCTGTATAATAACATCTTATAGCCCACTGAGGAGCCAGCTCAGAAAACAGACAGACAGACAGACAGACAGACAGACAGAGACACAGGAGGAAAAAGCAAAGTCCAATTTATATCCCCATATACATCAGAGTTGAGGGGGATAAAGCAGTTGAAGATGCAGACCTTACTTTCTTCAGTAAATTTGTTAACTTCGGAGCCAATGTCCCTTTTTCTCTGTGGTGCTCCCTTCAATTCTTCTTCAGACAAAACATCATGTAGAGTAGATTCTGCCAGAGAGAACACCCAGAATCCTCAGCAGTCGTCTCTGCTGAGCAGTCAGAGTTCACCGGCATGGAGGGAGGGAGCGGAGCGCCCCATTGGCTACCTAACTATCTCTGAGCCCATCATATGATCATTCTTGCATGACACCACTGTGGGACAGGCCAGGTAACTTCCACTAACACACAAGTGTGCATCTTGCCATCTGTCATAGGCCTAAACGTAACTCCACAAGACATCACTTTAATCAAATCAATCTGATCCAGGACCAACCATTCCCAGTGTAAATTACCCTCCACTGAAATGGAGAATGTGCCAGAAGGCTGTGGTGATTAGAAACAGTCGAGGTGCTGAAGGCCTCCGTCAACCAGCCAATGAAAACATGTGAACTCGCCGAGAGAACTGGGAATAAACTGGGGAGGAAAACCAGGCTTTCCACAAATAAACTGCTTGATGATTGAGGTTGATGAAAGTTTCTCTAAAAATGTTTACCAACAAGCAGAGCCTCTCTGTCAGTGGACAGCGCTATGGGAATGTTTTCCTCTGTAGGTACGAATGTTGTTGTAAGGTTGTAGTAATGTTACAGTAATGTTGTCTGAACGTAACAACAAGCAGGGCTTCTCCCTCAGAGTTGACAGGACTTCTACTGTATACTAATGTTAGGGTAACATCAAATCAAAGTTTATTTGTCACATGCTCTGAATACAACAGGTGTAGACCTTACAGTGAAATGCTTACTTACAAGCCCTATATGTTATATTAGGTGAATGTACCGACTTGCTAGGCCTCTCTCTCAGAGTGAACTGGACTGGGGGCAGGGGGGGGATATTCTCCTCTGTAGTAAGGTTAATATAACATCACAATAGTGTTGAAGTAAGGTTATAGTAATTTCAGGTGAACTTACCAACTAGCAAGGCCTCTCTCTCAGAGTAAACAGGACTGGAGGGAATCTTCTCTGGGGGCAGACTCTCCTTCTCCTGACTGCAGGAAACCACTTCTAATGCTGTCGCCTCCTACAGGTCAAGAGGAGAAAACACTGTTAGACTGGTAGATCACACACCCCTAGAAACATCATACAGGCAGTGGGAGAAGAGAGGAGACAACAGCAATAGTTCTACCAGAGGGGGGGGGGGGGAGAGAGGGAGAGAGAGAGAGAGAGAGCTGGGAGAGAGAGAGCTGGGAGTGTTAGCTATGCTAATGATGAAGCTGTTGTTTACTGTGGGTTTCTGACAGGCTGGAGGAGGGAGGGTCAGGTATGCGTGTTTGTGTCTGCGTGACTGAGGTGTGTGGTGTGTGTGTATATGTGTGAGCGCTTCCCTATCTAACTCAGTCATAGTGGCCTTTCTTACTTGGCTTCTCCTCACCATTCTATTATGTGTGTCTGCGTGTGCGTGTGTGTGTGTGATGGGACAAGCCCTTAATTTCCTAACCCAGTTGTGTCAGGTTGATTTATCCTGTGACAAATAAAGTCCTCCTGCACTGGATTGGTCTGTAATGATCTGGCATGTCACTGGAAGAGGAGAGAGAGTGAGGAACAGAGAAACAGAGACAGGGAATAGAGAGGGAGATGGAGGGGAATCACATCTCTTTTACACTTACACTGACTTGATCAGCACTCTCCTCGCTCCCTCTGTCATCTCGTGGTGATGTCTCCAGCTAGAGTCAATTATAAAAATTAGAAAAGCCGTCACTGTCTAACATTCACATTCTTATTTAAACAGACATGCGTGTGGGGCGGCAGGTAGGCTAGCGGTTAAGAGCGTTGGGCCAATAACCGAAAAGGTCGCTGTTTCGAATCTCCGAGCCGACTAGGTGATATGTCATGTCACTGGAAGAGGAGAGAGAGTGAGGAACAGAAAAACAGAGACAGGGAATAGAGAGGGAGAGAGGGGGATGGAGGGGAATCACATCTCTTTTACACTTACATTGACATGATCAGCACTCTCCTCGCTCCCTCTGTCATCTCGTGGTGATGTCTCCAGCTAGAGTCAATTATAAAAATGAGAAAAGCAGTCACTGACACATGTCACACACTCATGCAAACAGACAGACACACGCACACAAACTCAAACATACAGACACACTTTCTCCTCAGGCAACACTGAGGGAGAGGTCAACATCACAACATCACATATACAAGCCCTGAAAGTTTGAGGGGTATGTTCTAATGTGCAATCAGATATAGAATCAGATCAGATTAGATAGAGCAGAGACATACAGTACATATTAATCTGTGTTCTTTACATTAGTAAGAACCAAACATAATTGGATGTCAAAATGTCCACAACTGATATTCACACAGCGAGTTGTGTGTATCTCCATTTTCTATTAAAATGGTTAAGACAGCCTGATGTACTGGTCCTAGATGAAGCCTGATTCAGTGGTCCTAGATTAAGCCTGATTCAGTTGTCCCAAATGAAGCCTGATTCAGTGGACACAGAGAATAGAGTGGGTTGTTCTGGTGATGAGATTGCCTGTTAATATAATGACCTGCTCTAGAACAGTGGTTCACAACAAGGGGTCCTAGGGGTACTTGGCCTATCCACAGGGGGTACTTGAGAAGACTCATAGACCATAGGCTTACTGTTAAAATGCACATTATGGGGTACGCTGGGTGGAGCAAAATTCATTTGGTGGTACAGTAACCGAAAAAGCTAGAATACATAATGCTTGGTGAAAGATTGAACAGTGGGGTTAACTGATGAGGCATGCAGAAATCTGGCGAACATGGCAAGTTGGCAAGACACACTATCATTCCACAACGGCCACAAATCTAGAGAGCAACGCCTTCCTCAAATTCTCTGTATCTTCTGTTAATGAGTCTCCAGTGATCCATCTCTGTGTGTATACATGCTTTGATTACCATATTACCCATGGATCACTGGAAGGGGTTCATCTCTGCGTGTATACATGCTTTAATTACCATATACCCATGGATCACTGGAACAGGTTAATCTCTGTGTATTTCGCATGGATCACCTAGTGGCATTCTAATCTATGGCATCACCATTAAACCAGATATAGACAACTCTGTCACTCTCTTTAATTTGAATTAATATATATTACCCAGCCAGTAGGTCTAGAACGACAAATTCACCTAAGTCAATGAAACAACTAGCCAAGCGGCTACAGGAGGCAGAGAAGAGAAAATTAGATCAGAAAACAATCAATCAAATATGGAGCACACACCATTTGACTCTCATATCAGTATTATCTTTATCCAATTAAATAGCTGATTGAACAGGAAGCTCATTCTCTTGTCAACCCTCCCCCTGGAATCCTGCTCAGACAACGTTATCCCATGAACAACAGAACCATTAACATTGGCTATATTACAGCCAAGGGCCTAAAATTAACACCTGCACGTAGATTTTGGCATTGGCGGGTATTATGTCTATTTCACTAGCCACATTGGTGGGTGGTCAGGGCTTCACAGTGCGAGCATTTCACTCTCAAAAATCTAAAATCTACTGAAGTGAGATTTTTAAATTTCAACTGCTAAGGGAGAGAAGACAACACTTCTACTAGTGAGACTCAATCTCACAGACATGAGTGACTCGAGTCCTGCTACCTCAGTAACCTCCCACCCTTAAAGGGGTAGGTGAACATGTTTGTCTCATCTACGACACGGGTCACAAAACATTTAATTATTCAATATCAAACATTAGTTACTTCTTACTAGTTAAACATTACAAAGTACGCTCAGCTATTTTTGTTGTGTTTTGTTGGGTGTAAATCTAGCGGCAAAAAAATATTTTGTCTGGTAAAAAAATCAGTGGCTGGTAGATTTTTTAAACCTACCTGTCACAGTGGCTGGTGGACCATAAAGTACATTTTATGCCCTGATTACAGAGGATAAGATAGATTTAAGCGGCTAAAGATATACAACTAATGTAAAGTGCATCTTCTATATACAGGTAACTGCCAAAATAAAGGAAACACCAACATAAAGTGTCTTAATAGGGCATTGTGCCACCACGGGCCGCCAGAACAGCTTCAATGCGCCTTGGTATAGATTCTACAAGTGTCTGGAACTCTATTGGAGGCACCAATTGTCCAGGAGAAATTACATAATTTGGGGTTTTGTTGATGGTGGTGGAAAAAGCTTTCACAGGTGCTCCTCCAGAATTTCCCATAAGTGTTCAACTGGGTTAAGATCTGGTGACAGACACACACCCTTTAAAGCCCTTTTCAAAGTCAGACTGCTTCTTCTAGCCATGGTAGCCAAAATAATGGGCAACTGAGTATCTTTATACATGGTCCTAAGCTGATGGGATGTTAATTCCTTAATTAACTCAGAAAACACACGTGTGGAAGCACTTGCTTTCAATATACTTCGTATCCCTCATTTACTCAAGTGTTTCGTTTTTTATGGCAGTTATTTTGGATAGTACGAAGATGTTTTAGCCTGTGCAGCGGCACAGTGCAATAAACAGTATTGTGACACATAGTAAATGCAATATGCTGTTTCAGTTTACAGAGGCTGGTTTAGTGTAAAGAAGTTTGTCACATAAAGTGGTGGTGAATCTAGTAGATAGTTTGAAGAGGCTAGTTTGACGTAAAGATGATTGAGCCGTCTTTCTCTAGCTACAGTGCATTCGGAAAGTATTCAGACCCTTCGACTTTTTCCACATTTTGTTACGTTACAGCCTTATTCTAAAATGGATGAAATAAGAAATTGTCCTCATCAATCTACACACATTACCCCATAGTGCCAAAGCGAAAACAGGTTTTTAGAATGTTTTGCAAATTTAGACCCTTTGCTATGAGACATGAAATTGAGCTCAGGTGCATCTTGTTTCAATTGAGAATATTTCTACAACTTGATTGTCAGAGCAAAAACCAAGCCATGAGGTCGAAGGAATTGTCCATAGAGCTCAGAGATAGGATTGTGTCGAGGCACAGACCTGGGGAAGGGTACCAAAAAATGTCTGCAGCATTGAAGGTCCCCAAGAACACAGTGGCCTCCATCATTCTTAAATGGAATAAGTTTGGAACCACCAAGACTCTTTCTAGAGCAGGCAGCCCAGCCAAACTGAGCAATTGGGGGAGAAGGGCCTTGGTCAGGGAGGTGAACAAGAACCCAATGGTTCCAGAGTTCCTCTGAGGAGATGGGAGAACCTTCCAGAAGGACAACAATCTCTGCAGCACTCCACCAATCAGGCCTTTATGGTAGAGTGAAGGTTAATCTTCCAACAGGACAACAACCCTAAGCTCACAGCCAAGACACAGCAGGAGTGGCTTCAGGACAAGTCTCAATGTCCTTGAGTGGCCCAGCCAGAGCCCGAACTTGAACTCGATCGAACATCTTCAGAGAGACATGAAAATAGCCGTATAGCGATACTCCCCATCCAACCTGACAGAGTTTGAGAGGATATGCAGAGACGAATGGGAGAAACTCTCCAAATACAGGTGTGCCAAGCTTGTAGCGTCATAGGCAAGAAGTCTCGAGGCTGTGATCACTGCCAAATGTGCTTCAACAAAGTACTGAGTAAAGGGTCTGAATACTTATGTTTATGTGATATTTAAATGTATTTTTTTGCATTTATCTAAAAACCTGTTTTTGCTTTGTCATTATGGGGTATTGTGAAGAAAAAAGTAAATTTAATCCATTTTAGAATAAGGCTGTAACATAACAAAATGTGGAAATAGTCAAGGGGTCTGAATACTTTCCGAATGCTCTGTATGGCATACTACTAAAATGACCTATCCCTTTCTTTATACAACATTCTATTCGACCCCTCTCTCTCTGGGATTCTAAATTAACGGTTTTAAAACAATGTCTAGTCGGGACACTTTTTACCCCTGTGAGTTAAGATATTAAAGAAATGTAATACAGTTGAATGAAACAAAATAAATTCTAATTCAAGTCTACCATATGGTAATTCCATTTCAAACCACAGGCGCCTTTCAAATTAGCCAAACTGTAAAGCTGTAAAGTGTCCTTTAAAGCTTGCACTATGAGAGTGTGTATTAGGGCCCATAAAGGGCATGTGTTGTGTGTGTTACTGACCTGTGTTGTGTGTGTTACTGACCTGTGGTTTGTGTATTGTGTGTGTATGTCTCGTGTGTGTTACTGACCTGTGGCGTGTGTTGTATGTGTGTGTGTGTTACTGACCTGTGGCGTGTGTGTCTCGTGTGTGTTACTGACCTGTGGTTTGTGTATTGTGTGTGTGTTGTGTGCGTGTTACTGACCTGTGGCGTGTGTTGTATGTGTGTGTGTGTGTGTGTGTTACTGACCTGTGGCGTGTGTTACTGACCTGTGGTGTGTGTGTGTGTGTGTGTGCGTGTTACTGACCTGTGGTTTGTGTGTTTTCTTCAGACTCTCCAGTCCTTCCTTGAGACTCTGTACTTGACTCTCCAGCTGCTGTTTATCCTCCACACTCTTCTCCAGCTCTGCATCCCTCTGTTTCATTTCTTCACACATCTTCAGCAGTTGCTGCAAACACAGAGGAGATACAGTGAGCCACACATGCTAACTAACCTTTAAAGTGATACTTCAGAATTTTGGCAATGAGGCCCTTTTTCTACTTCCCCAGAGTCAGATGAACTCGTGGATACCATTTTTATGTCTCTGTGTCAAGTATGAAAGAAGTCAGAGGTAGTTTCACAAGCCAATGCTAACTAGCATTAGCGCAATGACTGGAAGTCTATGGGTACAGTGGGGAGAACAAGTATTTGATACACTGCCGATTTTGCAGGTTTTCCTACTTACAAAGCATGTAGAGGTCTGTAATTTTTATCATAGGTACACTTCAACTGTGAGAGACGGAATCTAAAACAGAAATCCAGAAAATCACATTGTATGATTTTTAAATAATTAATTTGCATTTTATTGCATGACATAAGTATTTGATACATCAGAAAAGCAGAACTTAATATTTGGTACAGAAACCTTTGTTTGCAATTAGAGATCATATGTTTCCTGTAGTTCTTGACCAGGTTTGCACACACTGCAGCAGGGATTTTGTCCCACTCCTCCATACAGACCTTCTCCAGATCCTTCAGGTTTCAGGGCTGTCGCTGGGCAATACGGACTTTCAGCTCCCTCCAAAGATTTTCTATTGGGTTCAGGTCTGGAGACTGGCTAGGCCACTCCAGGACCTTGAGATGCTTCTTACGGAGCCACTCCTTAGTTGCCCTGGCTGTGTGTTTCAGGTCGTTGTCATGCTGGAAGACCCAGCCACGACCCATCTTCAATGCTCTTACTGAGGGAAGGAGGTTGTTGGCCAAGATCTCGCGATACGTGGCCCCATCCATCCTCCCATCAATACGGTGCAGTCGTCCTGTCCCCTTTGCAGAAAAGCATGATGTTTCCACCTCCATGCTTCACGGTTGGGATGGTGTTCTTGGGGTTGACCTCATCCTTCTTCTTCCTCCAAACACGGCGAGTGGAGTTTAGACCAAAAAGCTCTATTTTTGTCTCATCAGACCACATGACCTTCTCCCATTCCTCCTCTGGATCATCCAGATGGTCATTGGCAAACTTCAGACGGGCCTGGACATGCGCTGGCTTGAGCAGGGGGACCTTGCGTGCGCTGCAGGATTTTAATCCATGACGACGTAGTGTGTTACTAATGGTTTTCATTGAGACTGTGGTCCCAGCTCTCTTCAGGTCATTGACCAGGTCCTGCCGTGTAGTTCTGGGCTGATCCCTCACCTTCCTCATGATCATTGATGCCCCACGAGGTGAGATCTTGCATGGTGCCCCAGACCGAGGGAGATTGACCGTCATCTTGAACTTCTTCCATTTTCTAATAATTGCGCCAACAGTTGTTGCCTTCTCACCAAGCTGCTTGCCTATTGTCCTGTAGCCCATCCCAGGCTTGTGCAGGTCTACAATTTTATCCCTGATGTCCTTACACAGCTCTCTGGTCTTGGCCATTGTGGAGAGGTTGGAGTCTGTTTGATTGAGTGTGTGGACAGGTGTCTTTTATACAGGTAACGAGTTCAAACAGGTGCAGTTAATACAGGTAATGAGTGGAGAACAGGAGGGCTTCTTAAAGAAAAACTAACAGGTCTGTGAGAGCCGGAATTCTTACTGGTTGGTAGGTGATCAAATACTTAGTGGGGTATCCTGGAGTTCATCTGACTAGGGAACTAGATAAAGTGCCTCATTGCCAAAATCCCAAAGTATCCTTTTAAGCTTCTGATACAGAGGCAAAGTTAGCTACAGATTTTAACTTATCTTTAGAGAGAAGACAGATACTAACTAACGCTTAGCTTCTGCCACAGACATGGCAAAGTTAGCCAAAGATGCTAACTAACCCTTAAGCGTCTGCTACAGAGAGAGGCAAGGCATAAAATCTACCTGCCACTGTGACAGGTAGATCAAAAAAATCTACCAGCCACTCAGATTTTTTACCAGCCAAAATAGTTATTTGCCTCTAAAACTACACCAACAAAACACAAAAAATAAAAAAAAGACAAGCATTCTTTGTAATGTTTTTAAAACAAATGTATTACTAGTAAGAAGTAACTGATGTGGTATATTGAATAATTACATTTTTTGTGACTTTTTTTTAACCATAATACCACAGAGACCAACATGTTCACCTGCCCCTTTAAGGGGTGGAATAGAAGTGAAACAGGCTATATAGGATTTGTAGTTCTTTGACGTATTGCGATTAATTTACCAGCTATGAAACAAAACGGCGTAAATACTTCGTAAACAGCTACTGCAGCATTTATTTGACTATAAATGTGATCATACTTGACTATCTTTATTCACAAATGAGAGTGCAATGCGGTAGAGCCCTAACCACCTGCCAACGTGGCTGGTGAAATAGACATCTTATCCGCCAATGCCAAAATCTACCAGCATTTGGCAGGTGGCGGGTGTTAATTTTAGGCCCTGGAGAGAGGGCACAGTTAGCTACAGATGCTAACTAATCTTTAGAGAGAAGATCCAGATAGACACAAATGCTACCTAAGAAAAGAAGAAACAGTTAGACACAGATGCTTGCTTACTACAGGCATATGACTCATGCTAGTTATTAACCCTTTATGCATCAGCTCCATAGAGGAAACCAAGTTAGCCAGTGGTGCTAACCCTTATGTTTCAGGATTTGCCATCGAGTAAGGATCTTTTAGCTCATAGCTTCTCTATGTAGTGTCTCTGCTTCTCCAGGACAGAACCATGTAGAAGCTGAATAGTCCTTTCTCCTTATCCATTTAATCTTAGAAAAAAAACCATCACAGTCTCAGTTGGGTTTAGGCTGAAATACACACATATTATTACATGAGTCACAAGTGGAAGAAATTTGCATAACCTGGGCAGACTCAAATCACCTGCTGATAACATTTTATGGTATTTTGCCAGAGCCCACATGATAACGCAATTTAGCACAGAGCAATAAGAAGCATGCGATTTTCATCTCTTCCTCCTCCTTTTAATCCATTCATTTAATCTTTTAATGGAAATGTACAAACTTGCGTGTTGGAAATGTAATTACCATCTGTCTATTCATATGAGCATGACCGTTGACTACTTGAAGATATTTGACGACCCAGCAGGTGAAGCAACAGATTTCCTGCCTGAGGGTTGTTTATCTTACCAACAGTATTTTTTTTATTTTACCTTTATTTTACTAGGCAAGTCAGTTAAGAACAAATTCTTATTTTCAATGACGGCCTAGGAACAGTGGGTTAACTGCCTTGTTCAGGGGCAGAACAACAGATTTGTACCTTGTCAGCTCGGGGATTTGATCCAGCATCCTTTCGGTTACGGGCCCAACACTCAAACCACTGGGCTACCTGCCGCCCCAGTATGATGGTTTGTAGTAGGAGATTTTATTAGAAAACCCCTCCAGCTGGTATTAGTTTGTGTACAGTGTCTAGGTCAGCAGTCTGATCAGATTCTAGAATCTCTTTTTCTGTCAAGTCTTTCTATTGTTCTTTGTATCTCTCTATCCATCGTACTCTGAGTGCACCCCTATGCTGCTCTCGCTTTCAGCTTGCATCGCTCTCTGTTCTTCTCGCTCTGCCCCCCCAAACCCCCCCCCCCCCTCTGTCTGCCCCCCCCCCTCTCTCTCTGTCCCCCTCCCTCTCTCTCTCTCTCTCTCTCTCTGTCCCCCCCTCTCTCTCTCTCTCTCTCTCTCTCTGTCCCCCTCTCTCTCTCTCTCTCTCTCTCTGTCCCTCTCCCTCTCGCTCCCACTCTGTCAGTGTTGTGTGTGTGCAAGCGTATGTGTGTGTGTGTGATTGGGAGGGCAGTTCTCTATCCAGCTCCTCAAAACGACTCGTTACCACAGGAAGCCAAAACAATGGATTATGAGTCTCACCAGCCAGAATATGCAGGGTTTAATATCTGTATGGAACCAGGAAATGAAACACTCCTGTGGAATTGCTTAAAATAAATCGAAAGTAGGACCTGCTGCAAGAAGTTAACTACAGTGTGTACGTGTGGTAGAAGTAGCACCTTCTGCATTCCCTGTAGTGCCTGTTGTAGAAAGGTTAGTTGTTGCTGCCTGATGGTGTCCTCTTCACTGTGTTGTGGAGGTGTGTGTTCTTGGTTCTTGCCCTGCTCCTGCTTCAGCAGCTCCACCTCATTCCTGTAGGCGTCCAGCTGACAGCGCAGAGAGTCATTCTCTTCTTTTAGGGCCTCCACCTGGGCCACAGGGCCTACACACGCACACACACACACACACACACACACACACACACACACACACACACACATAACATCACAACTATCATAACATTGTACTGTATAGACAGCCTTCAAATGTCTGAACTGATGATCTGAGGACATTCTGTAACTATACTGGAGGCTTTGAAATCCTAATCTGTCCTATTAGATAGATAGGTACTTTATTGATCCCTGAGGGGAAATTACAGACAGGAGAGACAAAGTGATGAGAATTACTCATGAAATCCTAATCTGTCCTATTGAACATTCAGGAGACAGTGTGATGAGAATTACTCATGAAATCCTAATCTGTCCTATTGAACATTCAGGAGACAGTGTGATGAGAACTACTCATGAAATCCTAGATTGTCCTATTGAACATTCAGGAGACAGTGTGATGAGAACTACTCATGAAATCCTAATCTGTCCTATTGAACATTCAGGAGACAGTGTGATGAGAACTACTCATGAAATCCTAGCCTGTCCTATTGAACATTCAGGAGACAGTGTGATGAGAACTACTCATGAAATCCTAGCCTGTCCTATTGAACATTCAGGAGACAGTGTGATGAGAACTACTCATGAAATCCTAATCTGTCCTATTGAACATTCAGGAGACAGTGTGATGAGAACTACTCATGAAATCCTAGCCTGTCCTATTGAACATTCAGGAGACAGTGTGATGAGAACTACTCATCCCCCGTTCCTTTGATAGGAGAGTCTGTTCTCTACAGCTGTCGGAGGGGATGTGTGTGATGTAATGAAAGGGTGTGTTTGAGTGGCTGAGCTGGCAAGATAAGACCTGAGAGTGAGTGTGTGAGGGAGGACCAGCATAGTGTGTGTGTGTGTGTGTGTGTGTAGCTCAACACAGGGATTCCAGCTGCCTGCTTTAAATCCGGCATTATCGGTCTGTTTGAGCCGAGAGAGAGAGAGATCTCGGAGTCATCCACCTGCTGTGTGTGTGTGTGTGTGTGTGTGTGTGTGTGTGTGTGTGTATGAGCCAGCAGGCCAGGAGGTTTTGGGTGAGGTGTGTATTGATCAGGGAGCCTCATCAAGTTGCTGTCTTGGGTAGCCGACCGATTTCCACAACGTGACAGGCTTTAGTATCGACCCCCAGCATCTCAGCGCAGGGCTGCTGACAGGAGAGAAGCACCAACCCATTCCCATTCTGGACTGTATCTATGGAGAAGCACCAACCCATTCCCCCTCTGCACTGCATCAATGGAGAAGCACCAATCCACATCAACACCTGTCCCCCCCCATCACATCCTGTTTCCTTCCAACATTGTGACAGCCTCCTGACAACGATCATTAGTGTTTTCTAATAAGCAAGGTCGCACATGAAAAGAGGTGGAAATCAAAACCTGGTAGGCTGATGATTACATTTGCATATATCTGCATATAAATTAGGGAGGCGGTCATAACTGGTAGAGATCACAACAATTCAAAAGAAGAAAACTAAACGACACACTTGAAGAGGAGACCTGATTGTAGCAGTTAGCCCAGCTCTCTTTACTTCCATTCCCTTCTCTCTCTAACTGCTTTAGAGAGAAGCAGAGGCTCATCTGAATGTCCAGGTGAATACTATGGTCTGTTTCAATGTGTTTTACATCAGTAGCTCTGTTGGCTCAGCAGACATAAACAGGATGTTCTGTGTAAAGACGACCCTAATGGCACGTCAGTGGTGCCCAGAACAGCCCTACATTAGCTGAAGGAGCTGGCACACGGACGCCGAGGCACAGACACGCCGAGGCTCAGACACGCCGAGGCACAGACACGCCGAGGCACAGACACGCAGAGGCACAGACACGCAGAGGCACAGACACGCAGAGGCACAGACACGCAGAGGCACAGACACGCAGAGGCACAGACACGCAGAGGCACAGACACGCAGAGGCACAGACACGCAGAGGCACAGACACGCAGAGGCACAGACACGGTTTCAGCTGTGACTGTGAGCATTGCTGCTATTGGACTGGATGTGTTTTCCTTTCAGTTTCCTTTAATTCTGAGGTGCTGTGGTGGAATTACTATTTCAGAGAGAGAGGACAGTACATCATTTTACATACACTCTCCTATTGCTCTATAGTGATAAATGACCTGTTATTTCGCCGTTAAGGTTTAGAATCAATCCTCTTAATGTAAACCAGCTATAGTCATTGGATGATTAACACCAGGAGGGTAAAAGCCTGCAGTAGCCAGCTCAGTGTCTACCAGCTAAATACACACAAACACCATGCCAACAGACACACAAGTCGTTCCAGCTGTGAATGAGCGTCTACCAGCCGCGTGCACCCACTCTCGCTCTTACTCACACAAACACATGTCCACATGTGTGTATTGTGTAGTATGTGTGTGTGTGTGGTATGTGTGTGGTATGTGTGTAGTTGTGTGTAGTATGTGTGTAGTTGTGTGTAGTATGTAGTGTGTGTGCAGTGTGCGTACCTGAGTCGTCAGGAAGGCGAGTATCCTCCATGTCATCGTCAGACATCTCCATCTCCTCTTCTCGTCTGATCCCCATCAGCTCTTCATTTTGCATGTTTCTGATCTCCTGGAGAGAAACAACAAAACAGGATTATGACTGGATGTTCCTGCTGAACACACTCCTCCTGGGTAGCCTGGCTGCACTACGATTTACACACACCTATGGAAGAAAAACTGATCTTAGACCTGTCCCTGAGGGCAGCTTCTGCATTAATCGTTTTGTTTTGCACAGCATGACCGATTTCTCCTTCTGGTGCACTGATGAGACAGTAGATAGAGAGAAGAAGTCTGCCTCTACAGTACTGTCCTGACTGTCCTGTACGGATGTCGCCACTGTGCTTGCTGGCTGTGTCGGAGTAGGGTGAAGTTTCCCATAGATGCTGATCTTTGGTCAGTTGAGCATTTTCCCCAATAATAGCTATGTTTAGGATTGGGAGAGCTGAGCCTACACTGCATGGACAAAAGTATGTGGACACCTACTCGTCCCCCATTCACTGCTATAACAGCCTCCACTCTTCTGGGAAGGCTTTCCATGAGTTTGGGACTTTTTGCTTTCATTCAGCCACAAGAGCATTAGTGAGGTCAGGCACTGATGTTGGTTGATTAGGCCTGGCTCGCATTCGGCGTTCCAATTCATCCCAAAGGTGTTCGATGGGGTTGAGGTCAGGGCTCTGTGTAGGCCTGTCAAGTTCTTACACACAGATCTCGACAAACCATTTCCATATGGACCTCGCTTTGTGCACGGGGGCATTGTCATGCTGAAACAGGAAAGGGCCTTCCTCAAACTGTTGCCACAAAGTTGGAAGCACAGAATCGTCTAGAATGTCATTGTATGCTGTAGCAATAAGATGTCCCTTTACTGGAACTAAGGCTCCTAGCCCGGACCATGAAAAACAGCCCCAGACCATTATTCCTCCTCCAAACTTTATTTGGGCAGGTAGTGTTCTTCTAGTATTTGCCAAATTCAAATTTGTCAGTCAGACTGTCCGATGGTGAAGCGTGATTCATCACTCCAGAGAACTCGTTTCCACTGCTCCATAGTCCAATGGCGGAGAGCTTTACACCACTCCAGCCGACGCCTGGCATTGCGCACAGTGATCTTGTGCTGACGTTGCTTCCAGAGGCAGTTTGGAACTCGGTAGTGAGTGTTGCAATTTTTATGGGCTATGCTCTTAAGCACTCGGCAGTCCCATTCTGTGAGCTTGTGTGGTCTACCACTTCGCAGCTGAGTCGTTGTTGCTCCTAGATGTTTCCACTTCACAATAACAGCACTTACAGTTGACCGGGGCAGCTCTAGCAGGTCAGACATTTTACAAACTGACTTGTTGGAAAGGTGGCATCCTATGACGATGCCATGTTGAGACACTGAGCTCTTCAGTAAGGCCATTCTACTGCCAATGTTTGTCAATGGAGATTGCATGGCTGTGTGCTCGATGTCAGCAATGCGTGGCTGAAATCGCCAAATCCACTAATTTTAAGGGGTGTCCACATACTTTTGGACATGTAGTGTAGATCTGTACCTAGGGGAAACGTCACCCTGGAGCCTCTAGCTCAGTAGGAGGCATGACCTGCTGTGTGTGTGTGTGTGTGTGAATGGAAGCACATGGGAGCTACAGCAGTGTGTATGTCAGCTAGCAGTATGTTTGGCCGGCTAGCTCTGCAGGGCTGTTCTCTGCTAATGAGGCGAGTATATTTGAAAGACAGTCAGCTCTGTGCTCTGCCAACACACACACACACGAAAAAATGCATTCACAACGCTGGGGGAGAGAATCATTATTACACAACAAACAAAAAGCTTGAAGTAAACAACCATCTGTCTGGTGTCTATAACACGTTGAGCTGCAGGCCAATCACAGAGGTTAAACAGGTAGTCAGAAAACAACACACCCATCTGCCCAGTGAGAAAAGAATCGCCAGCTGTTAGACTTTGATCCTGCCTCTGTGAGTCGCAGCTATTAGACAATACAGCTAACTGCTACCTGACAAAACTCACTGTTAAGTGTGTCTACTAGCCAGCAGCACTAACAGTGAAGGTAGCATCATGGAGTCTAGATATACTGGTAAGTGACACGATGGGCCACGGACACTAGGTGAAGGTCCCAGATTGAGCTGAACTCCCACATGCATGTATGCTGATTCTTAGCTTTGTCTGTAATGGAGTCAGTCCACGCACACAGCCAGCCAGTCAAAGAGCCAGAGACTGAGCTGAGCAAAACACCGGCATCATGAAGCACTGAGTCAGACTAACTCCATCTGTCACTCTCGACACCCTGCTGCAAAGAGGGACCCAGCCTCAACACTCACACACAAAGACACACAAAAAGACAGACACACACACAGACAGACACACAGACAGAGACAATTCCATATTGTCCATTTTACTTTGGCCTGTCCTGTTTTTAGGATATGTTGTTTTGTTGTCAGCAAATGTTTTATTGGATTGGGCGTCATTTAGGTTAGGCTATTTGATCAGAGAAACTTGCATGATGTAAAAAGTGTCAGTCTCATTACATACAGTGCATTCGGAAAGTATTCAGACCCATTGACTTTTTCCACATTTGGGGGGGGGACTATTTCATCTAAAATTGATGAAATAGTCCCCCCCAATCTACACACAATACGCCATAATGGCAAAGCAAAAATAGGTATAGACATTTTGGCAAATTTATAAAAATAGAAAAATGAAATTTCAAATATAAATATGTATTTAGACCTCAGTACTTTGTTTTAGCACCTTTGACAGTGATTACAGCTTTGAGTCTTCTTGGGTATGACGCTACAAGCTTGGCACACCAGAAGCCACTCCTGTGTTGTCTTGGCTGTGTGCTTAGGGTCGTTGTCCTGTTGGAAGGTGAAATTTTGCCCCAGTCTAAGGTCCTGAGCGCTCTGGAGCAGGTTTTCATCAAGGAGCTCTCTGTACTTTGCTCCGGTCATCTTTCCCTCGATCCTTACTAGTCTCCCAGTCCCTGCCTCTCTAAAACATCCCCACACCTGATGCTGCCACCACAATGCTTCACCGTAGGGTGCTAGGTTTCCTCCAGAAATGACTCTTGGCATTCGTCTTGGTTTCATCAGACCAGAGAATCTTGTTTTTCATGGTCTGAGTCCTTTAGGTGCCTTTTGGCAAACTCCAAGAGAGCTGTCATGTGCCTTGTACTGAGGATTGGCTTCTGTCTGGCCACTATCATAAAGGCCTGATTGGTGGAGTGCCAGTGTCAGAGAGACCATCGGGTTCTTGGTCACCTCCCTGACCCAGGCCCTTCTCCCCCAATTACTCAGTTTGGCCGGAAGGCCAGCTCTAGGATGAGTCTTTGTGGTTCCAAACGTATTCCATTTAAGAATGATGGCGACCACTGTGTTCTTGGGGACTTTCAATGCTGCAGAAATGTTTTGGTACCATTCCCCAGATCTGTGCCTCGACACAATCCTGTCTCGGAGCTCTACAAACAGTTTTTGCTCTGACATGCACTGTCAACTGTGGGACCTTATATATACACAGGTGTGTGCCTTTCCATATCATGTCCAATCAATTTAATTTACCACAGGTGTACTCCCATCATTTCTAGAAACATCAAGGATGACCAATGGAAACAGGATGCACCTGAGCTCAATTTACTTATTTAAATAAGTATTTAAAAAAGGTATGTTTTTTATTTTTTAATACATTTGCAAAGATTTCTTAAAACCTGTTTTCGCTTTGTCATTATGGGGCATTGTGTGAGGAAAATGTGGAAAAAGTCAAGGGTTCTGAATACATTCCGAATGCACTGTATGCTATATCCAGGGGTGCGCCAACATTTTTTATGGGCCTAATAGAATTACATACACAATCCCTATTAATCCAATAGGATCTCTGTGGGCCTAGATTTGTCATTTCATTTCATTTGTCATTTCACTTTTAAAATGTATTACCTTTTATTCTGGCATAAACACAACCAGTCAAGATGTTTTCATCTGAATCACTTCAAAGGGCTCCTTCATAGGCTACCTGCACACATCCATCCACTTGCAACATATTTCCAGCCTCCAAACAGTGGTGAATGGAAAGAGACCTGTTTCACAAAACACCCAAAAGTGTTATGACAAATTCGTCCACACATTTGAGCATAGGCTATACCACCCGTTTTCAAGTCCATTCACTCATTTTTCATGAAGTCATGATACAAAGCGATGTAATGTCTTGACATTATGCTTTAATTATTGTGAATGGCTCATGTTTAACTCTGGCTATATCTGCTACACGATTTATGTTAGATAACTTAATTTAACGGAATGCAGTCTCTCCAACAGCACCCTTGTAGAGGAGCACTGGGAATGGACAAGGGACATATTTTGCTCCCCTGCCTTTGACAAAGTGAGCACTGTTTATCACAGGGCAGCATCAGAAATTGTCATTGTTTTGGGGCAGAATGATTAGGTTTTTTGTGTCGCTGTCGGAGGTGCGCCTCGGTCAGTTTAGCTCAGAAAATGCTGCTTGTCAATCTGCCGCCATAGGTGGCTGCCTAATGAGCGGGCCGGCCCTTGCAGGATCGCCATTTTGCGTAGCCAATTGCATTGCGTATGTACCCAAGGTATAAATTAGGCTTTAGTTGTAATTTTCGTTAAGTGAGGAGTGAAGTCACTAGTGTACACACACCAACTCACACCTACCTTTAGAGCAGAAGAGTCTACAGTCTGAGATCAAGACATGCCAAACATACCTGCTATATGTCCGAGTGAGTCCACCATGATACACACAGCTATTAACCCATTACAATTCATACCATCAGTTACACATACATGACACTGTACATATACAAATTATACAAATTCTTCTCACTTTACAGAATGCCTGCACACTGTCACAGGCAACATGCATCAACAGTTTATAATGAATGTATTCCTCTAGTTGGTAATCTATCTCCTGCACTCGGATCTCCAAAGGAAAGATAAACCATCTCCAGCCTGTGATCCATGGTGTCTGTTTTGGTGTTGCTATGAGACAGAGATTAGGCTGTTAATTACACACCAAATCGGCTGTTTACACATTAACACCCTCTGAGATTTCTACCCAGATCAAACTTACCCGTTTGGCCCTAAAATGACAGCAGAGCCACACTTGAGCACCCTCCATTAACAAGGTAGACGTGTTTGAGGTAATTAATGTGGTGGTTGTTGGATGGGAAGTAACGAACAAAATACTGAGAACAAATCTTGCCAGGTTTCATTAGTTAATACCTGTGTATCTCAACATGACCTCAATTTTACACCAAACAAAACATGAAAGTCGGTTATTTGTTCATCTGTTGGAAGAAAGCACAGTCAGTCAGTAATAACAGAAAGGGAGTATAAGTGTGTGATGAAGTGTTCTCCACAGAGACCAGTCCAGGGTACTGTGGTTGAGTTAAAGGGTGAGTTACCTGTTTCTGGCAGTGAGACTGAACACTCACCGTGCTGGAATCCCTTCAGAGGAGAGAGGGGTGAGTGTCCTGGACCTGGACCTGACCGTAGCTCCCACTCTGGGACTGAACTAAGTAAAGAGCCTAGGTGTAGCCTAGCATTCAGCCTAGCACTTAGTGTTCATTAGGCTAGCTCTAGCATTTACTTTACCTCATAGGCTAATACTTAATGTTGATGTTCTACCATCTTGATACTACTAAAGGAACACCACAAGGTTCCATTTTAGGACCAGTTATTTTGACCATTTATATTAAGCTAAAGTTTTAGGCTAATGTTGACTGTAGTTTTAAAGCTGGTGTTTACTTTAATACTGTGTTTAACACAAATCACCCTGCTAAGACAACACCATGAATTCCACAAAATGTAGTTAGAAGCCGTAATACTGGAGAGATGGGGATGCTCACATAATGTTCACATAAAGGACAATAATGTAGACTATACTGCACTTCACCAAATGAATAGAAGATGTGAATAATTGTAGAAAACGTAAAGGACCAACCTCTGCTTGCTTGCGCCACATGTCCAGGTTCTTGCGTTGAGCTTTGGAGAAATGGTCCCATGCCTTTTGTTTGGAAGCAGCGTGGAATACAGACACAATCTGCTCAACTGTGGCGGGGGGATGCAGGGGCCAGTTTACCGTCCAGAGAGAGAGGGGGCGGGTGGGAAGGAGCAGAGGAGTGAGAAAGTGGAATCAGGTAGGAAGGCACTTCACTGTATGCTTATGTTGATGTGTTTTTAAGGTTCTATTCTGCTCTATAGTACAGTCTGTTCTGGGTCTAGAGTAGGGGAGGTGGAGAAGGACCCCACCCTATCTCATGGTGACCACAAGAGCGCCCGTCCTAAAACAGAAGACTGTGCTGAAAGCTACAGGAGGACCCGACTGCTACCAGCAGGCTCCTGCTCCCCACACATATACACACAGCTCCTCCTCCTCTCCTCTCCTCCACAGGGACATAAGACTCTCAGTAGAGACTGCCAGTAGAACAAGGGAATTCTCTGAGAGGGACATAGAGAGGCCATCTTAACTGTTTTCCTATAAAACCTCTCCTGTTTTCAATGACCACAAAACAAAACCACAAACTCGACTCTCAGATGCTTGGAATGCCATAATCAAAGGCTGCCTCTTTGTAAAGAGTATAGAGTGGAGACCTAATGAAGGAAAAGCCTGTTTCTATCTGAGACTGGGTCTGCGTGTCAAATGAGACCCTACTCCCATTATAGTGCCCATAGGGCTCTGGTCTAAAGTAGTGCACCTACTTGGCTCTCCTTATTACTGTCCTCACTGTGGGTTAGATAGGAGTGCTGATCTTAATGTCTCTGTATATCATTAGATAGGAGGCATCTCTAATGACCACTCATTAATAAATACCCTTCAGAAAGTGAGAGATCTGATCAGACTTGAAAGAGGGAATCTAGAATCTCCTTGCTGGGTAAGTTGGGGATGAGAGAGGTGGTGGGTGGCCTTATCCCTGAGGAAGAGAAGAGAGAGATTAAGAAAGAGGGTGAGGAACTTTGATTCAGAGCTCGAGGCTGGAGGAGGAGGAGGAGAGAGCTGCTGGAAGACACTCGTCTCGTCATAACTCCATTCTAACCACACCTGCGATTGACAGCTAGGCCTCGTCTTAGCCACCCCCAGATTAGTTACCAAAACACCTCGGTGTGTGAACCCAGAGCAGGGAGAACGGATTCAAAAGACAATAATAGAGAAGAGATTGTGACACTGTGCTAATTGTCTTACAACAGACTTTTAGTTTCTCAAAATTAGTGTGTGTGTGTAAGTGTCAGAATGACCCATTTACCTACCTCTTGATATAATGCAGCATCACAATCACAGATTGTCCAGACAGAGTAGTCACACATAAAATAGCTAAATAAAACTATTCACAATTCATAATATAACGTGCAGCTGTGAAAAAGCCTGGTAAATATGGATGAGGCTTTTGTTGACAGAACAACAGTGTGAACCGGCCTCCCAGGACACCTTTTTATTGACAGAACAACAGTGTGAACCGGCCTCCCGGGACACCTTTTATTGACAGAAAACAGCGTGAACTGGCCTCCAGGGACACCAAACTCTGTGTTTACATTTGTATGTGTGGAACCACAGAAAAAGACAAACTTATAAATAAACTGTTTGTGTGGATTTTTGTGATGGAGGATGGTGGCCTTTAAAAGAGTGAGGGAGAGAGAGAGAGAGAAAGAGACCCACTTTGTGTTTGTATTATTGTATAAACCTGAGCCGATTATGTTGTGCATCCCAATATCCATACTAACATACTACTCAGTATGCACACTACTGTAGGTGGTGTATCACCAAAGCTATCTGAAGTCATACAAGCTCTTAGCATTGGCAGTTGGGAATCAGGTCAGCTCTACATATCCCCCTTTGGCCTTTTCAATCATCAATATGACTCGTTTAGTCCCTTCCTTCATTTCCAGTTGATTTCATGTAGAGAGGTGTTACTTACTTTGATTCTATGGCTGAGTGGGTTCCTTCAGATCAGCTGTCCACAGACCAATACAGGCTAAAGTTAACTAAAGGAGTTTGTGGGGCGCTAACCTCTATAGCGCCCCCTAGAGATAGCTCTTTAACCATGTGACAATCATTGGGGAACCTATCACACTGGACCATTTCGACTTACAGCCCTAGATACTGTACTTGTGGTGCCAAAAACAAACTTACCTTCTGTATCATCAAAATATATTGATCCTAAATAGTAGTTCAACACACAAAAATCATGCCTTTTCGACATACAAAATCATGCTTTTTGTGAGAATTTGAAGTGTATCAAGTGGCTAAAGAGTTAGGTGTTTCTTTGTTGTGTGTGTTATTATCTGTGGCGATTGTTATGTCTGTCTGTGGCGATTGTTATGTCTGTCTGTGGCGATTGTGTTGGTGTCAATCATATTCAAGTGTCACTGAAGCATGAGTCATTGAAGCTGAGGTTTCATGAATCCTACAGTAGAAAGAGTACTTAGTAGATAAAAAGTTACTGTATGTGCCATCAATATTTCACAAAGGCCCAATGAATTCAATGAACACTCGAGTGAGTTCAAATAGTCCTTTTGCAAGGTAGCTCCACCCATCCCTAGTTTCCTGTTACCTTCGACATTTATCTCTCTATTCCCCCCAGGTGTATGCGAGTGTGTGACAGTTGAGTTATATCTTTGTGCTTAGTGTCACGCCTGTCACTGCCGTGAGATATATAGCAGTTGCCAAAGCGCAAGTTGAAGCAGGTTTATAAAACTTTGTTTTTTCCCTTTGGGATGTTGTCTGCTGATGAACAGGAGGTAAACGCTGAACAGCTGACAGAGAGCTACGTCTGTAGACTGCCAACATGCCCCAGGGTAGTTCCGGCCTCAAGCTAGTTAGAGAGGCGAAATGACACAGGAGTTCCCTAGTTGGCACTAAAAATGGGAATATGGATGTGATATGCACTGGGACTTTGTGGATGATACTATCTGAATGTCTCTGGCTGACCCAGGTACTGGTACTATCCGAAGGTCTCTGGCAGACCCAGGTACTATCTGAATATCTCTGGCTGACCCAGGTACTAGTACTATCTGAATGTCTCTGGCAGACCCAGGTACTGGTACTATCTGAATGTCCCTACCTGACCCAGGTAGTCTAATAGTTCTCACTGATCCAGGAGTCTACAGTGAGTTCAGCACCAGTACCTAAAAGCCTTATTAGTTAATCTGAGTTGTTAGATAGATAGGTACTTTATTGATCCCCGAGTGGTGTCAATCACTAGGAGAGACAGAGACAAAAAATGGAGAGAGAGAGAGAGAGACAGAGAGAGAGAGAGAGAGAGATAGCCACTCTGGGCCTAATGACGGGCTAAGAGAGGTAGCTAACAGCTCCCTAAATAACCTGTTCAGTGTTATTGCAGCCATCAGTGGCCTTTAGCAGGCAAACCGCTCCAAATCTACTCCTACAAAGAGTATTCCCAGAGGGGGTCTTCAGAAGTGCTAACCTCTGTTTGTGCGCAGCCATGCATGTGTGTGAGTGTGTGTTTGCAGAAAATACAATATCTGTTCCATGTCCCTGGGTATTTGAACCATCATATATGGAGCACTGACCTGTAATTTGTGAACTTTTGACATGAAAATCACTGAAGGGAGGGGAACGTTTAGAGGGAAATGTGATGTTGCCTCAAAGGGATGTTGACCCTGACACTGTTGTGTGAGACATGGTTCTCTCTCTGTGTGTGTCAGCCTAATGTGTACTCACATTGTGCCAGGATGCCAGACAGGGCGGTCTTGAACTTGTCCTTAGCCGCCTCCAACTCCTTCTCGTGGGCGGTCTTCTGACTCATCAGCTGGCGGATGTGGCTGTTGGACGACTGGATCATGGAGTAGAAGTTGTTGGCGTTACGACGGTTCACCTCACCGCGTTCCACCCAGGTCAGCAGCACGTGCACTGCCTCCGCAAACGCTGCCTCATCTGAGGAGAGGGTTAAGGTAAGACTTAAGGTTAAGGTCAGTGGTTTGTTAGGGGTAAGGTTACGATTAGTGGCTAAAATAAATGTCATTTTAGGGTAAAGGTTAGGGGTTTAGGGATATGATCCATTTGTGGTTTGAAACATATTTAGGAATTAGAACATTTATTAATTAAATAACAATTAATTCAATAGGATCTCTATGATTTGAAAGTTATTCTGTCCTATTTATCATGGCCTGAAAGAGAACAGAGGAGAGGCGCCACAGAGATGGCAGAGAAGCAGGAAGTCACAGCTTTTGGCGAACAACCCATTTCAGTGGAGACATTGATTTGTCACAGCTCATTAAAGAAACAAGTTGATTCATTTGGCCCAAAGCAGATAGCAGGAGAGGAGGAGAGGAAACGAGGAGAGAGGTGAGAGACTAGTGATATCTTTAATAAAATTGTATTCTAAATGGCACCACAGGCTCTGGCTCTTCTCCAGTACTGCTCTGAATGTTAACTAGAGGGCAGAGGATGGTAGTGATGTGACTATCATGTTTCAAATGCCTTTGTATGAACAACAGTGGATGTTTAGCATTATTCATGTTTTGGGTTGTAGACTGATAAGGTGATGTGAAAAGACGAGTGTTATTGATTTTCATTGTTAATGACACTGAACGAGGACATCACCAGTGTCAGTCATTAACAATGAGCCTGGGATGGAACCTGGGTCTGTAGTGACGCCTCAGGCATTGCTATGCAGTGCCTTAGACCGCTGCGCTAACTCAGGAGGCAGTGAAGGGAAATCTTAACACTACAGCATACAATGACATTCTAGACGATTCTGTGCTTCCAACTGTGGCAACAGTTTAGGGAAGGCCCTTTCCTGTTTCAGCATGACAATGCCCCCATGCACAAAGTGAAATCCATACAGAAATGGTTTGTCGAGATCAGTGTTGAAGAACTTAACTGGCCTGCACAGAGCCCTGACCTCAACCTCATCGAACACCTTTTGGATGAATTCCGACTGCGAGCCAGGCCTAATCACCCAACATGAGTGCCCGACCTCACTAATGCTCTTGTGGCTGAATGGAAGTAAGTCCCTGCAGCAATGTTCCAACATCTAGTGGAAAGCCTTCCCAGAAGAGTGGAGGCTGTTATAGCCGCAAAGGGGGACCAACTCCATATTAATGCCCATCATTTTGAGATGTTCGACAAGCAAGTGATGGCTTTATGGGATAGCTAGCAACTTGTAAACAATTACCCATTCCTGTAAGTACTATGTTAATAGTAATGTTAAATAATACACATTGGCTGTTAAGCCAATTATATAATATGACTGTTGCCTCCTGTTTAAGTTTATTGTGATGGTAACATTTGTTTTTTAAGATAATTGTTAGGTGGAGGTCGCTAGCTACAACGGTATCTTCAACCTAGCCTATGTTTTAGCTGCAGTGCAAGCTAGCTTGACTGGTTAGTTAGAAACAAGTTGAGCAAAAAGTTATTAAACAAAAACATGTTTTATTATCTGCTAAAACAACATATTTATCCTGTATCGAATGAAAAGTTCATATTTTGCAATCTCCCGAAATAAATGCGAACTCTGACGAGAGACAGGCTCTCCTCCATCTTGCGTTACAAACACTACACTTCTCCGTTCAGTAGCGGGGCAAGACTCTGCAAAGATGACGTACGGCGTAATGAAATACGTCACAATGTGAACAGGGCATTAGACCTAAATACTGTATGGGCACAAACACACAGCACGTACGCACAGCGCTAACCATGTTGAACAAAAAGCCTTTGGGTCGCTCATTAAATTTGGTAAGTGCTTATTAGGTTCCTAATACAGGATCCTCTAACACAAGGTGGGGAAAACTGGGTATGAAATAAAAAATGTAAACACAAAAAAAGGATGGTTTTGTTCACTAACTAAGGTCTCTCTAACACACACAATCATCCACATGCATTGAGTGTTCAAAACATTAGGAATACTTAATATTGAGTTGCACCCCCTTTTGCCCTCAGAACAGGGCATGGACTCTACAAGGTGTCAAAAGTGTACCACAGGGAGGCTGGCCCATGTTGACTCAAATGCTTCCCACAGTTGTGTCAAGTTGGCTGGATGTCCTTTTGGTGGTGGACCATTCTTGATACAAACGCACTTACTACCATACCCCGTTCAAAGGCACTTTTGTCTTGCCCATTCACCCTCTGAATGGCACGCACATGTCTCAATTGTCTCAAGGCTTAAAAATTATTCTTGAACCTGTCTCCTCCCCTTCATCTACACCGATTGAAGTGGATTTAACAAGTGACATCAATAAGGGATCATAGCTTTCACCTGGTCAGTCTGTCATGGAAAGACCAGGTGTTCCTAATGTCTTGTACGCTCAGTGTCTCTGAAGTGTTAGTCTGTGTCTATAGAATGATTTAGGTTTCCAGGCTCTCCACAGTCACTAGTAAACATTACCAACTACAGGTCCATTAATAATACACACACAATATCAATACTAGTCAATCACTGACAATGGTCCCGTGTAGCTCAGATGGTAGAGCATGGCGCTAGCAACGCCAGGGTTGTGGGTTCGATTCTCACCGGGGACCAGTAAGAGTATGAACATTTAGCACTAATTGTAAGATGCTCTGGATAAGAGCGTCTGCTAAATGACTAAAATGTAAATGACCAGGACTAAATGAG